>OY720156.1:3048576-3238576 GCA_963082725.1 Pedicia rivosa | reverse complement strand
ATTTTGAGGGGTTAAGGGTGGGGGATACTAAATTTTTATTTTATTATTTTTTTTTTCATTTAATTTTAAAGATTTTCTTTTGTGTTTTTTTTATTTTTAAAAGTCTTGAGGAATTTAAAAAGAAAACGGTGAAATTTTGAGTAGAGAATTTTTGTGTTAAATTTTTCCCATCAATGAAAATAAAAAGAAAATTTACGTATTTTTTTTTTTTTTTGTATTAAAAATTAACACAAAAATATTTGAAAAATAGAAAAACAGGACGAAGAAAAAAAAAGAAGAAGAAGAAGATTTACTTCAATTGTTTGATTAATTTTGAAAAAAATTTCAGTTGAAAACTTACAACAACAAATAAAATAACAAAAGAAAAATTGAAACTTTTTACAAGAAACAAAATTACAAAATGAAAAATTGAAAAATTGAAAAATTGAAAAAAAAAAAAAACTTACCAATGCATCACTAAATTCTTCATCATAATCACTGATATTTAATTGGATTCTCACTTTCGGTTGTATAAAATATGAAAATATTGTTGTAAATAATGATTGAAATAATTGCATTGTTACAACAATATATGATGTAATTGTATTACTAATACGTTGACAAATTGAAATAATAAGTAATAATAATATAGAGAAAAAACACATTTTCAAAATTTTCAATGTGCAGCAGCAGCAAACAAAAAAAAAAAAACAAAAAATTGAAAGGAAAAATTAATTATTTTCTTTCTTCTAATTCTTCTAATAAAAGAAGAAGAAGAAGAATTTCAGAGATTTTTTTTTTAAGCACTGAAGTAAAAAAAAGAAACACGGAACAAATACACAAAAATTTATATTTTGCACACACACACACACACACACACACAAACACACACAAAAATTTATATTTTAATTATTTATTATTTTTAATTGAAAGGAAATCGGTTAAATTATTTGTTGTTGTTTGATTAATTTTATTTATTTATTTTTTATCTTTTTTTTTTGTTTCCTTTTTTTTTTTTTGTTCTTTTTTTTTTTTTGATTTTCTTCAAATTTTTTTGTTAATTTTTATTTTGGAAAATATTTGAAAATTATTTGAAAATTCACAGACTTGTTATTTTTTTATTTTTTATTTTATTGTTGTTGTTGTTTTATTTTTCTATTAAAGTTAACAGTTGCACGGATGATCAGTAAGTGAAGTTTTCCTCCAAAATCATTTTCATTTTATACATTTTATTTCGTTTGTATGATTTTATTTTTTTCTCGCTATTTTTTATGTTTTTTTCTCCTTTTTTTCTCCTTTTTTCTCATATCAACATGAAATGATATGATTGCAATAGAATGAATGCATTTTATTGCTATCTCATCAATTTTTTATTAAATCTCTTTCACACAATTCTCTCTCTCTCTCTCTCGTATTTCTCCTTATCAGAATTTTTTATATTTCCTCTTTTCATATTGGAAATATTTCACATGCATTTTATTGCTGTCTCATCAAATCTCTAGAGAGAAAACTTTTTAGATTTTGAAACATTTCCTATTGTCTTGGTCTTGTAGTTTAAATAATCCTTTACCATTTTAAAGAATTTTTTTTTTTTTTGCCTCTCTCTCTCTCGTTCTGTTTCTCTCTTTTTATCTCTCTCTTTTTCTAAATCTCTGTTTCTTTTTATCTCCTCTGATTTCTATTCACAATACACAAATACAAATAAAAAGAAACAAAAAAAAAAACAAATTTTTCATAAAATAGAAAAAGCAATAATATGTCTGTCTGTCTCTTTTCAATTGAAAAGACAATTTGGGATTAAACATGAGTAAAAACATAATTTTAATAAAAACTGGGCGGTCGGTTATTTTTTAAAAATTTCTTTGTTGCTTTTTTTTTGTTGTTGTTTTTGTTTCATTTTTTTTTTTATTGTTTTTAATTAACTACACTATGATTACAGTGAACAGGAAAAAGATTAAAAAAAATGTTAAAATAAATTTCCTGTCAATTTTCTTTTTCTTTTTCTTTTGGTTCCAGTTTTTGTTTTTCTGTTTGTTTGTTTTTTTTTTTTTTTGCCTTGGAAATTCATAAGAGAGAATTTATTTATTTTTTTTTTTTAAATTTTCAAAATTGTTCCTTCTAATTATAAAAAAAAAATAGTTTTTCCTATATTTTCCTAATATCTATTCAAACCAATATTTATTTTCTCTTCATTTTCACCCATTTTTCCTTCCTGTCTTGTTCTTAATTTATTCACTAATGTTGATAAATATTTTATTATTTATAGAATGGTGGGTGGTAGGTAGGTGTGGGGGGGGGGGGGGGATGGGTGAGTAGTTGAGTGATTGAATGGAGTTATTTAGTTGTTTCATTATATTTTCCTATAAAAGAAAATTTTATCGTTGAAAAGAGGGTACAACTATAATTTTGTTATTAGAGGATGGAAGTATTTTTTCATTCTTATCAGAAAATATTTAAAGTAGGGGTAGATATTGTAAAAGTTTCTATACTTATTAGTTCTAATTAGTTCTTAGTAGTTCTAATTGGTTCTTATTGGTTCTTATTGGAAACTGATTGAATTTTATAAATGCATAAGAATTTTTCCTTTTTCCTTTTTATCTTTGAAAAGTTTTATTTTTTCAATAGAAATTATTTTGATGATGGTTAAATATAAGAAAACAAAAAGAAGAAGAAGGATGATGACAAGAGTGGAAAAAATATTTTATTGTGTTTTTATCTTCAGTTTTTTTTTTATTTATTTGTAGAATATTCTATAATTGTTGTTGTTGTTGTATTTATGTAAAAAAAGAAAAAAAATTAAAACTTAAAATTAAAATTTTAGAAAAGAAAAATTATGTACAAATTTTCTTTAAATTTAAACAAAAAAAAAAAAAAAAAGTCAGTAAATTCAAATCAAATTTCCACTTTTTTTTTTTCTTTTTTTTTTTTTTTGTATTTCCCTCCCCAAGTGGTTGCTATGCAACAAACACCATACGCTAGACAAATATTTCCCCTTTTTCATTTCGTTCTTCTTCTTTTTTTTTCTGTTGTTATTTTTGTTGCTGTTTTCTTGATAATTTTCACCTTTCATTGTTATATTGAAATAATGATGTTTTTTTTTTTTTTTGTTGCTTTGTCAACCATCAATATTTTTCTCTAATCTCTTTTTTTTATTCTATTCTTTTTTCTTCTTCTTCTTTTTTTTCTTCTGATACCCAAAAGTCCCAAAGAATGAACAAAAATAAATTAATCCAATTGAAAACAAAAGAAAAGAAACGAAAAAAAAAGGAACCTATTTTTTAATATTATGAACGATTGACATAAAAATAAATACAAGAACAACAACAACAACAACAACAATAATAAAAACAAAATAAATAAATTATTTTTTGTCATTGTTTTAATTAACGAATAAAAATATTGTCAAGTACCAAAAAAAAAAAAACAAAAAAGAACCAATAATATTTGTCCTCTTATATTTATAATTAACCCATTTTCCCGGTATATTTCATTCATAACAACAACAGCAACAACAACAACAGCAACCAATAACAACAACAACAGCAACAGCGTACAATAATAATAATAATTAAAAAATTTAAATAAAATTATTATTCCTATATAATTTTGTATGTATGTATTGGATGGGTGACTATACAGATTTATACGATTTTCCTCTATTGAGAGAAAAATCACAATTTATGCAAATGTATATTTTTTAATTAAATTGGAAAATTATCATTGCAAATATACAATATCCACAGAGAGTGAGAGAGTGGAGAGAGAGAGAGAATTTACCGTTACATTTGTTTTTTTTTTTTTTTTTAGTTTGTATTGGTATTGGTTAGATAGAAATAGAATAAAAAATTGATTGTTAGTATTGGTATTAGTGTTTAGTATTAATGTTTGAATTAAGTAAAGAATTCAGAGAATTAGAGAGAATAAATAAATGAGAGAAAAATATGAGGGGGTGGATAAGAGAAAAACAGTAGAATTGAATTGGACATTATTAAATTTGATTGGGTAAAAAAAAAGAAAAATATATGTTCGTCTCTTAGGGTGGAATGAGAAAGGTTTGGTTGTTGTTGTTCTTGTTTTTTTTTTTATAGAAAAAAGGTACAATTTTTATTTTTAGACTTTTGTTTTATTTATTCGTGTGTGTGTTATTATTGGTTATTATTGCGTGTTGTTGTTGTTTTTTGTTTTTTGTAAATTTAAAATAATTACCTGATTTAAATTAGTAATTCTTCATCTTAACATTGTGGATGATGTTCAATTTTTTTCTTTTTGTTTTTTTTTTTATTAAATTCCTTTAAATTAATAATTCCCTCAAAAATATTCTCCCATAAAAATTTACATAAATTGAAATAAAATTAAAGCGGTCTTGTACCATGAATAAAGAAAGAGAGGGATGACAGTAGTGATAAGAATTCTGTCACATAAAAAAAAAATATCATACGTCATTTGTATATTTTTTTTTATTATAAATACAACAACAACGATTAAAAAAAAGAAAACATTTTTGTGTGTTACCTTAGATACTAATCATCAACTGTAAACGTCATCTTATTAAAAACAACAACAACAAAAATAATTTGAGGTAATAAACAAAAACAACAACAACCAACCATAGAAATATTGGACACGTGACTTTGATACGATTGTTTGTTTTAAAAAAGTGGAAAAAAATGGTAATAAGGGGGGGGGGGGGGGGGGGATAAGGGAAACTTAAGAAGGTGTAAAGTGTTTTGTATACAGTCGCTAATTAGTCATATTGAATTTATAAGTATTCACTGATGTTGTGTGGTGGATGGGTCGAGTGGGTGGGTGGATGTTTGGTGAAGTGTGTAAAGGAAAAAAAGAAAAGAAATGAATCATTTTCTTCTAACCATTTTAAAATTTTAACTAATTCACTTTTTGTATTGTTTTGCCTAAAAATCTTTTTTTTTTTGTTATTTAACGGATCATTTTACTCATTTTCATTTTCATTTTCATTTTCATTTTTATTTTCATTTTTATTTTCATTTTTATTTTTCTTAAAATAAATGGCGTCATTACGACACTTCCATCAACATATTTATATAGAACAAAGCAAAGTAAAGGAAAAAATATTAACGTTAACTTTCAATAGTTAGGTTGCCACCAAAAACAAAAAAACAAAAAGACGTTTTACGTCATTTTCTAAGAAGTCAAGATAAAAGTCAAAAAAAAAGTTTATACCAAGAAATTCCATTCTGTTCGTATTTTCTTTTCTTTTCAGAAATTAAAGCAAACAAAAAAAAAAAAAGGCAAAAATATATTTTTCTTTTTTAGAAAAATTGGGCGTCTCCACCTACGATTTTTTTTTCCACTTTTGTTTTTATTATTTCTTTTGCTGTTGTTGTTGTTGCTATTTTTTGTTGTCGTTGTTTATTTTTGTTATTTGTTGTTGTTGCCGTTGTTGTGATTTTTAAATCTTTTATAAAGAAAAGAAAATATTTTTTTCAGTTAGAAGAACGCCTTAAGAATGTCTTAAGTTTTAAATTATTGTTATTGTTTTTTTTTTTATTTTTTTTTTATTTTTTTTTTTTGATAATAAATTTTGTTTTTGTGTTTTCTTTTCAGTTTTCTTCTTCTGTAGCGGCTGACAGTGGACCTACATTGTAAGAATTACAAAATTATTACAGCCAAATTATAGAATAGAAATGATCCAGCATCATCAGCTGAATATTTATCATTCAATTTTTATCCTAAAAGTTTTATCCTTAAATAAATTAGAGAAAAATAAAATTAAAAATGTTTTCTTTTGTTTGTTTGATTTTAAATTAAATATTGTCCTAGAAATTCGTTGAATTTCTTCCTGCACTTAATCAATAATGCCTTATCTAAGAATCTTCAATTTTAATACTGAAAATATTAATTGGTGCAACAAATATCAATTTGTAGAAATTATTGATCAAAAAAATAAGTAGATGTGAAAATATTTAAAGAAATAATTCTTTATTGACAATGTTGGTAAATTCTGGTAATTCTATATCTGGAATAGCGCAGTGGCTTACATTGTAGCTTCTACCTGGAAGGTCCAGGTTTAGTTCTTTATGTCATCTATCTGATTTTTTTTTAAATTAAGTTGAGGTATTTTGATATAGGTAAGTAAAGATCTACGGTAGCTGTACTAATTCTGATTTCATTCAATAATTTATTTTCTTGTATTTTTGCAATCTTTAATTTTCTTTCATTCCTGTTTTTTTTTATTTCATTTTCTTTCATTCCTGTTTTTTTTTTATTTCATTTTCTTTCATTCCTTTTTTTTTATTTCATTTTCTTTCATTCCTTTTTTTTTTATTTCATTTTCTTTCATTCCTGTTTTTTTTATTTCATTTTCTTTCATTCCTGTTTTTTTTTTATTTCATTTTCTTTCATTCCCGTTTTTTTTTTATTTCATTTTCTTTCATTCCTGTTTTTTTTTATTTCATTTTCTTTAAATTATTAAATTCGTTAATATTTCAATATTTTTTTATGACATCAATAATTCGTTTAAATTATTCTTGCATTAAATCAATAATTCCACTTCACTTGAGAACTGGAAATATTAATTGATGTATCTGTTTGTATAAATTGTTCCCAAATCGTCATTTTATTATATCTGGAATAGCTCAGTGGATTGTGTTATAGACTTCCACTTGAAAGTCTCGGGTTCAATTCTTATTAGAATTTTAATTTTTTTAATTAAAATTCTACAACACAATGAAAGAAATTCTTCTTCATATTTATATGAAGCAGATTTTGATGAAAATCAAATATTTTTTCAACATAAATCTAACTAAAAATGGATTAAAAATAAATCCACAACCAAATCATTATTATAAGAAGTCTTGGTGTAGTTGGTTTGTGCTGGAATTTGGGTAGTAAGGTCTTGGGTTCAAAACTCAAAACTACTTTTCTAGTAAAATTTTTTTAACAAAAATCTCGCTCAAAATTGATCAAAAATAGATTCACAAACATGAAAATCTCATATAGTCTTGTGGCGAAGTTGGTATGTGATTGGACTTTGGTCAAGAAGTTCTTGGGTTCAAATCTTCTGTTGGATGTTTTTTTTCAGCGAAAAAATTTTTAATTTACCTCTTCATAATTATGTTCGCCTGTTACCCCCAGATCTGAAAAATTTTCAATTTCTTTGGTGAATTTTCGAAATTAGAAAGAGACGGATATATATATAACTGTCTCTTTCTTATATTTTATGTAAGAATCGAGTGAGAAAAAAAATTATTAGTTGTAACAGGCGAACATAACTTTGAGGAGGCTTATAAAAATTCAATTTTTTTGAAAAAAACTTTCCTAAAGATTCATAGATTTGAACATCTGAATCTCTTAGCCAGAGTCCACCACGAACCAACTACACCAAAAGACCATATGAGAATCGTCTGGTTCTGGGTTTATTTTTATTCAATTTTGAGTAGAGATTTCTGTTAAAAAAAATTACATTAGAAGCATAGGGGGTTTGAACCCAAGCCATCTCAACAGAAGTCCATGATAAACAAACTACACCACGACTTGAATGTAAATGAATGCGATGAAATCCTTCCTATGATACGAATATATTTGATTTCAGAAAAATTTAAATTGTTTTGTCACTTATTCTACTGCTTGGAATTCTACATTCCTGTATCTATAATTTTTCTATTAATTTATTATACGATCTTTGATCTTTGAAATTATTGAAAAATTAAATATTGAAGCCAACTTTGTTGGACAAATTGTTGCATTGAAAACTGGAACAGCTGATATTCGAAGGATATTTATTTATTATATAATATAAAAAATACTTGTTCTCGCAGGAATCGAACCCACAGAATTCTTGTAGTAGAACAACAACTTAACCACTGTGCTATTTTATCTTATTAGAATTATGCAAATAAGAAAAAGCTACGTTGTCTTTGAGTGCGCAAAACTTTCAGAAATCTTTTTAAGAATTTCCTTTTTATCTCTTTCAGAGAATTCTTTCAAAATAAATTATTCTTAAAAACTTTATTTGCAGATTTCAATTTAATAAATACAAAATAAATTTCACTTACCTTAATTTCAATCTATAAAAAAAATTCAAACCAAAAATCACTGACACAAATGTAACATTTTGAAAAGGAAAAAATTGTAAAGTTTAGACAAAGCCAATAACACAATAATTCGTTCAAATTTTTAAAAGATAAATTTTAAAATTGGATTCTAACAATTAGTACACTGTAATTGTTGTTCCAATGATTGATGTCACCAAAGAAAAAATGAATAATTAACTGAATGATTTATGATTGAAATCAATGAATACCATTGATCTGAGGGAGGTCTGACAGAGGTCCAACATTTGTGGACCTGTTGAAATGAAATCTAAAAAAAAAAAAGAAACAGAAAAGAAAAGAAAAGAAAAGAAAAGAAAAGAAAAGAAAAGAAAAGAAAAGAAAAGAAAAGAAAAGAAAAGAAAAGAAAAGAAAAGAAAAGAAAAGAAAAGAAAAGAAAAGAAAAGAAAAGAAAAGAAAAGAAAAGAAAAGAAAAGAAAAGAAAAGAAAAGAAAAGAAAAGAAAAGAAAAGAAAAGAAAAGAAAAGAAAAGAAAAGAAAAGAAAAGAAAAGAAAAGAAAAGAAAAGAAAAGAAAAGAAAAGAAAAGAAAAGAAAAGAAAAGAAAAGAAAAGAAAAGAAAAGAAAAGAAAAGAAAAGAAAAGAAAAGAAAAGAAAAGAAAAGAAAAGAAAAGAAAAGAAAAGAAAAGAAAAGAAAAGAAAAGAAAAGAAAAGAAAAGAAAAGAAAAGAAAAGAAAAGAAAAGAAAAGAAAAGAAAAGAAAAGAAAAGAAAAGAAAAGAAAAGAAAAGAAAAGAAAAGAAAAGAAAAGAAAAGAAAAGTAATTTGTCTGTCAACTAATAGATCTGACACAGAACGTTTCATTGAACAAGATGGGTGTATAGATTTAATTGTGGGGTATGTTGCAAGTGGGATAATAAATGATGCATGTTACAATATAAATTTAAATAATAAAGACAAATCGTATAAAGGTGAAGACAAGGAGTTGGGACTTTTGAGAGGGAATTTAATTGTTTGAGGGGAAAAAAACAACAACAACATAATTTACAACTTTATTTATTATAGACAATATCTTTATTTATTTTAAAATTCCATTTTTCAGCATGTTTCATTGCAGTCCTTAACAGGACCATTATTTATATTTATAAATTCCTGGTAAAATCCCTCTGTCAATAAATATTAAATTCATAATCAGTTGATCAACTTAATAATAATTAATAATTAATAAGAAATTATAAAATAAATATTTATTAAAAATAAAAAAAAAATAAAAAACTGTATCGTAACTCAGGAAACCTGAGAAACCTACCAAACTTTGTCCAATAAGAAACAACAGTTTAATTATTTTTAATTATTTTTTAATTTTATCTTATAGAATTTATGCAAATTATTTCCTATAAATTAATTAAGAATTATCTAAAATTTCAATTCAGAAAGAAGGACAAGAGAAAATCATCTACTATATAATCTTTCAAAAAGTCTAATAATATTTTAACAATTAATAATAAATTATAATTAGAAATAAATTTGGATGATTTCGTTTTCTAACCGACTCAAAACAAACAACCCAAAGTCACTAATTTGAAATGATTTTCTAAGTCACAAACTTTTTGTATTTTCATTCAATATTTTTACCAATTTTTGTTTTTATTTTTTTAATAAAAGTTTTGATAAACTTTTTGAGGTGAACATCAATTACAGGACCGAATGAATTACACAGAATGTTATGGAGATGGTAAAATTGAAGTAAAAATAAAATTAGAATTCAAGTAAAAATTAGTTTCATTTAATTAAATAATTAAAAGAAATTGCCCCAACCAATTCCTTAACCAATTTAGAATGAGAATTTACATTTGAAAATCCTTTTAAAAAAATGTTCATTAGTAAATTTCAATACAACACTGTGAAAAGCTCACAACACAACTAAACTTTAGAAAGCACAAATTTAACCAGAAATCAATAATTGAAAGCTTTAAAATGTAGAATTTGGTTCACCACAATCGAATTAGAAAGAAAAAGCACAAATAAAGCTCACACAAAAAAAAACTTTAGAAAACAAAAAAGCCAATAGCAGAGACGAAACCAATACGTACATATATTAATCATGGTGCTTTTAATAAAAGTTTATGGCAGAGACGAAAACCATAATTAATTTTTTCTTCACTCAAATTACCTGAATTTTTTATATTTTAAATAATATTTTAGGACAGACAGTTAAATGTGACAACAATTACAACAAAACAATAATAATAATAAAAAAAGAAAACAATGTGAAGTAACGTAAAGTAACGTAAAGTTGCTTTGTCCATTTTAAAACGTTTGACAACAACAACAACAACAATATTAATATCACCTGAAAACAAAAAAAAAAAACAAAAAGTGTCGTCACTTAGTGAGACTTAGTTTGTCAATTCAAAATTTACAATTACAAATTATCGTCGTCATTAATCGGTCACAAATTTTAGAGTGAATGAATAAAAATTTTTCTATATTTTCTCACTAATTTATGATAACAATCAACGTAATATCTAAAATCTTATGAACAATTGTACATAGAATTCTAAAAGGATTAAAAGTTAAACAATAAAATTTTTAAAAGAAAGGATGAAAAGAAAAATTTCTGTGTACACGACACGTGATTTGTTTCAATTTTGTTTACAAATTTTTAAATGAAGAAAAAAATTATGAAAAGGCAAATGTTGTATAATTGCATTAATTCACGTTGAAAAACACACAAAAATTTTAAACAAACTTTTTTTGGTTTTTGATTTTTGTTTTTTTTTTTTGAAACAAACTTTAACCTTTCAAACTTTTAGACTTTTACTTCTTTTCTTACGTTTCTTTTTTTTTTTTGTTTTTTTTTTTTAAACTAAAATGGATAAAAAATTTTTTAGAAACAAAAATTTGTTTCATTACGTTCTCCGACACCTTCGACATCTTGACAACTTGTTTCATTTAAACAAATAAATTATTCTGATACGAATCTAAACAATAATTATTCTGATAGGAATCTAGTGAATAATACAAAAAGTGAATTAAATTAAATTTATTAAAATCAGTTTAAAATTTCAATAAAAATTCAAAATAATTCAGTTGATTTTAAAAAAAAAAAAATTTGAAATTTTCAATTAAACCAAAAAAAAAAAGAAATCGAATTTATTCAGATTTTTGTGTTCTGTTCAACGTTTTTAAAACAAATTCTCATAAAATTAATTACAAATAATTAATTAAAAAAAAAAAATCCCTAAAAAAAAATCAAAACTGAACAAAACAATTTATTTTCGTTTAAACTTTGAAACTTTTATTAATTCTTAATTAATAAATTAAAACACTGAAACTAAATTATTCAACAAATAAATAAATAATCTGTCATTTCGAATCTATTTAATTATTTCAACATAAGAAGAAAATAAAGTAAAAATAAATTGAAATTAAAAAAATAGAATAATAAGAAGCAGCAGAAGAAGAAGAAGAAGAACCTTCTAATAAGAACCTTCTAACAAGAACCTTCTAAGTGATTACATAACGTATTAAGTGAAAGTGCAAATTAATTAATAAAAAAAAAAAATGTCAAATATAAATACAAATTTATTAACATCAAATGATAATATTTTATTACTTATAATTAATTTAACATCAGCTGTTGCCTCATTAAAAACCGAATTATCATCAATAACAAAAAAAATTGATGATTGTGTTATGAATTTTAATGAAAAATTAACTGAAACAAAATTGAATTTAAATGAAACATTTGATTTTGTTGAAAATAAAACAATTGGAACAGATCATAAGGAAACAATTGATGAAATATTTGTGAAACCAAATTTTTTCAATATAACAGATAAACAAACTGATATTTTAATTATTGGTATACCAGAACCAATTAATTTAACATTAATAAATATATTTGAACAGATATGTATTGAAATTGATTGTTTATCATTAGTTGATCTTGTTACAAATATTTATCGTATTGAAACTAATTCTAATTTTACAATAAATAATTTTCGTCCAATTATTGTTAAATTTACAACACCTGGTATACGATCATTATTTTATGGAAAATATTTAAGACATGGAAAAATTAATTTACGTCATATTGGTTTATCATCTAAAAAAAGAATTTTTATTAATGAATGTTAACTGATTTCATCATCAAATTTTAATACAAATATAATTACGACATTTGATGAAATTCAGATGATTGAACAAAATGGAGAATAAGCGAAAAAAAAAACATTAATTCTAAATTTTGTTAGTAACAAAAATTTTTTTGACAAATTTTAATTTTAATAATTATAAAATTAAATTCTAAACTAATTTCAATTGATTTACAGCAAAAACTAAACAATAAAATAAAGGAACTAAAAAATAATAAATAAATAAACTAAAATGTAACAGTTTGTGAAGGGTGGGGGATGGTGTAAAGTTATATACAAGTTATGACATGTCGAAAAATAGTCAGATCATATTTTATTGTATTTTTGTTGTAATGACGTAGTAGTAGTCACAATCCTGTTGTTCTTATATTTTTATTTTCACTAAAAGTACGTCATAACACCCTATATTGTAACCTGTATAATATAATAATCTTAGGATGATTGTGAAGAAAAAAGAAAGATAAAATTTTAAATATTCAATATTTAAATCATCAACTTCTAATTATAATGCTACAATTTAATTTCATATGTGAAAAAACAGTAAAACATTAATATTTTTTGTCTCGCTTTTTTATTGTTTGCTGTTTCATTTAATTTTAGTTGATTATTTTTATTTATTTTTTCTCAATAAAAATTTATTCAGTTAAAATTTATCGTAAAAATTGTTCAATAATTTGCTACTTTTATTATATTTAAGTTAAGTTCAATATAATCATTAACAATTAGTTGGGATCAGTAATAATACTTCTAACTGATTCCAACATTTATTTCTAACATTGTTAAAAAAAAAAAGATAAAAATTAATTAATAAAAATTAAAACAAAAAAAATGGGACAAGAATTGAAAATAAATAAATAATAAAATATTTAGTTGAAAAGAAAAAATTAAATATTAAGAACTTATTACAAGAAGATAAACTTTATGAGAAATATCCAACAATAATCGAGCAAATTTAATTAATTAATTAATTATCAGTCCGTACCTAAATATTGTGGCTAAAATAAATTCAAGATGTATTGATATTGTGAGGTGAATCTGATTTACTAAATTCACATAGAAACTTCAAAACTTTCAACTGACGTCACTAAACAGAAAATATATTCAAATCTATTTTGTATATGGCAATACTCGAATGTCATTAAAAAAATAGAAAATATATTTAAACAAATTTTGTATATGGTAATACTCGAATGTCATTTTGTTTAAATTGAACAGGATAATGAAGAAGAAGAGAAAAAAAAAATATAAATTATAAATTAATTATGAAGTAAAAGCAAAATTTAATATTTAGAATATAAATTATATAAAATCTTATATTAAATATAGAATTATTTAATACTTACTTATAATTTATTTTATTTTAATTTTAATAGCAAAAAAAAAACTTATGAAATATTTTTTTTGTTTCATCTTATAAAATTTATTCACTTTAATTTTAAACGTATTATTGTTATTATTGGTCTAATATTAAAATTTTAAATAATAATAAAAATACATCACATTATTCACTATTGTTTTAATTAATATTATAATTTGTTTAATTAATTTTAATTAGATAATAATTATAAATTTGATTAGCAAAAAAATTACAATATATATGCGAGTACGAGTTGTGATTCATCTTACTCTTTCGCACTCGCATACTCAGTTTCTTGCGATCACTCTCCTTCAAGCACTTGCATTTATCATTTTCGATACACACACACCCACATACTTATCATAATACATACACATACTTATCATAATACAGACACAGATGCATAAGTTTATAGTTTTCTAAACTGGTTTTGATAAAGTTAATTATTTATAAATAAACATAAAATTTCGTCACCAAATAATAATCCAAATAATACAAAAAAATGTTCATTATTCATCAACTCTTCTGATCCTGAACTAAAATGATAAATAATTAAAAATTAGAAAACTTATTTGGAGATTTCCCACTAAAGAAAACTCGTAGAATTAAATGTATTCTTTTCATTTGTCTTTTCAAAGAATGTTGAATTTTTAAAGTTGACTGAAAATGAATAAACAAAACAGAATCAAAATTTCGGATTTGAATAAAAAATTAAATTATATAAATATTTCTATGTAATTGTTACAATTTTCTTTAGGAAAAACAATAATTTTTATAAGTTTTGTTTGGTTTCATTTCAGTTCTCAGTACAGAATCTGGATTCAAATCTATTCCGAATTGTACAGATTACTTTCATTTTCATCTTCAATAGTTTGTTGTTGTTGCTTTTTACCATTTCTACTTCAACTTTTGATAAACTTTCTGTAATTCTTCTGTCCTGGTACAATTTTTAACAAGCTGTTGGCAATTTTTAATTGTTGTATGGAAAAATTAAAAAAATTTGTTAAATTTTGAAAATGGACCAAAATGAAAAAAAAAATTAGGAGAGGATGTTTATTAAAAGATTCCGATTAAGAATATACATTTTTTTTTTTAAGTTGACCACCTCTAAATTACTGAGCAAATCATTAATTAATTTGATTCTTTTTATATTGACCATAAAATTCTTAGTTTTTATTGAATTAATTGAAAGAAAAATTTAAGGACAGTGTAAAGGTAAGTGAAATTCTTATAATTGTTTCTTGGACACACACACAGATGAACATCAGCGATTATGCACATTTTATAAATCAAGAAAATAATTAAATAAATTTTTAATTTTTGAATTTAAAAAAAAAAAACAAATTTTTTTCTTTCTTGGTAAAAAAATATAAAATATAGAAACAAAAAAAAATGGTAATGCTAAATAATTAATCAATTAAATGGAACTGAATTAAAAGATATAACATAAAAGTAACCTTTTTATTAGAGGAAAAATGAACGAAATATTAAAACACGTCATACCCGCGTAAATTAAGCAAATCAAATTAAACAATAAAAATAAAAAATTATCAGCAAATCGAATGGAAATTATGATTATTTTGTCTTATGTAAAATTTTATGATTTTATAAGATGACATTATTCTTTGTTGTTATAATTGTTTCTTGGTAACTAACTAACCAACGATTTTATGTAAATTCTGATTCTCAACAATATTCTGACAATCACAGAATAAGGTACAAACCAGAAGACTTAACTTTACAATTTATAAATACTAAATCTCACGACGTCAATTTATTTATTTAAATAGGAACAAGTAAAATCAGATGTTATTCATAATTATGCAACTAACAAAAGATGAATTAATTTTTAAAATTATAAAATATCAAGAAAATGAAAAATCATTGAAAACAAATTGAAACTTTAAAAATTGCCAAATCAGTTTGTATAAATTTGAATCAGTATAGAAGAGTTAGGAGAATGTGTGATTTACATCCATTTGTGGTCTGACATCATTTGAATTTAATACGTCATAACTTTATCACCACACCTCACTAATATTATTCATTTTTTCTCTGATGTTCACCTGTTAGCATAATCGAAATATTTTAAAATATTATGTTTATTCCTATCCCCTTTACCCCACTGTTAGATAAAGATAAAAAATAATTTCTATTTCCTTTAGATTTTTATGGAGTGATCCATTGACAACACAATGGTAATGCTTACCGACTTTCAATATGAATTTTTTAACAATTTCCTGTGGTTTTTATTTTCTAATTTAGCATTGTTCCAGTGTGTTGTTGTTTGTAATTTTTATTCCTTAAAATTATACAGGAATATGACGATAAAATTCAATGTATTTACTTCCAGTGCAATTACAATGTTCTACACTTAACAATATTTTGTACTATTTTTTTTTTTAGTATAAGAAAATCAAATTAAAAATGTACGACTGAAATAGAATGAGATAGTTTTCTCCCTTCCACATAATGCATGTTGAAAATATTAGATATTTTACGAAATTTATAAAAGGCGAACAGAATTATAAAGATGCCTACAGATTTTTTGCCTGTATTTGTGAATAAAGCTGTTGTTTTGTATTCTCATTATAAAATATAAAAATCAATAAATGCAATTCACAATTCTATATAATCGATGACGCAAACAATTCAACATTTTATTTATGTAATTTGATAAAAAAAAAATAAAAGAATTCTAACCTTCTGTCATAAAATTTCATTCTAATTGTGCATTTTTAAAACTACCAATTGATCATATAATTAAAATATATTGAAAATTCTACAAAGGGGTAAACGATTACAACATTTTTCCAAATCTTCTAGCATAAAATTTCACTAACAAAATTTCATTAACAACAAAAAAAAAACAGACAAAAAAAGAAAACATTAAAAAATATTTCATAATTATTTTATAATATTTTTTACATTGGTACAAATAATTTTACAAATTTATTTATAATAATACAAATAATTAATCAAAAGTTGATTAGAATATTAATTTTTATTAAATAGTTGTAACAATGGAAACTCTTAGATAAATAATAGAATTTTTTGGTAAATAAGACAAAAAAATTCTTTTGATTTTTTTATGAAAATGGACGGATGATAATTTAAACGTTCAGTGAAACTCGGTTGTAACGCACCCTTCTTATAACAATATTTCGGTTATAACGAACTTTTCTGTACGTCCTTGTTTAATTTCTATCTTGGCTATGTTAAAAAAATTCGGATATAACGATCCTTATAACGAACATTCGGTTAACTTTTTTCTCTTTTCAAAATTACTTTCTATTTTTTTTGTTTCTTGAAAAAAATCTCTTATTTCAAAATCTCCATAGTAACGACTATGAGGAAAAATCGAGAACATGTAATAAATGTAAATAAAAAAAGATTTGCAAATAAAGAAAATTAAAAAAAATCAGAATGTAATAATATCGATACGGTTTACTATTTTAAAGAAGTTTAATTGTTCCAATTTTCTAGGTACCATTCTACAATGTAATTAAATCAATAAATCTGTGATTTATACGATAAACATATTTTGAATTTAAATATTTTTATTGTTCTTTTTGATCGTACATAATTGTTTTTGTTCAAATTCGATTATAACGAACTTTTTTATTGATTATTGGTTTCTTCGGTTATAACGAACTTCAAAGGGATAGTTCGTTATAACCGAGTTTCACTGGATATATTTTTGAATTTTTGTTTGATAATAATTAAAATTAAATACGAAGAGACAATCGAAAATTTCTTAATTAAAAAAAAATCAATTCACAATCGAAAAATTAATTTTGTTTAAATAAAATAAAGAATAGTCCAAAAAAATGCATTAAATACACCAAAAATTAATGGAAATAAATATCTTGATTTACCATCAATCCATATTGATATTTGTTGTGGTGTTATTATTATACAATCAGTTGATAAATTTTCTACAATTTTTAAATTCGTTTCATCTGTACTTGATATAAATATTGATTTAAATATTGATTTTGTTGTAACTTTTGTTAATTTTACAAATTTTTTTCGTCGCCATATTGTATGTACAAATGCCAATTCAATTAAACTAAATAATATAAATGTAATACAACAAAGAAACCATATATCTGATATATTTATACAATTAAATTTTGGTAAATTATCTCTAATTTTTAATTCTAATGTTATAGATGTTATCATTGTTGATGTACCAACTAATACTCTTGGTGCTAATTGATCTACTTGTAACCAAAATGATATCCATGATATTGATACAATAATCATTAATGGTAGAAAAAATGTCAGTGAATAGGGAATAAATTGACGGACCATATGTACATTAAATTTTAATGTACTAAAATTTCCAGCTGTTTGTTTTTTTTTTTTAGTAGAAAATTATTAATTAATATAAATTTTACTTAAAATTAATTTTAAATTGAAATATTTTTTCTCTTTTTTTATTTGTTTTATCAAAGTACGTGATTATAAAAATAATAATGCCGAAATTAATCTGAATTAATTGTATTGTATTTTAATTTTTTATTAACTTAGTACATCATCGACTAAGGTTATTAGTAACTAGGAGACCTACTTTTTTAGAGGTGGGTTCTGAACCACCTAGCATCTGCATATGCATTTTTAATTCGATTCGGCGCATTGCCAACTCTTAGGAAACATGCAGATTTCCTAAGAACTGAATTAATTAGATTAAGTTACAAAGTAGAATTTCATTGAAATAATAAAAAAAAAAATAGTTTTTTGTACAAAATAACTCAGCATGAACTTTAATAAAAAAATAAAAAACAAAAAAAAAATACTTCATTAATTAATTCAAAATATTTTACCTAAATCTCTATACATAAAATAATTGACATCAGCATTCACTATTGTCTCATTTGTTGTCATATACAATAAATCGTAATTGTTAAAATGTAATTTAGATTTTAAAATTACCGGTAATCTTTGTTCCCAGTGTACTAACAATTCTGATGTGTTGTACATCCCTGAAGAGAAATTAATTAATTAATAAAAAAATTATACGAAATAAATCGATGGTGTTTTTTATTTATAATTGAAACGATGCTTTAAAACTTTAAAGTTTTGAAACATAAAATATTCAACATCGGAATGGACAAATGGAAGTGATAATAATTATTATATTATTGTAAAGTTGTAAAATTCAATTGAAAAAAGAGAAATTATTCAATGATGACCATAATCGAAAATCTTATCTGAATAATGAGACAATTTATGATAATATAGAAAATTTATTATAAAATAAATTACTTACTCGTCTCCAGCATAATTGAACAATGTTGTTCATCAAGTGGAAATAATTGTAAATTTACTAAACAATCCATTATTAATTCAATTCCATATGTAATGGTAACTGTGCCCTCTGGTGAAATTGAAATTAATCTATGATCCATTGTATCAATTGTCTTTGGTTGTTCGTCATATAAAAAAAATAATTCTGGTAACCAAATCGTTTCCGGTAAGATTTTACTTATTAATATTTCTTTACGTTTTGGTAAAACTAAACGTTGATCAACATATTTCATTTGTAATTTTCCACGAATTTTTATTTGCTAAAATATCAAAAAATTATTTACCATTATTTTATTATAAGAAAATTAATTCTAGACATTGAGTAGAATATTTAGAAATAGAGTAGAATACTTGTATTGAATTGTACTAGAACTTTAACTAGAAATTTAAATATTGAAATGAAACAAAAAACAAAATTCTATTTTCTTCTAAATGAAAATTAGGAAATTTATCATTTATATAAATAAAAATTATATAATATAATTCTTAAACTATACAAAAATATAAAAGGATATTTATCTCTTGTTGTTGTTATTCAATACGGAGAAATTATTCACAATAAAAATTTCTAAAATATCCATTCTACGAAAGGTGAATAAATTTTATTTATCTTTTGTTAACCAAAAAAGAAAAGAAAATTAAAAATAAAATTGAAATTTTAAAAAAAAACTTACAAAATTGTGTTCATGTAGAACATGTAAAAAATAAATTTTAACTCCAACATATACATGGACTGGTTGCCTAGTTCCATTTTCACTTACTGCGTATGAAAATTTAAATATTTTTTTTTTTTAATTTTTATTTTCAAATTTATAATAAATTTTTATTTTTTCAAACAACATTTTAATAATTTTAACCAAATGAAATTTGTTCAGAAAATTTGTATCTTTTAATTAATTAATATTTTGTAATTGTAAAATTTATAATTTATGTTTTTTCTTGTCGAATATATGGGGCAACTTCTTTTATATTCCAATGTATCCACACCAAATATATGTCACCTCTAAAGACACTTTTTTTAGTTGTGTTTGTTTCTTTTATAAATAGCGTAGAGGGGGAGCACATTTGACGCTTCTTTTTTTTTGGTGAATTTTCTAGCCCAAGATCAAGATCAAAATTAAAGCGTTATTGTAACCGGAAGACTGTAAAATATTAAACTAAACGTGAACTAATTAAAAATTTATATTAACAGAATCTTAGAATGTGACACTCACACTGAAAATATTGGAAACTAATAATTGTTATTATGGGTAAGTACAAACAATAATATTACTAACTAATTAGAATTACTAACTAATTCTAATTATTTAGATTATCATATTTTGTTATTCTTGTTTTTCTTTTTTTATTTTCTATTTTCTTAATCTCCTTATGAGAAACGTTATGGTTGTTGTAATGTATCTGACCATATATTTCTTAATTATATTTCTGTAAACATTAATTTCAACTATTCTTAATTAAAGAAAAAAAAAACAACTACTTACAACTAACTGGCCTCTCATGTCGATCATATCTACATTGATGTATTAATCTTTCTAATAATTTTGTTTCTGTTAAATTTTCAACATCCACTAATGATGGACAATCAGATACTGAACTAAAAATTTTGATTTCAAATAACAAAAAATATTATTACAAAAATTATATCGGTCGAAACGTTGTTAAAAATAAAACTTTTAATTAAAATTAATTGAAAAATTTAATATTTTGTTTTGTTTGTAAAAAAAATTTTGGGTAAAAAAACAATTTTTTTTTTGTTCAATAATAATAAATAAAATTTACCTTTTAGTAAGTTCACTGTTACCAAATATATTTATGTAATTAGTAAAAAATATAATTAACATAAAGTATAAATAAAACATTTTATTTATTTATTTATAATTTACTAAAAATGAACAGAAACTATTTTTTTTTTTTGTTGTACATAAAAATTTTTATCAATCCAAAATTAATTAACGTTTCTATCGAGGAGAAAATTAAATGAAAATGAAAAAAAAAATGATGGACACAAAATTCTTTTAATTTAATATTTTCCACACACAATATATTTATTTATTTCTAGAATTTGTCAGTAATTGAAAAACAACAAACAAACAACAACAACAATTTTTATACAATTTTTATTTTTAATCGAAAATGTTTTTTTTTTTGTTGTTTTGCTTTTTAAAATTTGAATTTTAATTAATTTAATTAATTAATTAAATTTAATTTATTTTGTAAAAACTAAACAGAAATGAATGATTTCCACAGTACAACTGGCAACCAAATAAACAATTTTCTTAGCCATTTGTGTTTCTTAGTGAATTTATTTATTGTTTTGTTTTTCTTTTTTTTTAATATTTTATATTTTATATTTTTCTTCTTCTTACTTTATTTTTAATAGTTATTTATTTATTATACAATACAATACATGTAGAGATTATTTTTTGTTTTGTTTTTTTAATAATCTTTGTTATTTTTTGTTTGTTTTGTTTTTTTTTTTTTTTTATAATAATAATAAGAAAATTTATTTAATATCAACAAATTTATTGCGTTCCTCGTGTGTATTAAGCATACAATATATTTGTCTATGACGAATTTATTTATATTTTCAAATAGGAAAAAAAACAAATAGGAAAAAACAAAAAGAATTTTATAATAGAAAAACGATTTTTTTTTTTGTTTTCAAAATATTGTCATAAAATTCTTTCGATAAATGAAGTCAATGTCATATTTTTTTTTTAATGTCCGATTGCCATTTTTTTTCTGACTAATATATTTTTCTTACTTGTTGAATTTAGTTGTGTGTGTGTGTATGTGTGTGTATAATCAGATTGAATGAAAGTTTAGGTATTTTTGAATAGGAAAATATGCAATCACGATATAATCGCTCCAGGCAATCCACTGTTAAAAAAGTTTTTCAATGAACAAAATTTATATTATCATAATATTTGTGGATTTATGTAAAACTATCGACTTTCACATTTCATCATTATTTTCTTTTTTTATTTCATCAACATCCTTTACTTACATCAGCAAATATTTAGTTTTACTTAAACATAAATCTTACAATTAATATAAATAGTTTTACAGTCCCATTTTTTTTTGAAGATAGACTCGACATAATTCGATACATTTCCCAATATTCAGTTATACTGTGATTAAATATACAGGTAAAAATTATTTATAAAATTTTAATCAATTTCAACGGGAAAGAAAAGTTAAATAAAAATTGACGGAAAACGTAATTTAATAAATACAAACTGATGTGGTTTGTGTCATGACTTTTTGTATTTTCATTCAAGATTTTCAACTTTTATGGATTAACTTTTTTAAGGTCACAACATCAATTCCAGAATCCAATGAATTACACAGAATGTTATGGAGATGGTAAAATTCAAGTAAAAATTAGTTTCATTTAATTAAATAATTAAAACAATTTTCCCCAACCAATTTAGAATGAGAATTTACATTTGAAAATCCTTTTAAAAAAATGTGCATTAGTAAATTTCAATACAACACTGTGAACAGCTCACAACACAACTAAACTTTAGAAAGCACAAATTTAACCGGAAATCAATAATTGAAAGCTTTAAAATGTAGAACTTGGTTCACCACACTCGAATGAGAAAGAAAAAGCACAAATAAAGCTCACACAAAAAAAACTTTAGAAAACAAAAAAGCCAATAGCAGAGACGAAACCAATACGTACATACATTAATCATGGTGCTTTTAATAAAAGCTTATGGCAGAGACGAAAACCATAATTAATTTTCTTCCTCACTTTAATTATCTTTTATATTTTAAATAATATTTTAGGACAGACAGTTAAATGTTACAACAAAAAAATAATAAAGAAAAACAAAACAATTGCCGTAAATTCTTATAAATTATACTTGATATTTATATTTATAGAGAAATGATGAAATTTCTGTTTTCTGACTACCGTTAATTATATCAGCATAATAATTACAAATGTTATCTAATAAAAATATTAAGAAAGGGTTAAGACTTAGAACGAAGAAGGAAAAAAAATTCGAAAAAAAATAATGTAATTGTTAAAATTGTTCCCATTTCAAGCACTTGCTGTAGGCGTCAATTTTTTCAACTGAATTCATGCAAAAAAAAAAATACTTTTTCAAACTTTTAAACAAACTTTACCCCCCAACACAATCCCCCACTTACACACCCTTACACAATATATAGAATTTTTTGTTTTGAACACAAATGAACAAATGATTTTATTATGTCATCTTAACATAACTTTTACAATTGAATTTTAAAATAAAAATTTCCTAATAGTCTAGATTTTTTGTTCTTTTGTTATTTTTTTTTTGTTTTTTAAATTTATTTTAAGAAACACAAAAAAAAAAAAAAGCGCATTGATGCAAATAAATTTTCTTCCTATTATGATATTTTAAAATTTTTATTATTAAATGTTATCGACAAGTCCATCCAACTATTTAGATAATTAAAAATTTCTTTTGTGTCCACAACTGAATACAAGATTAATAATAATTGATGATTTATTGTTGTTTCATTTAAGGGTTTCATTTAAGGGTTTTTAACCACTATGTGCAACGGTGGGGGAGCCAATGTGCAAAATTTTTACAAAATGTTAAAAATTTGTGCAAAATGCAAAAATTTTGTATTGTGCAACGGGTGGGGGCCGAATTTCGTAAGTGGTTAACCCCTAGGGGTTTCACTTTTGTTTTTGTTTTTTTTTTTTTTCCAAAATTTTTGATAAATTATTGAAAAAAATAACCTTAAGTGATAAATACAACATAAAAAAAATATTCACTTAAATTCAATTATTTTGGACGATACAATTAATTTCAAATAAATTCTTAAAGTTACATAATTTGTATAAGGATGAATTTTGTTTAAAAGTTTGAAACGTTTACCTGAATACGTATAAATTCTGTGGAAAATTTTGTGACTAGAGAAAAAAAAAATGAAGAAGTTAAAATAGAAAAGTTAAAGTAAGGAAATAATTACATCATTTGTTGGATTTTTTTTTTAACCCTTTATGGTAGAATGAATTGAAGTAGAGATTTTTTTCATTGCTCTGTGAAGAAAATTAATTAATTTATAACAATTTTTTTTTGTGTGATTGTTTTTGTACTTTATTATTTTTGTTGTAATTGTGATTTGATAACAATAATAACAACAACAATTGTAGATGAAGAAAATGGTTAGACCCTAGACCCTACACTAATTATCAAAAAATGTAGAAACATAATTTTCGTTAAATTTCTTAACTGTTGTGTTGGACACAGAGCATGGTTTAACTTTCCTTCTTCTTTTTTTTTTTTGTTTGTTTGTTTGTGGCGATCTAACTCATGTTCTACGGTAAAGTCAACTCAAGTATACATTATTTTTTTGTTTGTTCTGTCAAGGTGTTGGAGATGATATAATAAAATTATTTTGTTCATTTGTGTTGAATAAAATTGTAACAAAAATTCTACGTATTTGGTAAGAGGGGGGTGGTGGTGGTAAAGTTTGTTTAAAAGTTTGAAAAAGTTTTTTCTTTTGCTTGAATTCAGTTGAAAAAATGACGCCTAAAGAAAACACTTTAAATGGGAACAATTTTAACAATTACATCATTTTTTTCGAATATTTTTTTCCGTCTTAGTTTTAATTCTAACCCTTTATTATTTTTTTTTTTTTTTTGTTAATAAGATAACATGTGCAATTTTATATACATCAGTATATAAAATTACATAACGTATAATTTATAAGAATTCACAGCAATGGTTTTGTTTTTCTTTATTATTTTTTGTTGTAATTGTAAAGTCATACAATATTTAATTGTCTCCTAAAACATTATTTAAAACATAAATAATTGAAGTAATAGAGTGAGAAAGAAAATTATGATTATGTGGCTTCGTCTATTTTAGTTATAGAAAATAGGTAAAGTCACGAAAATAAACAATGATGAATGATGAATTGAATTATTTGTTCAAAGAAAATTAGAAAAGAAAAAAAATAAAAGAAAAGAAAAGAAAAAAAAAGCGAAGAAATATAAATATTATAGTTACCGGTATGAAATATTTAAATTTGAGTTCGTTTTTAATTTTAAGAAATGAAATTAATTGAATTAATGAGGAGTGGAATTAACGGAAAAAAACACGTCAATAATTTAACTCTGGTGGTTTGATCAAAATATTTCTCTAAGTTAATGCAGAAATATCTTAGATTTAGAATAAGTTACCAAATAAATATTAATTTTAAAGATAAATTTTCATATTAAAAAGGAAATTTAATATGATCCCCACTGCCTAGTACCTTCATGTTTTTATATCCGCTTTTGATTGGTGATAACAAGTGTGGTAAATAAATTACGACTTATTTTCACACGATTTAAAGAAAAACAAAAAAAAAAAAAACAAAAAGCAAAAATACAAATCCAAATGTGAATGTGAATGTAACAAAGAAAAAAACATTGAACAGACATCATAATCTTTGAATAAAATTCTCAGATGAGAAAAACAGAATTGAAAACAATAAAAAGACGATATAATTTGGATGAATTTAATTTTTACGTATAAATAAAATTATGTTCAATGAACAAAAAAGTGAATGATTTAGAGGTAGCACATATTTAGAATTTAAAAATGGGAAATAATTAATTATTATAGAACAAATAAATATTTTGTTTCAACAAAAACCTACCATAATAAATAAGTACAAAGTAATCAATGAATTTTCTCTGTATAGCCTATAATTGTTAACGAATAAATTATATTTATTTATTTCTATAATGTCCTATGAGTTTTAAACTCGTTCTGGACTGTACATTTTTTTTTAATAATAAGGGTTAATAATAAGGGTTAATAAGAGTGTGTGTGAGGTGTGAGTGTATGTGCTAAGTGTAAATTCATAACATTTATTTATTTAACATATACGTTTGGGTAACTTCTCATTGAATCGTTCTCTTACTCTACGATTGAAAATCTTGTTATTATAACTCAAATGAAAAATTAAAAAATATAAAAAAAGAATAAATCGAATAAAGAAAATAAATCATAAGATTTATATTTTTAATTTCTATTAAATTGATTAATGATTGTTAAGTGATTAGTCCTTTGTACTTTATACTTTACTTATTTTGTAAGTTGTTATTAATTATATTTATTGTAGAAATATACTTCTGATGATAGGGCAATGAGCTAAAATATTTATAACGAAATTTTAAGTTATCAATAAAATTAAGTATTATTATTGATGGTGTTTTCAAATTGAAACAATTATCAAACATGGTCAATGTTTTTAACATTTGACTGAGTTCCATACATTTTAATTTTATTTTTAATTTAAATTTAAAATTTTTGACCATAAGTTTTTCATTATCTGTAATATTAATTGTTTCATCATTTTGTCTTAATATAAAATTGCACATGTTATCTTATTAACAAAAAAAAAGAAATAAGAAAGGGTTAGAATTAAAACTAAGACGGAAAAAAATATTCGAAAAAAATGATGTAATTGTTAAAATTGTTCCCATTTAAAGTGTTTTCTTTAGGCGTCATTTTTTCAACTGAATTCAAGCAAAAGAAAAAACTTTTTCAAATTTTTAAACAAACTTTACCACCACCACCCCCCCTCTTACCAAATACGTAGAATTTTTGTTACAATTTTATTCAACACAAATGAACAAAATAATTTTATTATATCATCTCCAACACCTTGCCAGAACAAACAAAAAAATAATGTATACTTGAGTTGACTTTACCGTAGAACATGAGCTAGATCGCCACAAACAAACAAACAAAAAAAAAAGAAGAAGGAAAGTTAAACCATGCTCTGTGTCCAACACAACAGTTAAGAAATTTAACGAAAATTATGTTTCTACATTTTTTGATAATTGGTGTAGGGTCTAGGGTCTAACCATTTTCTTCATCTACAATTGTTGTTGTTATTATTGTTATCAAATCACAATTACAACAAAAATAATAAAGTACAAAAACAATCACACAAAAAAAATTGTTATAAATTAATTAATTTTCTTCACAGAGCAATGAAAAAAATCTCTACTTCAATTCTACCATAAAGGGTTAAAAAAAAATATCCAATAAATGATGTAATTATTTCCTTACTTTAACTTTTCTATTTTAACTTCTTCATTTTTTTTTTTGCTCTAGTCACAAAATTTTCCACAGAATTTATACGTATTCAAGTAAAACTTTACAAACTTTTATACAAAATTCACCCTTATACAAATTATGTAACTTTAAGAATTTAGTGTTAGTTATTGCCGGTGTAGCGCTAGATGTGAATATTATTAGAAATACTTTTGTAACGTAAAATTGTACGTCAATTGTGCCAAATGGTTTGTGTCAGGAGTTATTATATTTTTATTCAAGCCTCTCACTTTTTAACGAAAAAAAAAAAGCTTTGATAAAACTTTTACAAAATGAAAATTAATTACAGGATCGTATTAATTACTCAGAATTGTTTTCACAAAAATTTTTATAACATAAATAAATAAATTTACATAAATAAAATAAATTTAATTAATTAATTTGCATTTTTATTAAATAATTTAAAAAAAATATTTCCAAACAAATTTTCGAAGGATGAAAATTATTAAATTTTCAATTATTTTAAATATTCAAATATTTCAAATACAACACTGGATTTATTTCTAGCATTTCAAATGTTCGTCACCAGTGTAAAAAAAAAAAAAGAAAATTTTATCACTTTTTTTTTTTTTTTTTTCAATTTTCATATTTTCAGATAGAAAAAGTTAAAAAATTAAAACAAATTAAATTAAATACTGATTAACACACAGACTTGATAAAGTATTTAATTTTTTTTTTTTTAATTTTCGTGGAAAACTGATTTGAAATTATTCTTTTTTGTTTTACAGAAAAAATTTTTGTTTTTTTGTTTTTTTAAAACAGAAAATTATTAAATTGTTTTACATTTTATATTGACCGAATTATTGAAACCAAAAAAAAAACAACGATTAATTCCTTGCAAATAATAAAGATGTCTATTCAATTAGTCTAGTTTCTGATCAATAAAAAAAAAAAAAAAAACACCAATTAATGACAAATTAACGTGAAAATTTTAATTTTCTATTTTAGTTATTTTTTTTTTTTTTTTATTTTTATTTGTAAAAGAAAAATTTTTCTATTGTAATTTTAACAAAAAGTTCAAATTTTATTTGTTTTTATTTTTGAAATTGAATAAATTTTCTATTTTTATATATTTTGAACCTTATAAAAAAAAAAAAAACATTTAAAAATGCGACGCATATGGTTATTCTTTTTTAAAACGACAAAAGTAGTTAAGTGTACTGATGTTGTGTTTGTTTTTCTTTTTTAAAGAAAACAAAACAGTTTCATTACAGAGCGTCAAGTGAAAGGACGAAAAAATTAATTAAGTGAAAAATTAATATAAGGTGACGTAAAAATAAAATAAATAAATAAATAATTTGTAATTATTATTTATGATAATTTCGATTATAAAATTCTAATAAAAAATTCATTTATAAAATTTAATTTAATAATTTTTTATGTGCGTACAATTGAAAATTGTTTAAAGCAAAAAAATTTTCTTTTTTTCTTTTGAATGATTTTTAAAATGATACAAATATTAAAGAAATTTGTTTAATTTTATGTGAACAGTTTCACCTAATTAATAAAAAGTAAAAATTTCAAATTATTTTCTTATGAAAATCTATCCCCTACAAAATACAAAATAATTCTGAGAATTCCAAAATTATACATAAAAAAAAAAATTTTTATATCTGAAAAAATTCTGTTAGATAAATCACAATTATTGAATTTCAATATATCGAAATAGGAAGAATAAAAAAATTGTCTATGTGTTTAGATGAATTATTTAAAAATAAAATGTTACATGCCTTTATTGATGTTTCCTCAATTTTTACATTTATTTGTTTCTGATTAGATTTATTAGAAAAAACAGAAAAAAAACAAAACAAAACAAAAAAAATTATAAAATATAATTTAATGAATATTTTATCTAAATTTTTATGTTTTTCTAATTTATTTTCCTTTTGTATATAGATACATCATGTATATGATTATTGAATGTTTTAAAGGCAGTTCATCTATAGCGGTTGGTATACCTGAATGCTGGATTATAAGTGAAATTGATCAATTATTTATGTGGCCTGGATTTAAAAGTTATAAACGAAAAATTATTTCCAATCAACAGCCAGAAAAAGATTGGGAACAATGCAAGTATATAAGAATTTTAGAGCGACAAATAGGTATGGAGAAAAAGAAGAAAAAAAAACACATCTACACAATGAATAAAAATTTATTAATTTATGTTTTTAATAAAATTTCAGAGTCACAAGCTGAATGTAAAATTAAAGAAAAAAAGTATCAACTTCTCGCTGGTATAGATTTGGAAAATTGGAAGAGAAAAGAAAAAGCTCTCAAATGTAATGATACAACATTAAATTATAGTGGAACTGATCACTCATTTGATGAACATAAAGAATTTGTGAAGATCATTGATAAAAGTAAGTTTTTATTTTCTTAAAAATAAAAGAAATTCTTAGTACAAATTTTATAAGTACTAAATTTATATACTGACTCTTATAAAAGTTAAAGACAAAACAAAAATTAACACATCACCCATATATTAGATTGTTAAAGAAAAATTGTAAAACTTAATATTTTACATTCTTTTATTTAGCTATTGTAGTGAAACCAAATATTCCTAATCTCAATGATAATGAATATGTCTTCCCAAATTTGATTGATCCAAGGTATGAGTCTTTTCCAAGTAAGTATTTTATCTTTAAGTATATTAATAGAATGGCATTATATTAAAATTAACGTAACTAAAACAGAAACTACATTTCATGATGGACATCATTTACTAAACAAAAGGTCAATATCAACTGTAACATCAGAAAATTATACTATAATGCCATTGCCTGCATTTGGATATTCTGCACAAGGTATAATTTTTAACTATAAAATTTATGTTAGTTATTTTTTTTCAATTTAAAAATAATTTTAGAAAAAAAATTTATAATAAATGCTCCAGCTATGATATGTAACAACAGTTGTTTCCATTGTGTTGCTGGCAATAAAAGAGGTTTGCGTATTTTAATCATTTTTTATATTTGATTTGATTTTTATTTATGTTGAAGGTGCGGAATTGTTTAACCAAATTCAACAAAATTTGATTTTAATAGACAAGGGAATGTCATCAGTTAAACATGAATTGAGATATCATACACAATTAAATCGACAATTAAATAATAAATTTGATTTGCTTCCACTTTTTCCTCTATCAACCATAGACGAAATGGATAAATTAAATAAGAAACTTGATCAAAATAAATTTGTAGCAGATCAATTGGTAATTTTATATATTTATAATTGGCACATACTTAAAATTCAAAATATTATAACATTTTTACATTATACTTACCATTGTAACGTTTTAATCACATTTTACTATTTTTATTATTTTTAGTATGATAAAATACGTTTAATACGTTCGGACGTCGGATCCACTGTCCGTAAAATTTTAAGTATTCTGTTCAAGAATGAACTTTTAAATCAAACAACATGGACTGGCATAAGAGGAACAACAAGATTTGCCAATTACACACATATTTTGTTTGTAATACAACGAGTTGCGTTAGAAGGATTTCCGCATTCAACTAAATTTATAATACACTCTATTATACAGCACTGGATAAATCACTCCAAGGAGAGAATTCAGAAAAAAGAATTAATTAATTAACTTACTATTTTAATAAATAATCACTAAATGTAAATTTCACTATTTGATTTATCAATTTTTTTTTTTTATCACTTTTGTTACATTACAAGTGCCAAAAACTGTTATTTAGTTGATATTTTGTCCTATTCCAAATAAATATTTCAAATCACTCAATTAAAAATTTAAATAATCCATTTGAAATAAAGATAAACACGAACAAGTGAAACGATATAATAGAATTTGTTCTAATCGTAAATTTCAATGGGAATTTTTATAATTAAATTTAATTAATTAATTATTTAATTATTGAAGACTAAAACATCTAGTACACATTAATAAAATAGTAAATTTCTGATAAAATATTTTGTTTTTGTGGGAAATTCATTAAATAACAAGCAAAATTTGAAACGTTGTTTTTCTTTAATCACTGAATTAACTTTTTGAATTTTATATTTTTTAATTATTTACATTTTATGTAATATTTTCACATTATTATATATATATTTATTTTTTTCAATTATTTGTAAGAAACTTATGTTTTTTTTTTTTTTGTTTACAAATAATCTGTGTCTGTCAAATAAAAAATCAGGGCTGGGGCAATTTTAATATTTACGAAAAAAAAAAGATATTAGTGCCATCTATTATCGGGATTCAAATTTTTTTTTTAAATCCTGTAAAATTAAAGATTTAAAATTATCAAATGATTTTTTTTTGGTACCTTATGATTTTATCTAAGAATTTTACTGTGGAGAAACAAACAGAATAAAAGAAAAAATTGACAAATTTAAAATCTTCTAATAGATTTGTTTTTTTATTATTATTGATTAAAGTAATTATTAACATTTTCGAAAAATTTTGTATATCTTTTTATTTCGTTTATTCTATGATTTCCTATTTTCCAATTAAAACTTTAATAATTTATTGTTGTATTGTAATTTATAATATCAAATCAGATTTAACTGTATTTAATTAATGATAAATAAAATGAATGGATTAATTAGAAAATATTCAATCAAGTAGATGAAATACATGAAATTTTATTTTTTGACAAAAAAATTTTTTTGTTTTTTTTTTTGTAGCTGCGATTATAATTTTTTTTTTAATTTGTACATTTTATTTTTAAAATAAAATTTATGAATTTTATTCTGCTTCACAAAAAAAAAAACAATTTTATTCATTTCACATTTTTCTTTTTGTTTCCTTTAATAACTATTTTTATTTCTTTCTTTGTTTGTTTGTTTGTTTTTTTTATCTTACTTAAATTTTAATTCTATAATATTATTTCAGTGAAAAACAAAAGAAAATCGATAAGAGCTGTTTTTTTTATTTATTTATGTTTACTCCAAATTGTTATCTGTAAATTTGTAGTAATTACTAATGTAGAAATGTGATTTTTCAGTTCTATGATAAAAATCACATTTTTAGTGAAAAGCTAAAATATTTAATGTAACTGTTTTTCATAGAAGAGTTGAAAATTGTAAATATGAAGCTACACGAATATTAGTGTTAATTTAATAAGAAACATATATTATCGAGTGAGTTTCTCATTCTATTTACATAATATAAAAAACAATCATCTTATTCCTTTATGGTTTTTTTTCTTATGTTTTTCAGTAAATTCATTTATAATCTAAAGTTTTTTTTTTATATTTTATTTTTAAATTAAAAATTAAGAAAGAATTACATAAATAAATTATATAATAAATAATTATGTCATATAAAGTAAAATCTCTTTTTATCTTTTTAGTTAAAATTTATAAAAAAAAAAAAAAAAAATGTAACTGTTTGAAAAACAAATTAAGTCTACGCGGGAAACATATATAGAAGTTATGTTGAGAAGAAAGAATTAAATCTTGAATTTTAAAAAATTTACAAAATCTTGAATTTTAAAAAAATACAAAATCTAAAATCTAAAAAAAAATTAGAAGGTAAATGCTTTTATTTACTAATGACACTTCGAATTGTTTTTGTTTTTTTGTTTTTTTAAATTATGGAATGACTATGAAAGTGTAATTCAGTAAGTGTAAAAATTACTTCTCTATGTCTACTGAATCTTTTTTTTTTTTATTTAAAAAAAAAGAGATTTTACTTTATAAAAGTTTTTTTTGTTTTCTTCTTTTTATTGAATTTTCTCTTCGTAAAAATTTTTCAATTAAATTTGTGCATTTTCAAAAAATTATCATAAAAATATTAATTAATTCATTTTGTTTCTTTTTTAATTAATTAATTTAGTGATACTCAATATTTATGAATGTTTTCATTTTTTCTTTTTTTTGGGAAACCAAAATAGAAAAATCTTTAAAAGAAAAAAAGAAAATTTAATAAGAAGAAAAAAAATATAGAAATAAAATTCAATTTTATTTCACTTAAAAAAAAAGTAGTTTTATAAAATTATTAAATTAATTAGAATATTAATCCTTTTTTTTTTTTTGTTTGTTTATTTACATTTTTAATTCATTAGGTTTTTTTTTTTTTTTGTAATAAAAATTTACTTTTTATTTTCGAATTAATATTTTGAAAAAAAAATTCCCGTTGATTTTTTTTTTGTTCTTTCTTTTTATTTATTGTAATAAATTAGCAGCCTATAGTTCTGTATTTTTTTCTCTTCTTCGTCTTCTTCTTCTTCTTTGTTTTGTATGTTTTCAGGGAATTTAATAAATTAATTGTAGATGAAAATTATTAATGTTGTTATTTACATTATTGTACTTTTAATATTTAGCTGCTATGAATTATTTAGTCTCAATTTTTTATTTTTTTTTTATTTTCTGTTTATTACAGAAACGCAAGTCACTTGTGATTTATGAGTGTAATTTTAATTTTTTTCGTATTACTTTGAAATTACAGAAAAAGAAAAAAAAATAATGAAAATTACTTGAAATATTATTATTTAATTACTCTTATTTAATTAATTCCAAATTACACGGATATTAACGAAAATAACAGTGAAAAGTATATAGAACAATTGTAGATAAAAAAAAGGAAAAGAAAATCAAAAGTAACTTATTTATCTGTCTAAATAAACAATTTTCCTTCTTTTTTTTTTTTAATTTGTAAATATCGACAGAATATTACGATTGTTTTTTTTTTTTTTACTTATTTGTTATGATTTATGATTTATGACTGACTTTTTTTTTATATATGTTGTCCGATTAATATTGAGTGATCCGTTCAAGTCTATAATACAGTTAAAATTATTATTGTGTTTGTTGTTGTACATTTCATTTTTAATTTAATTTTAATTACCAAAAAAAAAAAAATTAAATAACAAATTTTATCGGTTAACTTTAATAATTTTTAATACCATTTAAATTTTTATTAATAATTAATGGTTTATTATTATGATGATTCTCTAATTTATTAACATCATTATTATCAATAATTTCATCATCATCATCATCATTGTCATCATCAATATTATCATTATTATTTATATTATTAACATCAATTTTTGTTATATTTATTTGTTCATTTATTATTTTATCACCAATTATATTATTTTTTTTTTGTTTTTCATAGTTATCATTATTATCATTTATATTATGATTTAAAGCTTCTATTGTATGTTCACTATCTGTATCAATATCAGAATTTATTTGATATGATGAAGGCACATTATTAATAAAATTAATATGTTTATTATCAATATTATCAATATTTTCATTATCATCATCAATTTTATTTATTGTTTCTTGTAATTTTTGTAATAATTTTTCTGTTTTTTTTGTACGTTCATCATCGGTTTGTAATATAATTGTATCGGCTATATTACTATTATCATTATTTATATTTGTTGGACAATCATAATGAAATATTGTATTATTATTATAATTTATATTACGTTTTTTAGCTTGATAAATAATAATAACCCATATTATAGATGTACCAACAGCACAACAAAAAACTGTTATTACAACAATACCCATTATATCACGAAAATGAAATACTGGTGTTACAGTTGGTGATTTTATTGTTAATTTTATAATACCTAATTCATGTCCAAATTCATTATTAATTTCACATTTATATAAACCACTATCTGTTATAATTGTATCAACAATTATTAATAATTGTTTATCAGCAGCAAAAAAATAACGTTCAATATTGTTTTTAATTTGTTGATTATCTTTTAACCATGTTATTGTTGGTTTTGGAGAACCAGTCACCATACATTCTAATACAATTGATTTTCCAATAATAACATCTTTATTTTCCATTTGTTTTATAAATGAAGGTCTTTCATTTACAATTAATGTTGCATTTGTTTGTATTAAGCCAACATTATTTTCTGCTGTGCATGTATACACACCTTGATCAAATATTTTTGCATTTATAATATAAAATGCATCATCTTTGGGCATAACATGCATACGTCTTTCTCTAGCTGCCGGAAAATCATGTCCACCATCTTTTTGCCATGCAATTTGAGGGCGTGGATCACCAGTTGCTGCACAATCTAAACGAGCCATTTCACCAGATTGTAGTGTTATATTTGTCGGTACTTTAGTAAATATTGGATAACCTAAAATGATGAAGATAAATAATATAAATCTAAATCAATTAGCTTAAATTTTTATTTAGTACTTACTAGCAACTGCAATTTTATTTTTTTGTGAATATGTTGAACCATATTCATTGATTGCAATGCATTGATATTTACCAGAATTTTCTGTAATTGCATTTATAATACGTAATTTTGTTATAATTAAAGTATTATTTAAATTATCAGTTTTATTATGTGAGATAATATATAAATTCTTATTTAATTCAATATTATCCTTTTTCCATTGTATTGTTATACTTGATAATGTTTTTGATGTTATTGTACATGTTAATGTTAAATTAGCACCTTTTATTGCTACTTGTGATTTTGGTTCATCAATTATAATTGGCTTTAATGAATCATCTAGAAGAAACAATATATGTTATAAGCATTTAAAAATAAATTATACTATTGTACACAATAATACAAAGGTTATGATATAAAATTATGCATAATTTATGTAGTTCGAAAAATAGAAAAGCTACTTACTACAAGTTAAATTCTCACGTTGTAATTCACGTACTTGTTTACCCTTTAACCATAATGGATAACCACATTTTGATGTTATTTGATAAAAATTACGTTTCTTTAGCCAACTATAAAACCACTCGATATTGCAATCACATATTAATTTATCTGTTGTTAATTTTAATTCATCCAATAATGTTAAATATAAAAATGATTCCTTTTCAATTGTTGTTATGTTGTTATTAGATAAATCTAATATTTTTAAATTAATTAAACCATTCAAAGTTCTTTTCTGTATAATATTTATATTATTTGAATTTAAAGTTAAACTCATCAATTGTTTTAATGCATCAAAATATGATGGTTGAAAATTATCCATTAAAAACGAGATACGATTATTATTTAATGATCTAAAAAATAAAAAAGGAGAGAATAGAAAATATAATGAAAATTAAAAATTATTTCATTTTATACTTACAGCAATTCTAAATTTGGTGTATTATTAAAAACACCATCAGCAATATACAATATTTTATTATTATGTAAATACAGTTCTTTTAAACTTTCAAGTCCTTTAAAATAATGTGGTTGTAATGTTGTTAAATTATTACTGGATAAATCACTAAAAAAAAAACAATTTATTGTCGAGCAAAATTAATACTTTTCTCAGTACTGCAAAAAACAAAGATTTTTACAAAAATAATTAATAAAATACTTACACATTGGAAATAGTATGAAGACCAAAGAATGCATCATTTTGTATCTTTTTTATTTTATTGTTTTTTAAACGTAATATTTTTAGTTTTTTTAATGTTTGAAAACTTAAAGTCCATAATTCATGTAATTCATTATTGTTTAATTCTCTATTGTAAAAAAAAAACAAAGATGGAGAGCATTAATAAAATTATAGAAAATATTAACACAAATTAAAAAGAAATCTTACAATTTCCTTAACGATGTTAAATGTTTAAAAACATTAAACGATATAAATGTTATCTTATTAAATCCCAATTTTAATTCTTGTAATTTTGTTAAATTATCCAATGCACCATCTTCAATTTCTGTGATTTGATTTCCATTTAAATATCTTAATGAAAAGAAAAATATTCATTTGAAATTACATAATACCTAAAATATATTTCATTATAAATACTTACAGTTTATTTAAACGATTTGCAAGTGGAAATGAATCAGAAGTTATTGTTTTTATATAATTTTTTCTTAAATCTAATGTTATTAAATTCTTTAATGTTACTAAAGAATTTTTATTAATTTTTACAATTAAATTTTGTGCCAATGATAAACTATTTAATTGTAAAAGTCCCTCGAATTCTGGTATATCTTTCAAAAGATTTTTTTCAATTTTCCTAAAAATAAAGAAATAATATTAATTATTTATGTATTATAATTAAATTAAATAAAAATTTTACAATTCTGTTAATTTTGTCAAATTTTTTATAGAATTTTTAACATCCTCTGTATTCAGTCTATTTTGTGACAGTTCTCTAAAAACAAAATAAAAAAATTTATCAAAAATTTCTAATTAAATTAAAAAATGTTAATAAAATTTAACTTGATTAACTGAAATTAAACACTTACAAACTTTCAACCCAATTAGGTAATTGATCAGGTACTGATGTAATATTAAGATTACCACAATCAATAAATTCACCAAGGCATGAACATTTATTAGGACATTGTAATTTATCAATAATACTTCTTATATTACGAAGTTTTTCAATTGTTATTGTTTTAGATTTAATATTATTAATAACATTCGCATTCACTTTATTTGACATTAGCATCAATACAAACAATAATAATATTAATTGTATTAAACGTAATTTGTTATTGTTATAAAACTCGTCCATTTCTATAGAATATTATGTTGTTGTTTTGTATTTTTTTAATATCTGTAATATAATCAAATAATATCAATATTAAAAATTATTACATAAAATCAAAATAAAGAATTTGATTTCAATTATGTATTTACATTTTTAATTTTTTTTTTTGGCAGCAAAATACTAATTTTGTTACATTTTGAAATAACATATTTTTCATATTCAATTAAGTAAGTAATTTACGATAAATTCTATACATTTTTATATTATTTTTATTGATTTAAAAAACATTCTTTTGTAAAACTTCATTTTAGAATTAACACCAAATATGTATTTAATTAAATAAAATGTTAGAATCGTAATAATAATAGAAACACTTCTTTTATTTTCTTTATCGATAAATCATAGAAATAAAAATTATAATTATAGTTTTGTTATGATATTTGTATTTCACGTAAATGTCAATAGATGGCTTTTGACAGAATTGTTCTAAATATAGAATGACAAAAGGGAAAAATGTATAAACATAGAATTTTTCAATGTTTTTCTATCTTTATGTACTACTTTTTCTATCTAATGTACTAAACGCTTCCATTTTGAATACGGTCTATCAAATAGAAATACGTCGATGGTCTATCATCCGGTGTATTCATTTATCATTGTTCAATATTGTAAAAAGTTAAAAGAATTAAGTTATAAAATATTATATAGACTCAAATTATAAATTATTTTATGGTATAATAAGTTATTTATTAAAAAAAAGTTAAGTAGAAAAGATACAATAATGGGTGATAATAATGATGTCAAATGTTTTGTGCACGCAATATTACGTTTTTTAAAACAGCAACTTGATTCTAAAACTTTAACATCAGATGCTGCGGAAAGTTTAGAAGTTGCTGTACAATGTTTGGAAAATGCATATAATTTGGAATCAAATGCTGATGATGAACAACAACAACAATCAACTAGCGATGATGATAAGAAGAATCCATTAAATCACGTTGATTTATATCAATTATTTTTAAATAGTTGTTTTAATATTACACCAGAAAAAAAAGAAGAAGCTGAATCACTTAAAAATGAAGGAAACCATTTAATGAAACTTGAAAAATACCAAGAGGCTCTTTATTATTATAATCAGTTAATAGCAGAAATCATTAAAAACATAAATTAAACCTAATAAAAATTTAAAAAATATTTTTCAGAGCAATTAACTTGGATGCAACAAATCCTGTGTTCTATTGTAATCGTGCAGCTGCTTACAGTAAACTTGGTGAATTACAAAAGGCAATTGATGATTGTAAAATGTCATTACGTTATGATAAAAATTACAGTAAAGCTTATGGGCGATTAGGGTATGAAATTTCACATTTTTGTTCTAAAATACAACTATTAATTGAAATGTGTTTCCAGCTTGGCATTTTCTAAATTAAATCGAAATGAAGAAGCACAAGAGGCATATCGTAATGCATTACGCATTGAGCCAAACAATGTAGATTATCAAAATAATTTAGCTGTTACACAGGAGAGACTTAAGGAAGCTGCTAATTCTCAACCTGGTCAAGAATCGGGAGCAACTGATGGTATAGGAATGGTAACAATAGCACCAAATGTTGGAAGTATTGACTTTGCTGCAGCACTTAATAACCCAACATTAATGAATCTTGCGACAAGAATGATGACTGAACCAGGAATGCAAGATTTGTAAGTTTTTTTTTTTATTATTAATATTTTCTAATGGGGAAAAAGAATTTAATCTTTTCTTTTCTCCTTTACAGGTTAGTTCAATTAAGTGGTCTGAGCAACATGAATGCTCTACTTGAAACGTGAATATAATCATACTATTCTCGCGTATATTGCATATTTTATAAGTAAATCTACAAATGGTAGAATTTATTCAATAACACACGGGAAGAGGATTTTATCAAATTAAAAATAAACTAATATTGGAATGATTTATAAAACTTTCCAATTAATTAATTCATATAGTAGTCATTTATTTTTAAAATATTTGAGAACAACATAAAAATTACCTTTAACACTCGAAAAAACATTAGATGATTATTTTTTTTTATTATTTAATAAACTATAGAATTCTATATTTTTATATGTTAAGCTAAAGAATACCAATTAAAATTGTAGATTTATAATTCTACGCCATTTATTCGGGAATAGTTGCTAAAAAAAATATATATATACTGATTTATTGATGAATTTTTCTTATTTTTTTTTAGTGGAAGACAATTGGCATTCCAAATGTACACAGAAAATCCAGATTTATTTTCAGGAATGAGGCCAAATACGGGTAATGAGAATCCAACAAACACCCCAAATGAAAATAACCAAGAAAAAAAGTAAAAACAAATAAATTAAGATTAACATTTATTTATAATCAAATTAAATAAAAAAAAACATTTATTGCAAGACCTATTAATACAAAATTGAATTTAAAAAATTATATAATTGACTACCCAGATTTATTATACTTGTGTGCTTCACAGCATTATGGATGAAAAATTATATTATATTATTAAATAAGAATAATTATAACGAAAACCTTTGGTGTAATGCGATCTCGTGAAATAAATAAACACCAATTAAAGATAATACTTATCGATTGAGTTGACTGAAATTCAAAGAGTAAATTAAACAATTTAGCAATAAGCTAAGCTTTTTTTCTAAAAAATAATTCGATAATCAAAATGAAATAATTATATGTTTGTCGATACTATCGAAAAAAATGTTCTTGAAATGTTTATAAATTGAAATTACTTCTTACTTCCTTCTTTTTATTAAGAAGTTTAATATTTTTATGCAAATCAATATTGAAAAATAATTCATTTATTAATATTTTTATGAATTTTTATAATTAATTTAGTTGGATTTTTTTTTTTTTTAATGAAATAACGAGAATGTAATGCTGTGAATTTAATGTTTAATGTCTAATAATTGTAGTCTTAAGGTCTTGAATTATTTCACAAATAAATCGTTTCAAGAATATGAAATTTATTTTATTTAATTACAAAATTTTTTTTTATTGAAAAATACAAGAATCTTTCCTGTCCTATATAATATAATTAATTTAAGGAAATCTTTAGATAATCCCTCAGATCTATTACATCTACTGTCTTCTAAGGTAAGAAAAATACAAGAATCCTTCCTTACCTCTTTATTATTATAATCAGTTAATAGCAGACAGACATCATTAAAAATATAAATTAAACAGTTGACTTATTCTAGCAGCCAGCTAGGGGAAATTGTATGGTGGAGTAGGGGAAATGAATTTTTTTATGATACCATAATATTATTAATTATAAATATTTTAAAAACTGATGAAATAAATAATAAAAAGACAGTAATTTGAAAATAATTTGTTTTATTTATATTTTTACTTTTTTTAGAAATGTTTTTTTACAGCAAAAGAATGGAAATGGATATGAACAACTTTGATGCGTATCCCTGACCTTTTTTCATAAGAATTTAATTTGTTTATAACTAAAGGCTGCACAGTAGATGTTATTATTTATATTTAATCATTTAAACTTCAGGAACAAGACAAAAATATGTTTTTATTAAATTCACTTGTAGATCTCCACAAAATAAATACATTTTGTACATTTATCCGTGGAAATTTTTTTTTATAAACAATTCCATTTGCTAAGAACTAAATGATGCACGTTGAATTTTATTTATTCTATGATGCGTTTTTTTTATACCAACTTTAGTTAGCAAAAAAGATTAAAAATAGCAATTAAAATTTTTACAAAAACGCTCTATTTTATATGGACCATATTTTGTAACTTTTAAAATAATAAATTTAATAAAAAAAATTTAAAAAAAAAAAAAGCAAGAATTGAACTCACGTCCTCAATGGACTTAATATCGCACACCTTACCAATTCAGCTATTGCATAACATATTATTTGCAAAAATTATAATGCTTATAAATAATGAAAGAATATGCAATTTTTTCCTTTTTTTATAAATTTAATAAATTTAGTATAATTAAAACGGGAATTATAGGGAAATAAGAGAATTTCTATAACATTTGATAATCAATCATCTTAGTCTGAAGTAAGCCAAAGATTCTGCGAAAATTTCAAGGAGATCTGTCTGTTGTGAGGAGAGAAAATGGAACCAAAGTCATACTAAAATTATGATAAAATGATGCTTTGCTTTATGTAATGGCTTTGGTTTTATTCAATTTTCTCTCTTCACAACAGACAGATTTCTTTAAAAATTTTAATTATATTAGACTGAAGTAAGCCAAAGATTCTGCATAAATTTTAAGAAGATCTGTCTGTTGTGAGGAGAGAAAATGAAACCACCATACTAAAATTATGATAAAATGATGCTTTGATTTATGTAATGGCTTTTGTTTTGTCCAATTTTCTCTCTTCACAACAGACAAATCTCTTTGAAATTTTTAATTATATTAGATTGAAGTAAGCCAAAGATTCTGCATAAATTTTAAGAAGATCTGTCTGTTGTGAGGAGAGAAAACGAAACCACCATACTAAAATTATGATAAAATGACGGTTTGATTTATGTAATGGATTGGGTTTTATTCAATTTGCTCTCCTCACAACAGACAGATCTCTTTGAAATTTTTAATTATATTAGATTAAAGTCAGCCAAAGATTCTGCATAAATTTTAAGAAGATCTGTCTGTCGTGAGGAGAGAAAACGAAACCACCATACTAAAATTATGATAAATTGACGGTTTGATTTATGTAATGGATTGGGTTTTATTCAATTTGCTCTCCTCACAACAGACAGATCTCTTTGAAATTTTTAATTATATTAGATTGAAGTAAGCCAAAGATTCTGCATAAATTTTAAGAAGATCTGTCTGTTGTGAGGAGAGAAAACGAAACCACCATACTAAAATTATGATAAAATGACGGTTTGATTTATGTAATGGATTGGGTTTTATTCAATTTGCTTTCCTCACAACAGACAGATCTCTTTGAAATTTTTAATTATATTAGATTGAAGTAAGCCAAAGATTCTGCATAAATTTTAAGAAGATCTGTCTGTTGTGAGGAGAGAAAACGAAACCACCATGCTAAAATTATGATAAAATGACGGTTTGATTTATGTAATGGATTTAGTTTTATTCAATTTGCTCTCCTCACAACAGACAGATCTCTTTGAAATTTTTAATTATATTAGATTGAAGTAAGCCAAAGATTCTGCATGAATTTTAAGAAGATCTGTCTGTTGTGAGGAGAGAAAACGAAACCACCATACTAAAATTATGATAAAATGACGGTTTGATTTATGTAATGGATTGGGTTTTATTCAATTTGCTCTCCTCACAACAGACAGATCTCTTTGAAATTTTTAATTATATTAGATTGAAGTAAGCCAAAGATTCTGCGAAAATTTCAAGGAGATCTGTCTGTTGTGAGGAGAGAAAATGAAACCACCATACTAAAATGATGGTTTGATTTATGGAATGGCTTTGTTTTTATTATAAAATAGAGCGATTTGTAAAAATTTTAATTGTTATTTTTAATCATTTTTGCTAACGAAATTAGGTATAAAAAAGCGCACCTATAGAATAAAAATCATTCACCGTGCATCATTCAGTTCTTAACAAATGGAATTGTTTGTAAAAACAAAAACATTGACGGATTAATGCATATTTAAATTTAAAAAAAAGGAACTTCTTACGACTCTGGATCTAATAAGGATACTTCTTTTATATTGACGCTTTTATTTTCGTTAAAGGCTGAGTTACAATTGATAAATTTATAAAGTAAATTTAGTTAGGTACTAAATCAAATTTTAATATTAGATACTGCTAAATCCGTGGCCTTTTTAAGTTTTGTAAAGTTTTGTGTACTATTTATGGGTTGACTGATTAGGAAATTAACTTTGAGAAAATTATGATTAATAAAATTCTTATTGTTTTGTTTTATCTTAATATTTGATGTTTTCTTTATCAGTTTATTGATTTGAATCAGTGTTGAATGAAGTTGGATCAGTTTATTTATTTGAATCAGTGTTGAATGACGTTATTGCTAGACGTTTTGTCATCGACTGATGACAGGTAGCCGCACATTCGTTAATTTCGGCACACTCACAACAAACCCACAGTAAGTACGTTATGATTTATTTATTTGATTTTATTTCATAAACGTAGTAGTAAATGATGTTATGTGATTATTTATCTATAACGCGTTATTAACTAATAATTAATAATTTTTCTTAAATTTAAATCCTATTAAAGTTAGATTATTTTTTAAAATCATAAACTATAGAAATGCATCAGTAATTAAAATTAATCATTAAAATCTTAATTATTCTAAATCAACCCTCGAAAAAATTTAATTGATTGAAAATGGTATCAAATATTTGGGCAAATTTTCACTGACATTCTATAATTATTTTCTTTTTCAATTAAAAAAAAAATTCCATATGAAAAAATTACAAAAACAGATTTTCTCAACTAATTTTTTCACCTTATAAAAATGCTAAATTGTCGAATGTCGTCAGATAATCGAAACAGGAAGTTGTGAGTACTTCAATCAACAAGTGAAACAACATGAATAAAATGAAAAAAAAAAAAAAACAGAAAAAATAAATACACTGAACTGACAATAGAGTAAAAAAAAAAAAAAAAAAACTTTAATTTAACCAAAAATTGTGAATGTGTAGAAAAACAATTTTAATTATTGTTTAGGTGGCACACAACATTATTTCACCACGAAAACGAACGTGAATATAACCAATTTTTTTTAAGCTTAAAAAAAAGAAGAAATTTTTTTTTTTTTTTAAATTAAAATATTAAGCCTAAATAATTTTTCCACATTAAAATTCTAATCTAAATACATCGTAATGATTATAAAATATAATCATTAATTATTGTTTAATATAAATAAAATGTTGTTTAATTTTTAAAAGTATAAGTGAATGTTAAATGATCATATAATCATTTAATTAGAATATAATAATTATATTTTTTTGTTAAAAAAAAAAAAAAAAAAATTTATTATTTTTTTATTATTTTTTTTTTTTATTATTTTTACGTTCTTTTTTTTTTTTTTTTTGTTTTTTTTTTGTGTTTTTTTTGTGTTTTTTTTTTTTTTTTTTTGTTTAATTATAATTTTTTTGTTTTCCTACAATTCATTACGAAAAAGAAAATATACTATTAGTAAAATTAGTAAAAAAAGAGAGTAAAAATTAAAAAAAAAACACACATTTATAAATAGTCTAATATTTGATTATAATTTATGATTAATTTTTCATTTATAAATTAAATGTTATCATCACACGTATATTAATTTTTGTGTTATTTCAAAATTTATATTAAAATTATTTTTTATTCTGTTTTTCTGTTTTTTTTTTTTTTTTTTTTTTGAGTAAAGTAAATTAAAAAAGTAAAATAAAAAAGTAAAATAAAAACGAAAAGAAGAACAAAAAGGAAACATACAAAAAAAAAGAAGAAGAAGAAGAAATATTTTTATTATTTAAAATAAAAAGAATAAAAAAAAAAAGAAATAAAGAATATTGTAAAAATTGAAAAAAGAAGAAAAATTGAAGAAGAAGAAAAAAAGTAAAAAGTAAAAAGAAGAAGAAGAAGAAGAGTCTTTTACTTTTATATATAAAAAAAAAATTTTTTTTTTTTTTTTTGATTTTACGTTTACGTGGTAACCGCATATGAAATAAAATAAAAGTTTTGGCAATGAGTACAAACGCTAATAAAGGGATTGTACACACAAATAATAATCAACGTTACAATCCACAATCAAATCAATATTCTTATCAACCAAATCCTTCAAATTCAACTGCAGGTTAGTGTTTTTTTTTTTTTTTTTATTAATAATTCTATCTATAAGTTAGTGTTTTTTTTTTTTTTTTTTTTGTTGTGTAGTAAATTTAGTTTCCCCTTTAAACAATAAAAAAAAAAAAGAAAATAATAATTAATAATTAAAAAAAGAAAATTATTTATTTTTTTTTTAGTTATAATTTAAAAGAATAAAAAAGAAAATATGAACAAAAAATATAAAAGAGTATGGTTTTTTAAAAAACACAATATGTTAAAGAGGAAGAAGAAGAAAAAGAAAAAAAAAGTTTCATTAAAAAAATCAGAGAAAAAAAAAAAAAAGTTAGGAAATAATTTTTTTTTCGTTCTTCCTTTGACTACTTCCCAATAATTGATGTGGCCAGAATGAAAAAAGAAGAAGAAGAAAAAACAACAACAACAACAAAAGTTACTTGTTTTTTTTTTTTGTATAAAATTGTGTTTATTATAAAAATGTGTTTATTTTTTTTTACTACACATAAACTTTTTCATTCAATAAAAATTTGTAATTTGAGCAAATAAAAAAAAAAAAAAAAAACGAAAGAAAAATAAACAAATAAAATAAATAAATTTGAAATCAATTAAAAGATAGAAAAATGTATTCAAATTAATCGGTTTTTCTTTCTTTCTTTTTTTTTTTTTTTTGGTTACGTTTATCTTTAAATAAAGAAAATCTATACCTAAATAATATTAAAGTTTTTAGTTTAAAAAAAAAATTATTTTTTGTGTCATGTCATGTGATTTTTTTCGTTCATTTTTTTTTTTGTGGTTCTCTTTTTTTTTTTTCGAAAAAAAAAATATATAAAATGTGACAGAACTTCTGTCAAAAAAAAAAAAAAAAATAAAAATGATGAAGAAAATATTTAAAACGTTTGTAAATATAAAATACACATTTTTAATCAATTTAAATTCTTTTCGATTTAAAAATTAAAAATTAAAAAAACCTTTTTACTTAAACTAAAATTAAGAACGTTTTTTTTTTTATATATATTTTTCAAGGTTATGAAATTATTTCAGTCATGCACTTGACAACGCATTTTCTCAACAAAATGAGGTTATGTTTTAAAACACAAAATTTTTTATATATTTTTTTTTTTTTTTGAAAAAAAAAAAGAGAACACAAAAAAAGAAAGAGAAGCTTATTCTATCTCTTTTTGTGTGTAGTAATTTTCTTTTAGTTAGTGTAAAGAAAAAAAAGAACTACTAAAATTAGTTAATTCATTTTTGACCAAAAGAAAAAAAAAATCAACGGTAAAGTTACACAAAATGTGTTTCAATCAGTGACAGATTAAAAGAGATAGAAATTTTTCTCTTTTTTTTTTTTTTTGTTAATTTCTTATAATAATTGTTAATTTGTTAACAACAAAAAAATTGCACATTTTTATTTAATAATTAAGTGAAAGAAAATTTTTCCGGAAAATTTATAGTTTTCTTATTTGTATTTTTCTAAAGAAAGAAAATAAAATATGAAGGGAGACAGAGAATAAAGAATAAAATTAATAATGAAAAATATTGTAGTGTTAAATAAAAGAAAAAGAAGAAGAAGAAGAAAATCAGAAATGGTTGAACTAAAAAAAAAAAAAACTGTAAATCCTTTTACAGTTCCTTATTTTATTTGTTTGTATTTTAAATAATACTTCATTTTTCTCCTATATCTATTCTCACACACACACACACACACACACTATTCTCTCTTTATTAGTCATTTGTGTATTTAGTTTATATATTTTATGGTCTAATCTGTTACAGGGGGGGTTGATCTTCAATAATAGGCATATTCAAGGATAATAACATCATAGAAGATGATTTTTCTTTTGTCCTCTAAAAATAAGAAATTTTATTCTAAATAGTAAAGAAAAACAATTTTTTCCTATAAAACAAAAACAATTAACAAAGAGAATTATTTTAGTTTTTGTTAATTTTTCTATTTTTTTTTAAATTTTCTAATGAAAAATAGTATAGAAGAAATAGAGAAATAAAAAGAGACAGAGAGATACGGTGAATCCTCTTTTATTTAGAAAGAAACTTACAATTTTACAATTAAATAATTTGCAATATTTTTTTTTTTTTTTTTACCTTTAAATATTTAAATTATAATAAGAAAAAGAGAAATACGTCACCTTATACAGTACAAACATACATACATAATCATAATTTAACCAGGCATATATAATAAATACGCACGGGGATAATAACATGTGTCTCTGATTTTCTTTAAAGTAAATCTTGAAATTTTCTCTTGTTTTTTTACATTACTAAGAATATCTCATGTTTTTTTTTTATTTTTTTTTTCTTATATTTTAGCCACGTTGTAATAAGTAAATGTCAACCAATTTATTGGTATTTTACAAATACATTTTGCACGTGTTTTTACACTTAAAAATTTATTAAAATTATATTTATTATTTTAATTATTCTTCTTCTTCTTTTACTAAACAATAATTAATTACTATCTTGTTGTACTGTTGTTGTCATTATTGTAATTATTTAGATTCTACATTTTTCTTTTTTTTTTTTTTTTTATATATACAAAATTGAAAAATACGGAAAAAAAAACTTGTTTGAAATTTATTATTTTGATTCATACAAATTTTCTACACTGTTTTTTTAGCATAGAGGAATATCTACTTTTTAATGTAGATAATTGTTGGTAACGTAATTAATAAGAATCGATTAAAAAATAATTTTTTTTTTATACATTTTACAAAATATTTACAGTTAAAAAAATCTAATCTTATTAAAATAAATATTTTTTGTTATTCCATTTGTAATTTACAGTGATGATTTAGATAAAAAAAAATATAGTCGTGTCAATTTGTAAAACCACTACAGACAATTGATAGGGTCGCAAGTTTAAATTTTCGTCTGGTAGAAAGATTTTTTTTTGGTTGAATTGAATTTCAGTATATATGTTTTAATTCAAGGTCTACGAATGACCTTGAGAGTTGAATAATATTCACAATAAACTCAAATAAGATTCACCGTATTGAAATTATATTTCTGCTTTGAAACAATTAAAATAAGCCACGTTGTGGCTAACTTTATATTCGATAATGGTGAATTATGAAAGTATTACCATATAATGGATGTACACACACCACAAATATGTTCTCAAATATTATTTTGAATTTAATTTCAAATTTTAAGATTCTGTCCATAGACATTTTTTTATCCCTTTAATATTTTTTTTAATGACGTCATTCATCTTATATCTATCTATATTATGTTTCAAAAGATAGCTGGGTGTATTGAAAATATTTCTATAAAAAAAAAAACAATAAATAACGAATAACTTTTAGACTTAAGAATTGTATGGATGGGATTTATAAATATGATGTCACTTATAATTTAAAAAGGGTCATAAATGTTTTGCTCATGGAATAATAAGATATTTCATTTAGATTTTCTTAAAGTGACAAAAGAAGTACTTACTCTGTAGTCTTCTGTACACAACACATTAGAAAAAAAAAAAATTGAGAGAGTTTTTTTTTTGTTTGTTTGTTATAAAAAACAAGGAAGATAATATTTATTTTAATTTAAATTTTTAAATTAAAATCGATAGTGTCGCCCTCCTATTATTAGAATATCGCGTAACTATTTTATTTTTGTCACTTTTTTTTTTTTTTTTAAATGCGAAACAACCGCACCTTGTCTTCTTTTTTGACAAGAAAAAAAATTTATGCTTTCTATACGGTTGTTTATATCTCGCATACATATATTGTTTGTCTCTCGCATATTTATGTTTAGTAATATACATACTAAAATGAAAAACTAGAGCAACTAAATCTAGGAAATTAAAATGAATTTTTGTTTAATTTTTTTTTTTTTTGTTTGTTTTAAATTTGATTTGAATTCTTTCACTATACACACACGCTTGACATCTTGTTGATACCCTATAGCAATAAAAATTCAAACTTGTTTCTCAAAGGGTTTGGGGGGGGTTCGGGTACAATTTGTTTATTCTTTTTTTTTTGTTTTTCTACCTGAATTCAATACCCAAAATGTTGTGTAAAAGATTTTTGTTAATTTTTTAACAATAAAAAAAAATTGTATTCACCATAAAAACTTCAGAAAAATTACAATTGAAATTATTCTTAAAAATTTTTTTTAAATGTAAAAATTATTGCAATATGATGCCCCCCTTTAACCACACATACATAATAATACAATCTAAGAGAAATTATAAAGTAATATTCTTCTGGAATTTATGAATTACAACAACAACAACAACAACAGGAAATAAGAAAATTTTATAATAATGAAATATGCATGATTTTTCGTATTCACATTTTGTAATAATAAAAAAAAAAAAAGTAGTGTATTTGAATATAAGTAGGTTTACTGTAATTTTATGTTGGTAATTGTTAAAGAGTCAAAAGAAGAAAGAGAAGAAAAAAAAAATGATATAAAAAACAAATTTCTACGATCCACATAAATTTGTTAATTTAAAAAAAATAAAGTAAAATTTATAATAAAAAAATAAAATAGAAAAATAGAAAAAATAAACCAAAAAATATTGATAAGAAATTTGAAAATTATAAAAATATTCTTGTAAAAGAAGAAGATGACACAAAATATATAATAATAGAAAAAATAGAATAGGGATTATAGTTGGGTCCTGTAAGACAGATGTGTACATTTAAGGGTTTTTTTTTTCCTTTTGCAAAGAAACAAACAAAAAAAAACAAAAACAAACAAAAAAAACTTTCAATTTCTAAAGAATTTTTTATTTGTTGTGTAAATTAAAAATATTTTCTTATATTTTATTACAAAAAAAAAAAAAACAATTATTGAATCTTTCCCTAATTTTTACGTTTATTTTCCTTTATTAAATAATGTTAAGATTTACAACTATTTATTTGTCGAATGAATTAAAAACATAAAATATTTTTATATATAAATTTATTTTATTTTTATGTTTCTCCTCTCTCTCTCTCTCGCTCTCACCACCTTCTCTCTCTCACTCACTGTCTGTTTTCTGTTTTTAAAAAACAACTTTTCAAATATTTGAAAATAAAAAAAAAATAAAAAATTTAAACGTTTCAAAAAAACAATTAATCGATTTGAAATGTAAAAAAAAAAAAGAAAAAAGAGAGAAATATATTTAAAAACTAGATTTTTGATTTCAGGCTACAAAAAAAGAAAAATGATTAATAATATTCAGAGATAACAAACTAACCTAATTTTTTTTTTCTTTGCTAAAGGAATTTATGCTTAAATTTTGTATTTTATTTTTCTTTCAATATTTTCATGAAAAAACACTACTGTGTGTAACACTACATACTTTACTAGTAAGATTTTCGTATTAATTATAAAGAAATTACAAAGATTTTACACGTTTTAGTTAAGGATAAAAAAAAGTTTTCAATTGATCATTAAAACATTTTTTTTTTTCATTTACAATTTTATTGGAATTGTGATCGCAAGATTTATGCAAAAAGAAAAACTCCTGTCAATATTTACGTACATGATGAACAATCATTTTTTTGGGTTATTATTAAAACAGAAATTTATTTATGTTATTAAATCCCGGATTTTAATAAAAAAAAAAATATATAAAAAAAAACAATTTTAATTATTAAAAAAAAAAAAAAAAATTAACGCCATATTGTAACGTATAAAACTTTCTCTTCTTAGTTATTTTTATTTATTATTATTTTTCTTTATAGAAAGAGAATTAACAAAAAAAAAAAAAAACAACTGTACTGTACACTTTACTTTACTCTATGTCAGAAAATAATCTTATTTTAATTTTCTTGTACCTTTTTCTTTTTTCTATTGACATTTTCTTTTATTTTCTGTTTAATTTACATTTTTTTTTTTTTTTTTGCAATTATTTAATTATTTATAATTATCTCTCTCAGTGTTCATGTGAATGAAAATTAATAATCAGTAAAAATCCTTATTTTATAATCATTACGATTTATTATTATACGTAAATAATATTTATCTAATAAAATGATAATACAATTTTCTAAAGTCATTGAATTTTTGGATGGATGAAAATATTAAATGTGAACTTTTGTAAAATTACACACATTAAACATATAAAACGTAATGACTTTTAATAAATGATTAAATTAATAATAACAAAAAAATATAATAATTATCAATTATACGAAAATGTCAAGTTTTTATATCATAATTAGAAATAAATCTACGTAAGATTTTTGATAACAAATTAAAATATTTAATTGATACAAATTTGTTTTTTTGGTACAATTTTTTAGCAAAGACACAAACCGAACCGTGACCTAACCGAACTGAAATCGAAATGTTTGTTATCTTTTTTTATTTTGTAATTTGATACAAACAGCCAACCTTTAAATTTGTTTACTATTTATTTAAATTAAACTATACTAAATATTTATACGTGAAATTAATAATTAATTAAAAAAAAACGTAAAACATATTTATTGTTTTTTAAAAGAATTTTTGACAGATGATATTATTATTAGGTTTATTAAAAAACAATGTTCAAAAATTGTTTAGAAAACAAAAATTATTTATATATTTTTAAAATTTATACCAACAATATGCGCCTATATGTTATATTTAATGGGGGGAAAATAATAATCTTGTCGTATATACAATTTTTTATGTCTTATTTAAAAAAAGAAAACGAAAACGAAAATTTAATCCTTTATCAATTAATTGTAAAAACAAACATATAAATATATTTACAAAACTCTAATATTCTCCCATTAAAAATTGTTTCCTTTTTAGTTTCAATTTTATTCATTTGGAAAAATAAGGAAAGAAAAGTCTCGACAGAGTATTTTTGTTTATGAAAATAAAAAAAAGAAGAAAAAATCACAAATGCATCTGGAAACTTTTTACAAACTTTATTTAACAAAATTCATTGATATTTAAATCGATTTTGATTTTTAACTTTACCATAATGAATTATACACAACCAGAATATAGTAAACAATTATCAGTTATTTACAATAAAACAAAAATATTTTATCAGATTTTTTTTTTAATTAAGTACAAAAAAAGTATAATTTACATTTTCTTCTATACTTGTAAGATGCATTAATTATTTAATTGTCTATGACAAAAAACTTACTTATTATCTGACTTATCAGATAATTTTAAAAATTAATTTTTTCTCTCGTAATGTCTTGAGTTCGATAAGGAATTAAGAGAATTCAGTATAAATTTTTATTTACATTATTTTATTTTTCCATGTAAATATTTAAATATTTTTATATTGGAGATTTTGTTTTTATTACAATTATCAATATAACTTTTATATTTATTTAAAAAGATTAGAAGAGGAAATTTTTTTTTTATTTATTTTCAAAATAAATAAATGCAAAAATAAAGAAATATAATTATGAGGTAGTTCAATAAATTGTAAAAGGAAAAAAACTGAAAAATCCTATTACCTAAAATACGTAACGTATCATTTTTAAGACTTTGTTACGAAGGGGGGTGTTTAGAGATTGTGGACCACTAAATGATCACATCCAGAAAATATCTTGAATTTTATAAAATAAAAATATTTGTTGTAACGTTTTTTTTTTGTTCTGATGCTGAGCAAATTTTTATTTTTCTCGTGTAAAACATGTGACAATAAATTGACATTTTATTGTTTATGATTATACTGAAGTTTATGTAATGACGTGGTTTGGGGGGGGGTATAAAACTTTATGCACTTTATGACAAAGGGTCCAAAAACAGAAATTAATGCGTTACGTAATTTAGGTAGGTACAGCCCCCAAGAAGATTATTCATGGTGAAATACAAAATACACATTGTTTTTTTCTGTTTCTTTTTTTTTATTCTTTACTGTAATAGCAGAGTAACTGGATTGAATATACATTCAGATAGACTTATAGAAGAATAATGCACACACAGATAGACTTATAGAATAATAATACACATGCATACACATCAAATACAACAAAAATTACAATTTCATACTCATTCATATATAATACTATCAAATAATACTATTCTTACTATACACAACCATACAAAAAAATATGCATGCATACATATATATACATATAGACTCTTTTTTCTTCTTCTTTTTTATTATAATATAAACAAGATGGCGAATATCGATATGAAAGCATCAAAGTCTTGTTATTTGCTAATATTAAAAAATGTTCTTGTTGCAACGAATATTATATTAAAAAAAAACTAAATAACAATAAACTAATATTTATTAGGTTATTATATATTAAATATATAAAAGTGAATTAATTTGTGTTTAGTGATATTTTAATTTCTTGTTTCACGTTTTTTATATAAAAAAAAAAAGAATAAAAGTCAAAATCAAATAAAAATAAAAAAAAAAGAAGAAAATACAATAAATGAAAGAATTGAATTTAATTTTATAAATTTTACATATTATTTTTTCGGTTTTCTTTCCATTTAGACAAACAAAATTAAATTAAATTGTTAAAAAAAATCTCTTTCTCTTTAAAAGAAAAAAAAGAAAAATTTATTCTGTTCTTATTTTTTTACAATTTTATTTTTTTTATTAAAATCGTAAATTACTTTGTGTGTGTGTGTGTGTGTTTTCTGTTGTATCTTTTATTTTTTTCTTGTTTTGTTTCTTTTTCTTATTTTATAAAATTAATACAGAGAATGCTTTATTCGGTTTTCCTCTTTTCTTTAATTAATTATTTATTTATTTTTTTCTATAAAAGAAAAATTATGTTTTTGTTATTTTCTTTCTTTTTTACTTCTTTTCTTATTACAAATTATCGATTTTTTTTTTGTCGTGTGGTGAAAATGCGAATGTGAATGTGTGTGTTTTTGTGTTTCATGTTTTAAAAATTGAAAAAAGGAAAAAGAAAAAATATTTAGCAAAAAAAAATTAAAATGAGAAATTTCTTAAAAAAGTAATTTAAAATTATTCCGACAATACTAACAACATTTAAAAGGCACAAAAGAAAGAAACCAGACATCTATCTCCCTTTTTTTGTCTGTTTCTTTCTTTTTTTTTTATTAAGTTAGTGACAGTAGTCAGAAAACAAAATCCATTCAGTTATATAAAAGACACAAAAAATATTGAGTTAAAAGTTTCCAAAAAAAAAAAAAAAAATAAAAAAAAGAAATTAAATTACAAGTAAATATTAAAGAAATTAATGAAAAATCACTCAATTTTATTTTAATTTTCATTTGTGTTTTAAACGTAATTTTCATTTATAAAAAAAAAAATTAATCAAATAATATTTTCTGTCATTTTGTTTATTTCGCGTGACATTTTGTCTTTTTTTTTTCTCTTTTCATTTCGTTGTTTCTGCACCTCATGTGGTGTCTCTCCTATTTATACATCCATGTGTTTTTTTTTATGGTTTTTTTTTGTTTCTATATATATTGTTTGTGTGTGTGTGTGTGTTTTTTTTTTTTGTTGTTTCACATAAATTAATAGTTTATTTAAATAATAATTTTTACTACACTTTTGTAGTAAATAAAAAATGCATACACACACATGCATATACACACACACACACACACACACACACACAGAAATCCATGCTGATGAATAATTGAAGTTTTTTTTTTGTTTAAAAAACAAAATTTTTAAATTAAAGTAGAAGATTTTTGATAAGAAAAAAAGAAACAAGAGAAAAACATGCGTTTTACTTTTCTTTCTTCTTCTTTCTTTTTATATTTTCTTCTTCTTCAAAAAAAAAATTTACTGAAATGCATTTTACGTCTTTCATTCTCACTCACACCAATAATTGTAGTTAATTATGCATTGTTAAATCGATAAGATTTTCTTTTTATCTCTTTTTTTTCCTACTGAAAATTTTTGAATGTTGCTTTTTTTTTTTTTTTGTATTATTTTGTTCCTACCCTTTTTTGCTTTTGTTTAATATTTTTTTGTTTTCTTTAATTGCCTTCCTTTAAAAAAAAACATACACACACAAACATTACATTTATTGTATTTGAAAATAATTATGAAGAAAATTTTATTATGAATTTTTCTTTTGAATTTGAAAATCTTTCAATGTTATGAACCTTTTTAGTTAGAAAAAAAAAAAAAAAAACAAACAAAAAATAAGTAGAATAAATTTTCGTTGCTAAATCGTAATAGGAAAATTGTTTTTTCCAATTCTTTTGTAGGATTATATTAGTTGAAAAAGAAAAGAAGAAAATGAAGAAAAGAAAAACCATACAAAACAACAAATCATAAATAAATGAATGAAAATTTCACGTCACGTTTTTTTTTCTTGTAACGCGTTTTTCTTGTGAATTTTTTTATTCGGTTGTTTTTTTTTTCTTTTCATCCTGTTTTTCTTTTCATTCTTTGTTTTCTTTGTTTTTTGGTGGTTTAAAGTATTTTCTTTTATTTTATTTTACAATTCAAATAAAAAACAAAAAAAAAAAAGGAACACAATTAAATTATATTTTTATTCTGATTTTTGACGTATTTTCTCTCTTCTCTTTTTATTTATTTTTATTTTTATTTTTTTTTTTAGTCGTCACAATAAAAACAAACAATTAATACAAAAAAAAAAAAAATTAAACATAAAATAATATTAAGAAATTATTAAGATTTATTAAAAAATAAAAACACAAACAAAAAGTATAAATTTAAAAATATAGAGAAAAAAAGGACATTCTCAAAAGTGCTTCAAAAAACCAACAACAACAACAACAACAAAATATAAAAGAAAAAGTTCGAAGATAAATTTAAGAACCAAATCATAAAAAAAAAATCGTAACAGAAATTTTTGTTTTTGTTTTAAAAAAAAAAAAACAAACAAGCAAACAAAAAATTAACAACAAGAAAAAAGAGTCACAAATGAAGAGAAGAAAAAATATATTGAATCATTTATAAATAAAAAAGCATCCCCAACAACATCCTGACAATTTCAACAAAATCAAACTAAAGACAAGACACAAAAAAAAACAACAACAACAAACAAAACAAATCACATCAACTAAAATAACAAACGAAATACAACAACAAACAACAAAATAATGCCAAAATGCGAAAAAACGGTTTTAAAATAAATGCAAATTATTTTAAATTTAGGAATAAATAATAAAAATTGATAAACAAAAAATTTTTAAACGAAATTAACAAAAAAAAAATTATTTTCTTTTTGTAATAAAAAAAAAAAATTTACATTAAAATCAAAATTTTCTCGTTTTTTTTTTTTGGTATTAATTATTCAATTTTTGTACGTGTTCTTTTTTTTTTTTTTTTTGATAAAGATTATAAAATAATTAAGAAGATATTTAATTATTAAATCGAAAAGTAATTCCTTTTGAAATTCAAGAAAAATATTTACAGTAATCGAAAATTAGAATTAAAATTAATCAAAAAGAAGATTTGAATTTTTTTTTTTTTGTGCTGCTCTTCTGTGATATGGATTCAGGAATTATAGAAAAGTAAAATTCTAAACTAATATTCAAGATCAAGGAGCCAAACAAAATTCAAAGAATAACAACAACAACAACAAAAACAAAACCAACAAAGAAAATGATATTTGTTATTGGAAGACGTCGACGATTCTAGACAGACGACGAACAAACAGACACAACAATACAGACATTCACACAATACACAAACTTACACACACACACACATATATAGATACACTAACACAAACACACACACACACAACACTCAATAAACATAGTTGCAGACACAACCCTAATCACACACACACACACACAAATACAACAGTAAACCATTTAAATCATCAATTGTTAGAAAGATTCAAAAATATTTTAATATTTTTTTAAACAAAAAAAAAATAAATAAAATTATTAAATAAATAAATAAAAAAAAATTTAAAAATTTAAAAATAAAAACAAAATCATCTTCATCTCATAAAAAAAAAATTTTTTTTTGGAAAGTTAGAGAGAGAGGAGAGAAAAAAAGCCGTTAAAATACATCACAAAACGCAAAGGGACAAAATGGTGTCCCGTTATGTATCTAATTTTACATTGGGCATAAGTCCGGCTAATCCCAATGGTCATCCACAACATCATGTGCAACAGATGCCATTGGGTGTTATGACGGCTGCACCACAATCATTAAAAGGACCAAATCCTACTGATTATCATGTACAACAATGTTTAGTACAGGGTCCACCACCACCACCTCCACAACATCAATCACATCCCCACTATAGAATAGTACATTCGAGTAAGTTTATTTATTCTTAACAAAACAAAAAAAAAAAAAAAAAATGTTTTTATTTACTACCCTCATCTCCCATTCTTCTTTCTTTCTTTTTTTTTTTTAAGTTTTTGTTTTAATTATTTTTATGTAAAGTGTAAAAAGAAAAAATTATTTGTTTTTAAATTTGTTTGCTATTTTTTTTTTTTTTTAAGAGAGAAAAATAAAATATGAATATTCACGTGAAAAAACAAAATTATTTTGTTCAAAATGTTTGCATTTAAATTTTTCGATTTATTTATTTTTTGTTCCAAATTTTTTTTTTTTTTTTGTTTCTCGTTTCGTTTTTTTCTTTAGCCATTAAAAGAATTTCTCGTTAATTATTTTTTTTTTATGTGAGTGAATGTTTCATTTTTTTCTTCTTATTTTTCCATAATTTTTATTATAATTTTTATATTGTATAATTTTAATTTTAATTTTTATAATTTATAATTATAATTATTGTTACATATTTATTTATAAATTTATTTATTATTGTTATTTTATAATTATTTATTATTGTTAATTAATTTTATTATTATTTATTGTTAAATGTTTCTTCTTTTTTTTGTTTTTAAAAAAAACAAAAGAAAAAAGAATCAAGATTTATTTTTTTTTTTTTGTATTATAATTTTACGACAATTAACTACCCCAATTCCACTACCCACCCCCTCAACAGTATATATCAAAGATAATATATTATATAGTAGCCAAACTGTTTAACAATTCCATATAAAAAAAATTTATCTCTAGTTGATCTTAATGTCAAGAAATTTCAATTATATCTTAATAAACACACTCACACACACAAAAAATTGGTTATTGTGCTTTCCTTCAATATTAAAATATTAAAAAAAATAATTCTCGTTTACAGTTAGGATAAGTTTTTTATATGGAGTTATTATCTCTGTACTATTAATATATTGTTATTTGATTACAGTCAATATTAGTTGAATTGTTTAAGAAAGTAGAAAAACAAATAAGATAAATTATATTTTCTTTTTTTTTCTTCTTTTTATGTAAAAAAAGGATCAGATGGATATCATTTGACAACAAATTCTGCCGGTTTTTCGGCACAAAGTGGTCCACAACAGCAAGGACCACCTATACGTGGTATGCCACCAAATGCACCACCAACACCACCACAACAGGATATTAAAATGTCAGGACAACAGACAACAATGGTAATAATTAATCAATTTTTTTTTAGTTTTAGCCAATAAATCAGATTAGTTGTGTTCATAGATTTTTTTTTCCAAAGTAAATTTAATTATTGTAACTTGCGTTTTAAAATAATAGCAGTGATGCTATTCGTTTTTTTTTAATGGTTGATATTAAGATTGTGGTGGTTTTTGTATACCTCCCAATTTAACTATGCTTTGCAAATGTTCAGTAAGAAAAATATAAAAATAATAACATAAAAATGGTATTGAACAAAGAATTAGCTTTTATTTCAACATTAAAAATTGTTAGATATTTTAAACTTGTTTTATAATAAATAAATTTAGTAATTTATCGAAAACGTAACGTTTCGTATTAGTTTGAATTTTTTTTTATAATAAAATGTCTCTAATAATTAATGTAGATTTTTCCTTAAAAGATCAAATTCAATTTTTGGCCAAATTTTAATATTGAATTTATAACAATTATAATTTTATCAGAATTTATTATCACTTATTACCTTCTTAACAACATCCCCCCTTTACTCAATAATAAATTATTATTAATATTAATTAAATTTTGAATTTGTTTTGAATTTGAGAAATGATAATTTTTTCGTAGTTTTTCCATTTGTTTAAATTTAAATTTTATAATTTTTTAAACTATCTAGTTATTAGTGGTTACAAATTTTTCTAATCCTATTTTTCAATTAAAAAACAAGATAAACATTTTCTTAGCACTAAACGTTTCGTGAAATCGGACAATAATAGTTTTTATTTATCGATTTTCTAATGAGCACATTTCATAAAAAGTAAAATATTATTTTCCTATATTTTAATTTATGTTTTAGTTAGAATAGAAATATTTATATTAAAACCCTAAGTATATTAATATTATTCTGTACTCAATGATACATTATTACAATAAGTCAAGTTGAGGTTATAATTATTCTTTGATCATTTAATTTAATTTTATCTGAAATATTATATTTTCATCGTCTGAAAATTTACTTTATTATTCGGAATTGTTTATTTGAAGAGTAAAATAATATGAAACAAAATCGTACTTAAATGTTTTTCGTAAAAACGCTTCGTAAAAACGCTGCTTGTACGATGAAAAACAGGATGATAATTGTTGTTGCATTGTTTTGAAATATTTTTAATAACGGTTTTTTTTTGTTCTTTAACATTTCACATATTTTTATGAGCAATCCGATTTTCATTAAACCTGCAATTGAATCATAAATTCAATATTTCAATAAAACTAAATGTAAATTAAACTTTATATAGATTATATTGTAACATTAAGATACAATTATTTTTTCTTGAAATATAAATAATATCATGGCAAATTCTTGATTTAATCATTTTTAAGAATTAAAATTAAAATTATTGATGTATACAAATTTTCTCTTATTTATTTTTAGCCGCACTATGTACAGACGCGTCAAACACCAACTGCAAATTTATATAGATCTCCATCAACAAATCAAAATACGTCAAGGGGGCCTAGGCAAATGGTACCACAATTGTATCCACATATACCACAACATATAGTTATGTCCCAGTATCAGGTAGCAGCAGCATATAATAATTCACCACGTCAATCTCAATCACAAATTTATCCACAAAATCCTGTACAATTTCCACAACAAATGCCTCAATATTTTCCAATTTTTTATCAAAATTCAATATTACCACAACGACAAGGTGTACAAAATAGTTTGGGCTCTCAAACGGCTCCAAATCTTACAAGTAATTTGCAAACAAATATAAATATGGCGCCTACAATGGCACCTAATCAAACACCAACATTATCAACAAATACAGGAGGACTTAGAAAACGTCGTGAATTTGCAATTGAAGTTGTGGATCCTGTTACTGGTAAAGATGTACTAGAAGACTATCTTAGTGGTGAAAATTCATCGGTAAATTTAATTAATTAATATCAACGAAATTGTAATAAGGTTTCTTGTAAACAAATATATTCAATAAATTATTAATATTTAGATTTGTCTTTATTAAAAAACCAGAATCATGCTTTTTTTAAATGACTGAAACATGAAAAAAATTTAAATTACCAAAATAAAGACTTATTACTATTTCATTGTTTTATACTTGAGACAACATTACTAAAAAAAATTTGTATTTTTTATTTTAGACGTCAATATCAACTGTTAATTCTAGTTCAGAGGCTGAACTTAATGAACCGCCACAACAAGAAGTACATACAATAGAACCTATGACAATATTAGCTGAGACTGATATAAATACAAGTGGAATGCCTGTTAATAATTTAGGTTACCAACATCAAATGTATAATCATCCTCGTAAGTTATTTTTATAAATCTTTATACATTAGAATTTTTTCTAATAAATTAAATTATTTCCAGAGATGTTATCACAACAAATACAACCGCAACAGCAAATACAACCGCCACCACAAATTCAAACACAACAACAAATACAATCACAACAACAGCCTCCTCAACAACAACAAATACAGCCACAGCAGCAACAGATTCAACCACAACAACAAATTCAACCACAACAACAACAGATCCAACCACCACAACAAATTCAACCGCAACAACAAATTCAAACTCAACAAATCCAACCAACACAACAAATTCAATCATCACAACAGATACAACCACAACCATCGACACACATTCAACAGTTACAACAACAACAACAATTACTTGAAATACAACAACAACGACAATTACAACAGCAACAAAAGATACAACACATACATCAGAGGACGGTGGCTGCTGTTCAACAAATCTTAACAGCATCTATAGTTCCATCGACTTCCGCTGATGCTTCTGTTGCAACAACTCCAGTTGTATCAGCTAAAACAGAAGGACCTTCAGTTGATATTACACCAAAACAATCAATTAATAAAAAGAAGAAAGTATTAGACCAAATAATTGTTAGTACACCAGTAACTATAACGACACCAACAGCGCCAACAATAGCGCCATCAACAGCGCCTGTAATAACTCCAGTAACAGCGCCAACCGCAATTAAACCAACAATTACATCAACAACATCTACACAACCACCAAATAATGATGGGAGTTCTGCTCCAGTTGAAGATCCAAAAACACCACCAAATGATAATGATTCGTCAGGTCCAAGTGAAGGATTAAACATTACTCTTACTAGTCCAAATGGTAAGTCAAATTAATTTTATTTTTATTTCTAACAAAGAAACAATTAATTCTGAAAACTTTCTTGATACTTTAGCTTTATGAAATTTGAAAATGCACCAATGTTGTCAAATTATTAAGCATTAAATTTACTTTTAAATTCATGTGAGATAATAAAATCCTACGATTTGTTATATTATATGTCTTAAGACGTGACGCGGTAAATATATGTATATAACGAGAATACGAACGTGCTCTATAATGAATGTAGAGATAACTTTGACTATTTTTATTTAGTAAAATCCTTCTGATAATTTATAAAACTTTAACTGCTTAAATATTTAGGTGTTGTGATTACTAGTTACTAGTACGTAATTCTTAATAATATTTTTCGATTTTGCTTCATTTAGTTTTATTGCCACACAAAAGAATTTAATTAATAAACTATTTTTATTTACCTTTAATCACATTGGCGCATTTTGATCCTTATTTCTAATTATGGTTGTTTTTTGTTTTATTTCTATGTTGCATGTTGTGTGATATTCTGATTAAAAACTATATTCCAACTATTAGATATTCTAAATAAATTTTACTACCGTGTCAAATGAATAATGAAATATAATATTTAATGTTTGTTTATTTTTAAATTTTAATTGAATAACTTTTTAGTTGGAATATCATCATTTGTTTTTAATTTGCTTCATCAAAGCAATAACACATATAACTTCAATTTTTCAGACTTTCCTTTAGAATATGATATAAATATTCTTATTTGTACAATTCTACTTAGTTATATCATGAGAATATGATAACAATTGCTGTAAAATATTATAATAAAACTCACTTTACAATCACGAACTTATGGTTGATATTATTTGATTGAAGAAAAAAAAATTTAAATGATTAAAATTCTGAACATTTTCTATTTTACAAAACACTACAATTTTAATTTTCACAATAGTTTTTTATTTTCTTATTCTGGTTAATTTATTTTTCTAATTTCAATTAAAAAATTAAAAAGTTATTTCATTTCACAACAAAATTCATAACCAAAAATTTTTTTTGCATGGATTGATGTAAATTTTATGATTTTTTAATAGTTTTTTAAACAAATGATTATCTTAATTCGATGTTATAATTAAACAAATTATATATAATGTTAACAAATGAAGTCATGAGCGTATTATTATGAATGTACATAATCAATTACATGTACATAATCAATTAGAATAACATAACACAATGTTTTGCTATTTAATGTCATATTGTGTTGTGACTTTTTTCATTAAAATTCGCGAAAAATAATACAAATAATACAAAATATTTGCTTACATATTACAGAAGAAAATAAATTAATAGAAATAATACGAACTATTTGCATTAATTTTACAAAAAACTTAAATTATAATATTGTACCGGAAATATGTCGAATTGTTTCATTTTTAAACTAGTAATAGCTGCATTTTTTTTGGCTGTTCTATATAAAGTCTTTTTAAGTTTTTTTGTTGTCACAAATAAAAGACTATTTAGTGCGCGATGTACCCCCTTTGCTAATACAAAAGTCTTACATCTAGTATACTGTTAAGGGAGGGTTCACATGTTCGCCACGCAATTATTAAATGGCGCGTTTTTCTTACATTTTTGGTATAAAACAAAATATAAATGTTTAAAAAATATAAGTACAAATGAAATTTAAATATATGTACTTTTCGGTAAACTCCTCTGTGTCCTTCAAAATACTGTATTTATTTCCAAAAATAACTGTAATTTAAATATTTATTTTATGAATTATTTTTCGTATATAATTTTAATGTTTTGTCTTTCACCTAAGTTCTATGTAAATTTGATTGTAATCCGTTTTATTTTGGTGTGGGGAAAAATAAAAACAAATTAAAATTGAATGTATTTTTTTTTTGATTTTGTAATGTGTGTGTGTGTGTGGTGTCTTGGCTTTATATTGTATTCTTTATTTTGCTTTTTCAGTAAAATCGTTTTTTTTTTTTTGCTTAAAAAAAAAATTTCTCGCAATATTTTTCAGTATAAGGTATTTAATATTTTAGTGGCATTTTATTTATTTTTTAAGTTTTTATTAATTTCTAAATTATTTTCTATATTATAAAATATGATCCTAACATTTCCAATTATGTTCAGTTATTTCTTTTGTTTTTTTTTTGTTTAATTTTAAGAAATATAAGATGATTTTTCAGTAACGTATTTATATGTGTTTCTAGTTATCTAGTGTGAACTGATCTTAAAAATTTAAGAAAAATCTATACACAAATTTTTTATTTTTTGTATGAAATTTTCTTTTTTTCTTAAATAATTTATATAAGTTAACGTCAAACTTATTGAAATTATTTAATCTTAATATTAAATTTGCCGTTTTAGAAGGTCCGCTACATTTTGTTTTTTTTTTTTTTTTTGAACTTTTAGAAATATTTCTAAGCACAACAGCGGCTCTTGGTTTTTCACAATAATAAATCGATGGTACACCTTATAATAATTTACCATAAACAAATTAGTAAAAATCTTTTATTGGAAATTATTAGCAGATTTTCTTTAAAAAATTACCAGCAAAATTATTCTTCAACTTATAATTTATGAAATATAAAATATGATCGTATTTATCCTATTAATGAACACAAGTCGTCTTTTAATTATCTAAAATATTTTTTAATTTAATTTTTCTTATCTTGTAAAATGTATGGGAAATTTATGGAAAAATGCGAAATTAAATTATTTAATTTAAGTAAAAGGAAAGTAAAACGGAAAAAATCAATAATGAAAATATTTTGAGTCTACAAAATTTTTGTTCTTATTATTATTATTTATTTGACAATAAATTCTATAAATTGATTAATTTCAAAAAAATTCTTACTAACAAATAATTTTTAGTTGTTTTAGTTGTTTTATTAAGTAATTTTTATTTGTACTAAATTTTTTTGTACTTAATGTAAAAATTTGACAGAAAAACACAAAAACAAAAAAAAAAAACAAAAGAAAAAATATTGTGAAAAACATATTTTACATTTTCTCATCAATCTCGTAAAATTTTCTTCCTTCATTTTCATCTTCCTTAGAAGTGGCAACATCGTCGAGATTTGTGTAAAAAGTAAAAAAAAAGGTTCATGCTATTTTGTCGAGATAGAAAAATAAAAATTGGTTTTTCTTTTTTGCCTCTACTCTCTTTATGACTAAAAAACGAAATGAATGGAATATAATCGCGCACACAGCAACAACAACAAAAAGAAAAAAAAAAAAAAAAAAAAGAAACAGAAATAAGAAGAAGAAGAAGAAGAAGAAGAAAAAAAAAATCAAATCAAAATCAGAGAGAAACTGAACCACATGGCCGTTCTCTTATTCACATTTTATACATTCAAGTAAAATCACATTTTATTTTTTATTTTTTAATAAGTAAAGCAAAAGAAATCAGAAGAGGTTTTTCTTTCGTATTTTTCGGGAAAATTGAAAAAATTTAAAAATTGTTTTTATTACAAAAAAAAAAAAAAAAGAATAGAAAATTTTATTTTTTTTTTGTCTTTTTTCTTTAATTAAAAAAAAGAAGAAGAAGAAGAAGTATTTAACGTTCTCTCATTTTATAAAAAAAAAAAAGAAGAAGAATTTGTGACAAATAAAAATTATTATTCAAAGTGCAAATAAAAATAGTTAATAATTAATTTAATAAATAATAAAAAGTAAATTAGTTAATAATAATAAAGAATAAGAAGAAGAAAAAGAGAAAGAAGAAGAATAAGTAAAGACAAAAGACGAGAAAATTATATATATATAAAAAAGTGATTAAAATTATTGTCTAGTGATATAATAAGTCTAGGACCGAGAATACTAGAAGAAGTTGACTCTATGTTGTGTGATACGTCGTCGTCTTCGTCTTATTTTTCTTCTTTCTTTCATTCTATTTTTTTTTTTTTTTAATTATATTGTTTATAATTTTATTTTTTTTTGTGTGTGCAGTTAACTTATTACGAAACATACAGACAAAACGGATTTTCACGGTACATACATACATACATACATACATACATATGCATGCATGCATGCATGCATAATAATAATAATAATACACACACACACACACATATTAACTGTATTTTAAATATTTTAATAAAAATATATTTAATACATTTAAATTATATACGTACATTTATATACATACATATATACGTACATAAGTACATACATACATACATACATACATACATACATACATACATAAGTACATACATTCGTACATACATACATTTATATTCCATTCTATTCTAAATAATTTTAATTTTTTTTTTTTTTTTGTTTTGGTTTTTCTTCTTCTTCTTCTTCTTCTTCTTTTTTTTTTTTTTATATGTTCTCTTTCTATAAATATAAAACGTTAAAAGTTAAGTTTTTTCTTTTTTTCGTATTTATATTTCTTTGATTGCGTTTAGTTAGTGACCTTTTAAAAGTGTAACCTTTCTCTCCTCTTCTCTATTTTGTTTTTGTTTTTTTTTTTATTATTAAGAAAAAGAATTCTAAAATACAAAGTAAAATCATATATATGCAGAAATAAAAGGAAACAAAAGAAACCAAAGAAGAAGAAGAAGGAAGTAAGAAAAAATAAATAAGCAAAAAAAAAAAAAAAAGAAGGGGGCGTGGAGATGAATACGTAAAGTTTTTAAAGAAAAAGTTTTAAAAGGAAAATGTAATTTTTTTTTTATTATAAAAATAGAGAAAATTTTTAAATAGTCGTCCAATTGTGAAAATTGTTTACAATTCCAAAAAAATTAGTTGTCAAGTTGTTGGTACACAACAAAAAACAAATTGATAATAAATAGATAAAATAATTCGGAAAACAGAAGACCAAGAAGAAGAAGAAGAAGTAGACAAAATAGAAATACAAAATTTTTTTTTATTAAAGGTAAATATTTAAAATTGAAAATATTACAAATTAATATTTAAACTTCTCTTGTTTCTCAATTTTCATTAAAGGAAAACAAAAAAAAGTCCGGTATTTTTTTTTTATCACCAAATTGAAATCATTAATGTTGTTTTGTTGTTGTTGTGTTTTTCTTCTTCTTCTTCTTCTTTTTAATTTAAATTGATTCAATCCATATACGGGGGGATTGTCTTTGCTCTACAAAATGTAAAAAAAAAAAATAATAATTTTATTTAAGAGATGTTGTTGTTGTTGTTTTTTAAATTTAATTTTTTTCTTCTTTCAAATTGTCTCTCTTTGGTAATTTTTCTCTCTTATTACGAAAAAAAAAAAATACGCACAGAGAGAGAGCGAAAGAGAGTTAGAGGAAAAACTTAAAATTAAATACATTAAACGTTTATTTAAATTATTGTGTGACTGTGCCCCTACATGTGTGTGTGTGCATAAATAAAAGATAGTTTTTTTTTTTTGTGACTAATGCATAATTATACAAGTTGACTAGATTCTTTATGATATGGCTGCTGCGTGTGCTATATGTGTGTGTGTATATATGTGTGTGACGGTGTGACTTTTTATATTTGAATTAAACATCTTATTTTTCTCTTTCACTCTCTCGTTCTCTCGATTTTTTTTTTTATTTTACCATTTTCTACAACTCTCCTATGTGTGTTCTATTTAAAAGTTTTTTGTTTTTTTTTTCTTCTTTTTTTTTCAAAATTATTTCGTTTTTTTTTTGTTTTTCTTCTTTTTTAATTTTTTCTTTTTTGTTTTGCTTTTCTTTTTTAAACTTTCAAATGTAAGGAATGGAAGAAAATGTATTATGTAATTATAGTAATAATTTTTGAACTAATAAGTTGAACTATTTCACATTAATCCGTATCATTTTATATGATTCATATCCATGTGTATGTGTGTGTGTGTGTTTCGTGTTGTCATCTTGTTTCTTTTCACATTTAATTTCTTAGTATTTTTTGTTTATAAATTTTCTAACGCAAACACGTATACACACACACACCCACAAATGCATTTATATTAGCAATAATTTAATAAAATCTAGTTAATTAGCAACAAAAAGAAAAAAAATCCAAAAGTAAAAGCAACAGAAAAAGAAACTAAAAAAATAAAATAAAGTGAGAGAGAGAGAATTAAATTTCAATCAAGTTAATTATCTATAATACATAATTTAATTTAATCGTATATTTTTTGCATTAAAAAAATAAAATAAGATGTGTGTGTGTGTGTGTAATTTTAATTTTTTTATTTCGATGACCCAATAATATTGAAATGTGTTTCTCCGTATGAATTGAATAAATATTTTTCTTCGCTTTTTTTATTTTTCTTTTTGTTGTTGTTGTTGTTGTTGTTATTGTTGTTGTAATTCTACTTATGTCAATAACATGATCTTTTTTTGTTCATATGAATGATATCACTTTTTTCTATATCTCTCAGTTATTTCGTTCTCTTTTACTTCTCTTTTATTTAATTCTTATACACGGTTATCTTTATAAAGAAATATTTAATTAAAAATTCACTTTTTTCACTGGAATTTTATTTCTAATTTTTTTTTCTCTTTTCTTTTTCTTTCGTAATTTTCGGAAAAAAATGTTACTTGTTTTTTTTTTTTTACCACCCCCACAATTTATAAAATAGTTTATTCTTATTTTGCATATAAATATAAAACTATTATTCGTTTATTGTGTGTACCTCCCCAACTACACAATTAAGGTACACCGAAAATAAGTTCGAACATATTTTCTAAAATTAAATATTTTTACTTTACAAAATGAGAAATAGAATGAAACAAAAAAAAAAAACAAATAGTTTTGTTTTTGTAGTTGGCCCATGAGAAATAAAAAAATATAAAATAAAATTATGATCGTTTTTTTTTTTTACTTGACATTTCTTGAGAATTTCCTTCAGACAATTTTGATCGAAAGTCAAAAGGTAGAAGTGAGAAAGATAGATACAAAATATTTATGAGAAGAGAGAAGAAAAAAAAAAATATAAAAAAAAAAAAACAAAAAAAGTAGAAGTGATTATTAAATTTACGTAGGCAAAATACGAAACATTTTTTTTGTTGGTTTCACATATTTGTTTTTTATTACTGCATTTATTTCTACTTTTTTTTTTTTGTTTTGTTTTTTTTTTTTTTTTTTTTTTATTAAGTGAATTATTTTTAGAATCAAATCAACAAGAATAAAAATTTATAGAGAATTTTTTATGTAAAAAGTTAGTTGATGTGTATGTTGTGTGTGTGTTTGTTTGTTTGTTGTGTGTGTCACAGAGAGACAGTGAAAGGAATAATATCAGAGAGAATTAACGAATATACAAGTGAGAAGAAGAAGAAGAAAAAGAAAAAAGAAAAAAGAATAAATTGAAGAAGAAGAAAATAATGAACACACTTTTATTTCTTCTTCTTGATTTTCTTGAAAGATCCACGTGGGTGGGTTGTTTCAAATAAAATGAGAGAAGCATTGATATTTTTAGAATAACAAAAAAAAAAAAATCGAAAAAAAAGTTTAAAGATGAAGCAACAACAACAACATTTGGTTTTTTTTTTTTTTTTTTTCAATTGTATGTAGAAAAAATCAACTTACTGTGCTGTGCATTCCGTTTTTTTTTTATTCATACGAAATTTGTGGATTGATCGTCAGATCTCACTTAGGAATACTTTTTTTTTGCAAATTTCAGATTGGATCTATATTTTGGCGAGGAGGGGGTCCGGAGGTACCAAAAATTTAATTGTTTGTTTTTAGAAGTTTGGTGCAAAGAAAAAAGAAGAAGAAGGGTTTTAGGGTCGCAAGTCCAATCAAGATCATATTTTAAGAACTGAATTTAATTTATGTGTAGTCGAACAACGAACATATTGACGAGGCAAAAAATTACAAAGGAATCAAAAATGATAAATAGAAAATGTTTGAGTTACCAATGGGGGGGTGGGGGGATCATATAGATTTCTGTTTTTTTGTGGTATTCAAGTTATGGTTCGGAGATTTTTTAAAAAAAAAAAGGTAGTGCCGATACCCACGATCTTATAAAAAAAAATGATTTAAAAAATTTACTGATTGTATGGGGGGAAATTTTAGTGTTAGATTTTTTTTTCTTTTTCAAATTTTCTCCTTCCTGAATTGCGCAAATAAAACATTTCAATAACATTTGACTTGGTCGTCCCAGTAGTTACAATATTTAGTCTTTGAACTAAATTTACTTTTATGTTCATTATCATTGATTTTTGGTAATTATGTGTTTGTATGTTTTGTGTATTTTAGATTTATTCTATTTCGTTTGACATTTTCTACCAAAAACATAAAAATTCTAAGAATAAAATTGGATACGATTTTTAGTTTAGTAGCAACATCAGAAATCGTATTATTATTTTTTTTTAATTAATTTTGTTGAATTACATTTTTGTTTTTTTTTTTTTTTTCTGTACATATAATTGGAATTGTCGTAATGGGGCTCGTCCCAGTTATATGTGATTCTGTAATTTTATATACTTTAAAATTTTTTTTTCTTTACAATTATTTTTCGTTAATTAGTAAAATTTTTGATCATAAAAATTTTTATGCGCTTGCAACCTTAACACAATAATAATAATACGCTGTATTTGTGAATCGTTTGATAAAATTGTGAATTTTTTAATTAAAAAATAATAACTTCAGTTTATGCTATTTTTTAATTGAATCAAAAAAAAAGGAAAGAAAAAGAAAAAAGTATCATAATCCCGATTCTAAGAACTTATTAAGCTGAATGCACCCGTTATTTATGTTTTGCTCACTTTTATCGGAATTAATCTGATTGAAAAAAGAAAAAAAAAAAACAGTTGACAAACCGTCCTATAAAGTGTTACAACATTTTTTTATTACAATTATTTTATGAAAAATTTTATATACATTTATTTTTTTTTTATATTAAAATATTTTTGGATTTTTATCCAATCACATTTCTTTGTTTTTTTTCTTTTGGTAGAAATGTAATATGCGTATTTATTTGTTATTTTTATTTAAATATAAAAAAAAGAAAAACAAAACAAATTTTAATATACAAAAAAAAATTATGGTTAGTGTTAAAGTTTAACGTTAACAATTTAAAAAAAAAAAGAAGTAAATACAAAACCAACAAAATAATCTCTAGTCCAATTTTTAAATGAAATGTTTTTTCTTTTTTCTATATTTACTTTTTTTTTTCTTCTTTTTTTTCACATTAAATTAGTGATTTTTAGATTAATAATGTAATATAGATTATTTTTGAGAAACTAATAAATTGAATGTAAAAAAAAGAAAAAGCAAAAAAAAACAAAAAAAAAGAAAATACATAAAAAAATACAAATATATTCCAGTTTGCGAAAGTGGTGATGATATAAGTGTTGGACAATCGTCTGATCGATCTTATTATTCATCTGCATCGGGATCAAGTAATGGTAATTCAAGTAATCCATTATCATCAAGATCATCTGATTCAAGTTTTTCATCATATAATAAAACACCTGATTCAAATAATGGATCTGATCAATCATATTATTCAGCACGTGATTTTTTATCACCACCATCATCTACAATAACATTATTACCAGAAGAGATTGCTGAAGAAACATTAGAAGATATTATTAATAATGAAATTTTATCTGATGAAATACAATTAATTGATGATAATAATATAAGTGTTACATCATTAATAACAAAAGTTACAACATTACAATTAGTGGATGATACAAAAGTAAATAATGATAATAGTACAGAATTAATTGATAAATCAATTAAAAACGAAATAATAACAGAACAACAACAGATTACAACAATAAATAAAGAAAAAATGAAAGAACGTTTAACAACAATAATACCAGATACAACAAAAACAACAACAATAAATACACCAATAATAAATCCAGTACGTCAAATAGTAACTGGTGAAAATATATTAGCAACAAGTGTTCCTTCATCCATTCCTACAACTAGAACTATTGATAACGTTAATAATAATATAAATTCCACAAATTTATTACAATCAATAATAACAACATCAAATACAACAACAGAAACTAGTGCACCTATTACAACAACAATTACAACAACAACAACAACATCAACAACACATGAAAATACAAAATTAGATGTTGATACAACAAACAATTTAAATATAAAAATGGAAAAAGCAAGTAAAATTGGAGAAGATATTAGTAATGATGGAAAACCAAAAGGTTAGATAATAGTAAATAAAAATAAAAAAAAAAACATTTTTCATTTTCTATTTATTAAATCTTTAATTTCATTTCATTTAATTTTTTTTTTCTTTATTGATTATTAATTTATTTTCGTGTTTTTCTTCTTATTTTTTTTTCTGATCACCATCCCTTGAATTTTATATTTACACATCGATTCCTTATTTTTTTTGAAATTTCTCTAATCCAAGAGAGAAATGCCAAAATTTTAATCTTGAAATAACTGAACAACTTTAATCTAAGAATATTATTTTAATTTTTCTTTTTAGTTTATTTTTTTTTTTTTTTGTTTTAAAATAAAAAAATTCATTCATTTGAATTAGATAACAAAAAAAAAAGAAAAAAAATAATAGATTATTTTTATTAATTCATTTAACATGAATTACAAGAAAGGATGATTTAATTTTATTTGGTGTGTTTTTGGTGTGTTCTTTTTTTTTTTTTTTTTCCTTTTTACCAAACTTCTCTCAATACCTTTACCTAGGGTACTGTATATAAAATAAATTTGTTGAGTATTGTACGGTTTGTGTATAGACGGGGGGTGGATGGTGGTGAAATAATATGTGGTAAAAGGAAAAAAAAGTTACTGTTAATAATGTGCTAAAAAAGAAAGTTTCGTTCAACCATCAACCCATTCATATTTTATAACTTTTAAATAATAATAATAATAATAATATATGCACAGACAAAATAATTGTTTAGGGGGAGGGGGTTAGGGAGAGAATATTGGTGATTTTTTTTTTTTATATTAACATTTTCTACTGTGTCCTGGCTAATATATTTTTAATATTAATTGTACATATAAATTTTAATGAACAACTATTTTTTTTTTTTTTTTAATTTTTTTTTCGATTTTTTTTTTGTTTGTTTTTTGTTTACCTTTCTTTTGTTTCTAAATATAGAAATTTTACAAGAAAAACCAACGCAGTCAAGTGATAAAAATGAGAATATAATCACAAATGAAGTTATAACTACAACAATAATTAAACAAACTCAATCAAAAGATGAAACTGATGATATTAATTATTTAAAAATTGACAAAAATAGTAATGAAGAAGAGTGTATTATTATAAATAATGAAGAAGATGTGTCATCTGATTTATCTGATATTATTAAAATAAAAAACGAAATGAATCGTTCACGTAATATAACTGTTAAAACGGAAAATAATGAACATTTTGATGTACCAAAAGTAATTGATACAGAAATTCCGAAACAAATTATACCAACAACTTCAGCAGTTACATCAATACCAATAACACCACCACAATCAGCAACACCAACACAATTACCCGATGATGTAAATGAATTAATATTGGCAACTAAATTACAGCAATCATTATTAGAATATGCTGAAGGTCAATGGAGTCCATTAAATCCAGATGGTAAACGTTATTATTCCAAAGATCAATTAATGCGTCTTATGGATGATCCAAAATCAAAGAAAAAACCAGATAATTTACCAGATTGTGAAGTATCACTTAAACAAATACGTTCAAATCAAGTAAGAAGTGAACCTGGTTCTTATAATTATCAAAAATCATATACAAGTGGTCCTGGTGGAACTGAAAATACATTACTGCCAATATTTGCTAGAAATAATAGTTCACAACGTGGACAATATGCAAAACGTGTATCACAACAAGGTAATAAACAACAGCCGGGTGGTGGTAAAGGTGGTAGTAAATCAGGTATGATACATGTTACATTATCACTACGTGAAGATGTTAAATTAAATGAAACTGAAAATGCATGGAAACCAACACATTTAATTGATGAAGATAAAGTATCAAAAGACGAACGTACAACACAAGAATTATTTAAACGTGTCCGTGGTATATTAAATAAATTAACACCAGAAAAGTTTTCTACACTTGTTTTACAATTAAAAACTTTAAATATCGATACACCTAGAAAATTAGGTGGGGTTATTGAATTAATTTTTGAAAAAGCTGTTGAAGAACCAAATTTTGCTGTTGCTTATGCACAAATGTGTAGTTCATTAGCCTCTATTCAAGTACCAGTTGAACAAAATAGTACCGATGTTGAAATATTTAAGAAGAAACTTTTAACACATTGTCAAAATGAATTTGAGAAAATTTCAAAAGATGATAAAGCAAACAAAAGGATTAAGGTAAAGTTTTTTATTAATACTTTTTTTCTTAAGATAATTTAGTTAAATTTTATTATGTTTATTATATTTAGTTACTCGAAGAATGTAAAGATCCTGAAAAACGTGCTGAATTAGAAGAAGAGGAACGTAAATATCGTCGTCGTTCTGTTGGTACCGTACGCTTTATTGGTGAACTCTTTAAATTTAATATGTTAACTGCAAAAATTATTAATAATTGCATAAAACATTTACTTGATCGAGAACATGAAGAGTCACTTGAATGCTTATGTAAATTATTAACAACAGTTGGACAACAAATGGAAAAAAGTCGTGAATTAACAGAATATATAAGTCAAATGCAAGATATTGTCAATGCGAAATCACTTAAAATAAGCAGTCGTGTTAGGTTTGTTTATTCTTTTATCAAATACACCTTAATCACATTATCTATAATAATTTTTTGTTTATAGATTTATGTTACAAGACGTAATTGATTTACGTAAAAATAAATGGATATCACGCAGAACTGATTTAAATCCAAAAACTATGGGACAAATACAAAAAGAAGCTGAAGCTGAACAATTAAACATACAATTATTGAATTATTATACACCACGTAAAGAAGAAAGACGTGGTGGCTCAATGGGTGGACATTTTAAATCTGGTGGTGGTACTGGTGGTGGCAATAATAACGATAGAGAACGTGGTGGCGGTGGTAATAGTGGTAATAATGGACGTTCAGTTACAGAGGATGGTTGGTCAACACAAAGCTCTAAGAATAATCGTGCTGCTTATTCAAATATTGATCCAAATAAATTAAATGCTAAAACATTGGTAAGCATATTTGTAATTAGAGCTTGTTCAACTAATTGTTGTTTCAATTCTTTTTTTTTCTATAGAATATTGATAGTAATACACAATTAGGACAGGCATCAATGTTTAAATGGAATGTCAGTAATAAATTTGAACCACCAACTGTTACAAATATGTATGCAGCATTATCAGATTTAGAAGGTGTACGAAATGTTGGCGGTTCATCAAATTCATCTTCATCATTTTCATCTGGTAATAAAAATAAGGATCAGGAATTTCCTTCGAAAAGTTCACTTGAACGTGATCGTTTTGGTATTATTATTTTTTTGTTTTTTGTTTTTTATTCTTCAATTATCTTTTATATGTTTTTATTTCCTTTTATTTTTTATTTTTCTATTTAAAATTTTTTTTTCTGCTATCATTTATTTAACGTCAATTAAAAAAAGAGTTTTTTCTTATATTTAATATCAATTGCTTTCAGAAGTTTCTGGATCACACCGCGGTTCACAACAACGCTCACGTGAAGATTCAAATCGTATGGCACCATCATCAGCTGGTTCACGTAGTTTACAACAAATGCCAACACGGTCATCATCATCTAATCAACAAACTCCGTCACATAATCAACAACAACAACCACAGCAAAATAACTATGGTGGTTCTATGATGCGTAATGAAAGTAAATTACAATCAACAATACCATCATCACAACAACAAACACTAACAACAAAGTCATCATCAAATGATAATTTACCTGAAATTAAAAATGATCCAAAATTAATAAATCAAACATTAACTTTAATTGAAGAATATGTTAAGGGATTAATATCGTTTAACGGTTGCATTGATGAAATTAGAAAAATTCATAACAGTGAACATTCATTTATAATTAGTGAACTTTTTACATTAAATCTTGAACGTAGTAAAAGTCTTCGTGTAGCATTTTCTGAATTTATATCATATTGTGTTAAAAATAATATAATTAATAAAGATAGTTATATGAAAGGACTTAAAGAACATTTAGATACCGCTGAAGACATGCGAATAGATGTACCTAAAATATGGGAATATTTTGCAGAAATATTAAGTAATAAATTTAATTATATAATTTATAATTATTTTTTAAATTAATTCTTGTTCATAATTTTTGTTCATAGCACCTGCATTTAAATCAAATATAATAACATTAAAAGAATTAGTTAATATATCATCAGACATAATAGCTAAAAATTTTGGTGGAAATTTAATACGTAATTTATTTACACAATTAATAATTGAACTTGGACCAACATTTGTACGTGAACAATGGAGTGATTCTGGTCTTACCTGGACTGATATTTTATCTAATGATGAAAATGTTGAGGAATTTGTGAAAAAATATGTAATATTAAATTAAATAAGAAAAAAGTAAATAAATTAACTAAAAATATGTATTTTTAAACTTGCAGCAATTACAATATGTGACATCAACATCAATAAATCCAAAATTACCTGAGGGAGAAGTGGATATGGCTTTTATACAACGTCGTATACGTGAATTTTTAGATGATAATAAAATTAGTTTTGAAATAATTATAGAATGGATAATTGTAAGTTACCAATTGCATATTGACATATTTTTTATTGACTTAATTCAATTTATTTTTATTTAATTTAACAGACAAATGTACCAACAATAGATAACCAATTTATTCGTGCTCTAACAACTGCAGTTTTTGAATATTGTGTACAACCATCACAAAAAACTTATAAAGTAAATGAAGAATATTTAGATAAAACCGGCATACCATTATTACGACGTTTCATTGAAAATAATGACAAACGAGAATTACAATGTCTTTATGCTTTACAAAAATTGATTAATCGTTATGAACATCCTGCTGGTAAATATCCTAATTTTTAATTTTATTTTATAGTAAATCAAATTTAAGGTGCGTTTTTCTAATATTTTGATGCTCAAACAAACATTTTTATAATTTCGAAAAATAGTTGACAATAACTTCTTTTTTAGAAATGTATCATTTTATAATTTTTCTTCAAATTCTTACAAATTTAATAAATCAGTATTTGGGCCTGAAAAAAATTAAGGTAAATGAATATGAAATTAAAAAGGCACTTAAAAATTTTCTCAGATTATGTTTTATTGTACAATCGTAGAATTAAAAATCGTACCTTAAATTAGAATCAATAAGCAATCATTTTATAACCCCGTGACTTACTAATTGGAATAAAATTTTTCTTTATGTGACAGGTGTTTTGAGAATAATAGTCGACACATTATATGAGTTTGATGTTATTTCTGCTGATGGTTTTGTGAAATGGCGTGATTCGGCTGATCCTAAAGAACAGGAAGGAAAAGGTGAACTATAATATTAAATTATTGTTTTTTAATCAATATTTTATAGAAATTTCTTTAGAATGTCCATTTTATCATATTTACCGTCCCATTTAAGTCCATATAATTGCACTCAAATGATTTAAATTGATTATAATTATTTAAATTTTTATTATTTGTTTTTCTGTTTTAGGTGTTGCTTCAAAAGTATTGGTGTCCTTTTTTGCATCTTTAATGGAACAAGGTGAAAGTTCGTGTGAAGAAAATAATTAGCTAGATATTTTACAATATAATAATAATAATAGCATATTATAAATATTATAATAAGTATATATAAACAAGAAAAAAAAGTAAAAACCGACAGGGGAAAAGAGAGAGAAATAAAAAAAATTCTCCATTTTTTTTAAAGTTTAATTTTTAATAAATTATTATATCGTTTCGTGTTTTTTTTTTTTTTTTGAACAAAAATCATTATAGAGAAAAAAAAATTTACATTTAATTTAATATACAATTACTACAATTTAACAGAAAATTTATTAAAAGAGAATAAAAAGAGTTTTCTTTTTTTACATTTAATTTAAAATTTATACAAATATATATTACAACTTACAATTTTTACTCTTATGGATAAAGAATAAAGACAAAAAAAAAAAAAAATTCATTTGATGAAGATGAAACCAAAATTGTATAGAAAACAAATTGATTACAATTATTGTTATTTTTTACTCAAGAAAAAAAAATGGAAAAAAATTTTTCTTGGTGTTCTTAATATTTAAAAATTTAAAAATAAAACAAGAAAGCTATACTGTGTGAATATGTAGCTAATTTTCAAACATTAAACTTTAAGTTTATAATATTTAAACAATAAAAAAAAAAAACAAAAACAAAAACAAAAACAAAAAAAAAAAGGAAAATGCCTAAGTGCTGATTGATTAACTTTAAATATAATAATAATCAAGCACTTTGGATAAATAATTAATAATTTAAAGTAATTAATTAATTAATGAATATAAGTTATTACTATTATTATTATTATTAAACTATTAATAACTATTACAATTATTATTAATAAAAGAAAAATAAATCACAAAAGTGAAAAAAAAAAAAAACATTTGTACATAAGAAAAACAAATGAAATCTTTTTTCTTTTCTATAATTAAAATATAAAATGATAAATGATAAGACTGTCATATTGTTTTCCTTGTTTTTTTTTTTCTTGTTTTTTGTTGTGTGTGAATAGGCTCTTTTACAAAGATAATTGTTTCTTTTTTTAAAAAAAAAGAACACAAACAAAAAAAAAGAGTATGAAGTGTGAAGAACTTTAAAAAAGTTACTAAAAAAAAAATGTTTTTTTTTGTATAAAAAAAAAAAAAAAAACAAAAAAAGTTGAAAGAGAAAATTAATGCAATTGTAGAAAAGGGAATTATTTTCTTTTATCTGGGTTAGGACGAAAGAAACAAAATAGACAATTAATTAATAAAAAGATGAGAAAAGGCAAATCAATAGTAAGAAAGAGATAGAGATAGAGAAAAAGAAAAACAAAAATTCTTAGTACTCTCTCTTCTCATCCTTTTCAAATCTTTTTCTTTTTTTTCTTGTAAAGTTAATTAATTGTTTTTATTTTGTCTTCTTTTGTGTTTTTTTCTTGTTAACACAAATAAGAAATAAACAAAATTAGAAGAAAAATAGAAAAATGGTTTTTTTTAAAAAAAAACCATTTAATTGTATTATAAGTGAAAAGGACAAAAGTTAGATTTTGGTGAATGGAAAACAAAAAAAAAAAAAAAAATAAAACAACTATGATGTTAAAAGTTATTATATATATATTTTTGTTTATTAAAATATTATTATTATTAATTAATTATTAAATATTGAATAAAGTTAAGTAATGAAAATTTAAAAGAATTAAGATATGAAAGAAAAACAACAAAATACTAAAATGGAAAATTAAGAAAAAAAAAATAAGTTTATAGTAAAATTTATGTAAATTTTTTACTACTTTTTTTTCTGTCTAGATACAAAAAGGAATAAGAGAAAACTGAATTATTAAAGAAAAGGAGAATAAGAAAATACGATTGAAAAACAAGCAGGAATGCCCATCAATCATTCGATAAACAAATACTACCACAAATATTATATATTTTGAATGCTACAAAAAAGAATAGCATTATTTAAATTCATTAAATTTTTCCCACGCGCTTTATCATCCTTTATCATGATCATTGATGCTGATTGTGTATTCTGTTTCTAACCTAAGTTTGACAAACAAAATGAACACTTGCCATTTAAAATATAACTAAAATTCAACTCCTGTTTTCCTTCGGTAAGTTATAAAGTTTGTTATGACGGTCAAATCATCAATGGGAATAAATCTTAATATTATTCAATGGCAAACGTAGTGGATATTTATTAGCACTTTCAATATTGTTCCGATATTGATTCGAGGTTGATCTTAATCAATTTTTTGTTATATTTCCGGTCGAAGGTTTTGTAATTTTTATTTTACTTCATCACTACATGTTAACGTCAAAAGTGCAAAAAAAAAATAAATAAAAATATCATTCATATCATGTAAGAAAAACGCATCTATTATTAGAGTTTTGCGTATTTACATATTTTACTCTTTAACTAAAACAGTAAGAAACGGTAACAAATTTTATTTTTAACTCCAAACATATTTTTTAATATTTTTGTTATTTTTTTTTATCTTGGGTTACCAAAGGTATACAATATAAATGCATTAATTAAAATATCGTTTATAATGAAAGGGTTGAATTTGTATTGAGGGAATTATGAAATATAATAGTTTTTTTTTTTCTTAAATGTTAAAAACGTTTGTTTGAAGAATAAAAAAAAAAACGAGGAATAAAATCGTGCGGAAAATACATTCTTTTTATGTAATAAAAATGAATATTTTGTATAAGATTAAAAAACAAAAAAAGAAAATCTTTATATTTTTCCCAAAAGTTTGACAAATTTAGATTAATTTTATTGATCTAAGTTTTTCACTTAATAAAAAATTGTATTCTTTTGAGAAGACAAATGATCGTGAAATTGTTTATAAACAAATTTTACGTCACCTTTTATTTTACTAACTAAAAAAAAAAAAAAATTAATAATTTAAAGACTTAATTTAATTACGGCTAAAAATAATCGTTATGTGAAAAGAAATTAAAACAATTGTTTTATATTTCTTATTCAATTTAACTGTAGTTAATCTGCTATTTATGAATTATTCTGTAAATTTTTTTTGCCAAAATCAAATATAACATCTTGAAAAAAAAAAAAATAGTAGACTTAACTCTCGTATTCACACTGAATTATGCATTAATATCAGTAAAATCCACATGAAGAAAAAATGAAAAAAAAATTAAAAAAAAAAAAAAATATGTAATATGCTTAAATTAATCATAAAAGAAACATCATCAACTATACATAATAATTGTTTGTATTTTTAATCTCTCTCAATTTAAGTTGAAAGCGTCTTGTTTTTTTTTTTTGTTAAATTAAAAATCTGGATCGATTAATTTTATAGGCAAATAATAAATTAATGAAATGATTAATTGAAATATAAAAAAAAAATCAATTAAATTTTCTATACAATTTTTTTTTAAATGTTTTTGTTTATATTTTCTTTTTCTTCTTTTATTAATAATATTGTTGTGTTTTATCTTATTTATTTTACTCTTAAAAGAAAAAGATAGATAAAGAAATTTTGTTAAGATTTTTTTACTCTTCTTTTTTTTTTTTTTTTTTATTGTGTGGTAATGAAACATTTTCTTATCTCTCTCCTTTCTCTCTATCTCTCTCTTCTGATTTAAGAATAAAAGTAAAGACAACAACTAAAAAAAAAAAAAAACTTTTAAATTCTAATTATGAATTGAATGAGAAGAAATAAATTTATAAATAAGATAAATATAGGTAAACCAACAACAACAATCAACCAACCAACAACAACAACAACAACCAATAACTAAAAACATCAACAAATTTATAAATATTATAAATATTTAAAAAAAAATTAAAATGGTAAAAAAGAAGAAACACAGAAAAATATAAAATTTATATATTATAAAACAAAACAAAACAAAACAAAACTAAGAAAAAATTATACATAGTTTTTAAGGTAAATAAAGAGTAAAAAAAAAAAAACAAGAAAAGAGAAAAAAAAATATTACATTTAATGATAAAAAAAACAAAAAAACAAAAAAAAAAAATACAATTAAATAAAACATTTAAAACATAAAAGAAGAAAAATAAACTAAAATAATTAAAAAAAAAAAAAAACAAAAAAAAAACACAAAAAAAAAAACCCAAAAAAAAAAAAAAACATAATAAAATTTTGTAATGAAAAAAAAAAAAAAATGATTTAAAAAAAGAAAAAAAAAAAAAAAAACATGCGAAACGTGATTAAAAAAACGAAAAAAAAAATTTTAAGATTTTATTATAAATATGATTTATTATTAAAAGGAAAACTTACCTATTTTCTTTCTTTCTTTCTTTTTTTTTTTTATTTTTATTTAATTTTATCAGTTTTTCTTTTTCTCTATTTTTTTTTTTTTTTTTTAGTTTATTACCTTTAAATTTTCCGTTTGGGCTTCATACAAAGAATTGGTGATTTTCAAATAAAATAATTTCGGAGGTTTTTTTCTTAAAAAATTTGTGTAACAGTGATTGATTATTTTTCTCATTTTCCAATACTCTTTGAGAATTTACGAATTTAGTGAAAATGTGAAAATGTTTATTATTTTTTTTTTTTCATTGATTTTGGCGATTTTAGAATGTAAGGGTTTGTGAATGGAACCCATTAAAAGTAATCTAATTAAATTCCAGTTAAGAAGTTTTATTGTTTTCATAATTAATGCAAAATCTGTCGAATAAACATTGTTATCGTTGGATAATGATAGATTATAGAAAATCTTGAAGCAAATTTTGGTCTCGTTGCAAAAATTTTAATTGTTTTCTGTAATAAAAGTTTTCTTTTTTTTTTTTACATTTTATTAGGGGGGTTATATAATAAAACTACAAGTGTACCCATAGACAAATACATAATTAATTATACAAGTTATTAAATCATTAAATAAAAAATTATTTTCTTTCACTTTATAAATCCATTGTGTCAATAGGGGTAAGTACATATAAATGAACTTTTACTAATTTTAAAGTAAATAATATACTTAATACTTAAATACTTTTTAAATCGAAATACTTTAGTTATTCAAAATATATATTTTTAGTTATTTTGATTAATAATTTTATATACATCAATAAATTAAATACTTTTTGTAGCCATATTAATGGCATATTGAATAGGTTACGTAATATTATGCTAATCGGGTTTTTTTTTCTTGAACAAATTACGACGTATGTCTTTTTTGAATAATGCCAACGTAAATTTTTCGTTTAATAGTTCAGTTATTTTGTACAGATTTTTATTCTTATTTTTTAGTTATTTTTTTAATTAAATTCCAACATTATATATACAATTATTTATCTCATTAATTAATTTTAATTATGCTACATGATTTAAGCCCTTAAGGCAAAGTTCTTACGAGTTTTTACAGTTTTTTTTTACCGTGAATTTTGGTTGAAAATGTCTAGACATCAGACAGCTTTTCTGGATCAAAAGCATTTTCTTTATAATTAAAATTATTTTAATAAATTCCCTTTTTAATATAAAAATATTCTTTAATAATTAATTAAATTATTATAGTGCGTCGGTTTTAGGTTTATTATTCAAAAAATATATTTTTAGTTATTTTGATTAATAATTTTATATAAACCAATAAATTAAATACTTTTTGTAGCAATATTAATGGCATATTGAATAGGTTACGTAATATTATGCTAATCGGGTTTTTTTTCTTGATCAAATTACGACGTATGTCTTTTTTGAATAATGCCAACGTAAATTTCTCGTTTAATAGTTCAGTTATTTTGTACAGATTTTTATTCTTATTTTTTAGTTATTTTTTTAATTAAATTCCAACATTATATATACAATTATTTATCTCATTAATTAATTTTAATTATGCTACATGATTTAAGCCCTTAAGGCAAAGTTCTTACGAGTTTTTACAGTTTTTTTTTACCGTGAATTTTGGCTGAAAATGTCTAGACAACAGACAGCTTTTCTGGATCAAAAACATTTTCTCTATAATTAAAATTATTTTAATAAATTCCCTTTTTAATATAAAAATATTCTTTAAGAATTAATTAAATTATTATAGTGCGTCGGTTTTAGGTTTATTATTCAAAAAATATATTTTTAGTTATTTTGATTAATAATTTTATATAAACCAATAAATTAAATACTTTTTGTAGCAATATTAATGGCATATTGAATAGGTTACGTAATATTATGCTAATCGGGTTTTTTTTCTTGATCAAATTACGACGTATGTCTTTTTTGAATAATGCCAACGTAAATTTCTCGTTTAATAGTTCAGTTATTTTGTACAGATTTTTATTCTTATTTTTTAGTTATTTTTTTAATTAAATTCCAACATTATATATACAATTATTTATCTCATTAATTAATTTTAATTATGCTACATGATTTAAGCCCTTAAGGCAAAGTTCTTACGAGTTTTTACAGTTTTTTTTTACCGTGAATTTTGGCTGAAAATGTCTAGACAACAGACAGCTTTTCTGGATCAAAAGCATTTTCTCTATAATTAAAATTATTTTAATAAATTCCCTTTTTAATATAAAAATATTCTTTAAGAATTAATTAAATTATTATAGTGCGTCGGTTTTAGGTTTATTAATTGTGTTATCTGTGCAATCAAGTTTAACATTTTTTAATAAGTTTTTTTTTCAACGAATCAAAATGTCTGCCTCATCGTTGTTGCAGCGTCACCCACGCCAATTTTTTGTTATATTGAACAGGTAAATTTATTAAATTTTTAACAATTTTTTTAATTATATATTATTGTCAATATCTAATTTGCATTTGGATAATTTATAAATTTCGAAAGTCCAAACATTATTTTCATATATTTTGTCAAATATAATTAAAAGAAAGGCAGGAAAAAACGAAACAAATTTTTCTTTTTGTTTAATATTTTTTTTATTAAGAATTTTTTTTTTTTTGTTGTTAAGTTTAGAAATTTTACATTTTATCTAGGTAAATATTTTATAAGGAGTTTTCGTATTTTGCCTAAATGTTATCACAGTTTTCTTCTATTTGTTTTTTAACTGTTTTCTGTATCCTCTCGATCGAAATTTTAAACTTTAGTGTTCTGCCACTAAATTATCCAATTAAAAAAATCACATTCATCATTAAATATTTTGTGACAAATCATTTATGGTTTCACCTTGACCCCTTACAAAATAGTTTAACATAATATTAATAATTAAATGAAATTAATTCAATCCGAATAAAAATTTATATAAAAAAAAAAAAAAAGAAAATGAAGGAGGTAGATTAGAGGAGTTAGCTTAATATTGGAAAATTTTCCATTCGTCTATTCCATATTTTCACATTTTGTAGATTGATTTCACAATGATTACTGATTGATTCTTCCACTGTAAAGTGACTAACTCGCTTAATATTTTATTATACAATTCAAATTTAATTATTTATTTAATATTTTTGGTTTTGTTTTTTTTACGCATTTTCAAAGAACAAAAGAAGAAAATTATATAAAAAAACAACAATCCCAATTATTACATATTTTAAGAAAAGAAAAAAAATATTTTTTAGTTATAAGTTATAGGATATATTTTTGTAATTTTCAGTTTTCTTCATTAACTTCTTGTTCTAATTCTTCAACATTTTCTATTTGTTCATCTGGTGTTTGACGAATTATTTGATTATCACCTTCATCATCAGTTTGATTTTCTGTTACAACAGATTCATTATTTGTTGTTGGTGATGTTATAATTGTTGTTGTTATTATTTGTAAATTATCATTTAAATTTGTTGTTGTATTGTCATTTTCTAATTCAGTCTCATCAATGGTATTACTTCTGGATCGATTGTTACTACCACTACCACCACCACCATAACGTCCATGTAATAAATCTAATTGTGAACTCATTGCATCACCACGATAAACTCTATTCGTTGCATTTGATAATAATTGTTGACATTGTTCTTCTAAACGTTTTAATCTGGCTGCTCTTCTGGCTGTATATTCCTCTTCAGTTAAAGTTAGTAATGAAGTTTTCGATGTGGTAGCTATTTGTGCTGGTGCCGGAGGTAATGGTGGTGGTGGAGGTGCAGACATTGTTGATGTTGATGGTATAGGCTCCAATGAGGATATTGATTGATTTTTTTGTGAGAGAGGTGTACTTAATTCAAATGATGTTGATGGTAATGGGTGTGATGGAGGTAGATTCATTGATGATGTTGATGGTGTAGGCTCCATTAAAGATATTAATTGAATTTGTAGTGGACTTATTAATTCAGATGATGTTGATGGTAAAGATAAGGGTGGAGAGGGAGTCATTATTGTTGGTGTAGGCTCCATTAGACTTACTGATTCAGATGATGTTGATGGTTTTTCCTCTTCTTCCACTGTGGTTTGATTTTGTGGTTCTGGTAGAATTGTAGACGATGTTGACGGTCCTAATGATAAAGAATTTAAACGTAAAAACATTTCTTCAATTGTTTCTACTTTATTTAATTGTGTTGTTGAAGATCGTTTTTGTTGTTGCTGTTTTTGTTCAGTAATTATTTGTGGTTGTTGTGTTACAGTGGCTGTCATCATTACTTTTGGTTTTGCTAATTCAATTGAGCCTGCTAAAAAGTATTCACGCCTTTGATTAATTGTTGTAACAGCTGTTGTTGTTGCAGCTGTTTTTACTATTGCTGTTGGTGTCGTTGTACCAATTAATAATTCTTCATCTGTTTCTAGTCTTTCTTGTATTATTTCTTTAACAACAGTTCGATACAATTCAATTGGTTCACTTTGACCACGACTAAATACACCATTATTATCAACTGATTGAATTTTTCTTTCTGGTGAAAGACTACTAACACGACGCCATATTACTTTTGTTTTTATTAATTTTTTCTTTTCTATGTCATCATCAGAATTTTCTGATTTTTCATTATCATCATCTGCATCACTGTAACCACTTTCACCAGAATTACAATATGAACTCGATGAATCCTGTATTTTTCTATTTGCAAATTCACATTGTAATAATTTCCATTGAATTTCTGTATCATTATTTTTTTGTTTTGCCATTGCCCATTTTTTTCTACAATATTCTAATTCCTCTTTAAGTTCATTTAACATTCTACGTTTTTGTTGTAACTGATATCTAAGAATTTGTTCATGTGTATGTAATTGACGATGTTGTCTTTGCATTCTACCAACTAAATGCCATGTTTTTGTTAATTCAACACTAACAACACTTAAACGTTTTTCTTGTGTTTGTAAACGTTTATCTAAATGTTCATTTAATGTTTTCAGTCTGGTTGTCTCCTTTTGTAATGACTTCTTTTCTAATATTAAATCTTTTAATTTTATAAATGTTTTACTAACACTGATTACTAATTCTGGACCAGCTGGTGTTTGTATTGATTTATAACAATCACCATTACTACCATTACTACCATTATTATTGGTTATACTACCACTACAACTACTACTGCTACCATCATTACCAATATCATTTGTATTATCAAATTGTACTTTCTTTACTTTATGATGACTTAAAAATTCCATTAGTACACGCCATACTTTTGGTAAATTACCAACAATTTCTTGTGCTGTTGCAAATTGTTTTTTATCATTTTTAATTTTATCATCATTATTATTATCATTATCTTCATCATCATTATCATTATTATCTTGATTATTACTATCGGCTTGTACACATAAATCAAATAATAATTTTGGTAATACCGAAGCACCTTCTGCTGATACCTCATCAACTGTAATATCTCGTAACAGGCCACGATTCTCTTCTAACACTTCTGTTAATTTATCAATATCAATAACATTACCAGCATTAAAACCCATCAATATTTGTGATGATAATTCATTTATTGTTGACATTTCTGATTCTAATTGTTTTGTTCTTGAATTTGATGCAGACAATTTTGTGTCAGTTTCTGTTAAATTATTTGATGTCTTCTTTAAATCATCTTGTAATTCTAAAATCAGTTCATTTAAATTTTTGTTCCTGGGTTTAATCAAAAAAAAAAAAAAGAAGGAAAAATTTATATTAGAAAATTTTCATAGAAAAATAAAATATATTTTTTTTTATTCTCCGATGAATTATCTTGCCTTTGTGAAAATTAAAAAAAAAATTCAACAGTGTTTATGTGTGTGTGTTTATACTGTATAGTGGCTTTATATGCAAAGTCACTAATTCCCTATGGTTATTTTTTTCACAAAAAAAAAAAACAACAAAACAAAACTCAAAAAAAAAAAACCATTCAACTGTTTGAAAGGACAAAACATACAAATGTTTTTTTTTACTTTAGAAAAATTAATACAAACTTACTAAAATACCGACGTTTATATGTGTGCGCAGGTTTAAAGTTAGAATTTAAAGTGTTTTCTTTACGTGACACGATTTTTTTCCGTGTAAAATTAAGAAAAAACCAAGATCAACAACATTATTTAAAAATAAAATAAATAAGAAAGAGAACAAAACAAAAAGAAACATTGAGAAAGAGAGAAGAGAGAGAGTGAGAGAGAATAATTTTCACTAAAAATAGACGCACGTGGTAAAATATAAATGAAAATTACTTTTCAGAAAAAGTAAAGAAAATAAAGAGAAAAATAAAAATGATGATAAAGCGAAAGAAAAAAGTAGATTTATGTAGGTGGAATGCAAAACTAGAGTGGGGTTAAAAAATATAGAATTATAAAGAGAGAAAATGTGTTTTTCTTTACGTTTTACTTTAATCTATTTTTTTTTTTTAATTTTCACATTTTCACCGATGCTTCACGATTTTTCTTAGATTTTAAATTTATACGTACATTTTTCGCAGAATATTTTCAAAGATTATTCGAGAATTATTAATTAAAAGAGAAAATTAACAAAGTGTGTGTAGATTTTACATACTTTTCAATTTCAGCATCAAGTTCAGATTTCGTTGTTTGTAATTCACGTCTTATATTATCACGTTCAATTGTTGATACACGTGCCCTTTCCTCATATAATAATTTTAAATTTTTTATATTTTCTAATTGACGATCGTACTCCTTACGTAAATCATCTGACATTAATTTCAATTCACGTTCAGCCATTGATTCCTCAATTTCTTCAAGTTTTGTTTTTAACTAAATTCAAAAGAACAAAAAAAAAAAAAAAAAACAAAACTAAATTAAGAAAAATAAATAATACAAGAAGAAGAAAGTAGTAAAATTTTAAAACAAAACAACAAACTAGAAAAAAATTTAGAAATAGAATTTTAAAATGAAAAATTTGTAAAAAGTGTAAAAAAAAATAATACATGTAATGAGAATAATGAGAGTAGAGAGTGAGAAGGATATTTAAATTGTGAAAGAGAGATAAATAGCGTTTGGCATTCTATTGAAAAAAAAAATGATGAAAATATTTAAAAATAATCAAAAAAAAAGAAAAGAAACGAAACGAAACAAACCTGTGCAACTTGTTCTTCACGTATTTCGACCATTTTTTTACTAACAACAATCACTTCTTTTAATGATCTAACATGTTTTCTCGTTACATCTAATTCATTTGTTAATGTTAATATTTCTGTATTTGCCAATTGTAATGCTAATTGTATTTCAGCAATTTCATTTCTTTGTGATTTTCCATTATTATTATTATAGAATTTTTTACTACAACAACCTTTATCATCATCAAGATTATCATCATCACTTTCACTAGTTTTATTAACACAATTATTAGTACTAGTACTATCATCATCATTACCACCAACTCCATCATCATTACCACCGCCACCATCATCATCACCATCACCACCACCACCATCATCATCATTACCACCACCACCACCATCATCATCAATTTCTTTGTTACACAAAATTTCACTAATCTCATTTTCCTTTAAATTTGGCTCATATTTTTCAATTAATAATTTATTTAATTTTTTCTCATTCGTTAATAATTCACGTAAATTATTTATTTCATTTTTCACTGCTGCAACAGCATTTTGTCGTTTTTCCCTTTTTATCTTTAATTCCTCTTTAAATTCGTCCATTGTCTGTTTTTTATCCATCACAATAATTGTTTTATTATTTTTATTAAATTCTTCTTCTTCTTCTTCTTCTTCGTTTTCGTCTAATATTTCACTGATTTCCTTTTTATCGTTATTTAAATTATTCACAATAATTTTTGTTTCTGTTGTTGTTAATCCTGTTGTATTTAACTGATTGAAATTATGATTATCACTGGTAGTCAACTCATCTGTTGTTTGACTTGTATTATTATTATTATTACAATTTTCATTGCTTTGTACAATTCCCATGATTATATTTTTGTTTTTCCTTTTCTTTTTATTTTTTTACTTTTCTTTCTTCTTTTTCTTTTTTTATTTATTTATTTATATTTTGTTAATTTTCCTTTCTTTTGTAAAAAGAAAAAACGTAATAAAAAAAAAAATTATACTACACAACAAGAGTCAAGTCACAGACAAGAAAAAAAAAAAAAAAAAAGAAACGAAAATATTCTTTTATCTTTCTTTCTTCGTTATTTTCTTTCTTTTTCTTTTTGAGAATGATTTTCTTTTTCTTTTTTTTTTTTTCGTTTATTTTTTTTAAAAGAAAAATTTTAAAAATTTTTCCACGTCACACAACCGTGTACTAACTTGAAATTGTGAAATTCTACTAATTTTGATGATTATAAAGATGCGTCGTCTCAATCCTTTAATACAAAAAGAAAAAATATATCAACTAATATACTGATTTTTCTCTTCGTTTTTATTTTCTCTATCAACAAATGAAAATAGATGATGAACATTTTTTCTATAAATAGAAACAAAAAAAAAAAAAAAACAAAAAAAAAAAGAAAACGATGAAAATAAGAATAAAAATATTCTCTCATATTATCAAAAAGAACGATAAAAGTTTTTTTTTGTAAAATTCTCAATACTTGTATGAAATAAAAGCAAGAAGAAAAAACCACAAATAAAAGGGAAGAAGAAGAAAATGAAGATCATCAACACTTTTGTATAAAAAAAAAAAAAAAAACAAAAAAATAATAGAAACAAAATAATGTGAAAAATTTACATTTTCTTAAAAAACAAAATATTTCTTCGTTCGTCTTAGTATTTTTTCTTCTTCTTCTTCTTCTTATTTATTTTACCTATAAAGAAAAATGAAAAACGAAAAGAAAACACGTAAGAAATAAATAAATAAATAAAAAATTATTAATAAATTAGAAACAAAAAAAAAAATAAAAAAATAAACAATTTATTTCAAATGAAACTCTGGCACAAACACACAATTGTCTTTGTTCTGATTCTTTATTATTATGACCTGTCGTCCGTCACTCCATATTCATGTTTTACCCATTTTCTATTTTAAGAAAATAAAAAAAAAAAAATTACTATTTGTCGTTGCCTATGATTCGAATAGAAAGTTTTTCTTATTACAGCAACAACAACAACGATATTTTTTCTAAATTTTCTTTGAATCCAACTACTCAGAATTTACTACAGCTCCATCTAACGTATGTGTAAATTAACTCTTATTCAATTTTGTATGTCTCCTTTTTGTAAAAAGTACATTTTTCTAAGTTTCTGTTGATATCGAAGTTCAGTTCTAGACTTTCTAGTACGATAGATGCTTTCTCATGAAAATAATTACAATTCTCACATATAGGTGACACTATGTGTTATAAAGAAAAATAAAACAAAAACAATAAAAAAATTTAAAGAAAATTTAAAGAGATAAAACAACAAAAATATTGTCAATCAATATAAATTGTCATAATATAAAAAAGAAAAAGGAAAAAAAAAAAAACAAGAAATGAAGAAAAAAAAAAATGAAAAATGTGAAAGCGGAAAATCAAAAGTAACAGCAAAAAAAAAAAAAAAGAAAGAATTATAAATAAAAAAAATAGAAAAAAGACAAAAACAAAAAGAAAATGTTCTTTTTTTAACGACTCTAAAAATAAAAAATGTTTATTTTTAAAAAAAAAAATTTTCTTTTTTTTTTTTTTTATATTTTTAATTTAATAACTTCCAGAAATAATTTTTTTTTATTTAACTCTCTATGTAAATTACATAAAAAAAAACACAACAACAACAACAACAACAAAAAAACTACGAAGAAAATAAAAGAAAATGAAAATAGAAGAAAATGAAAATGATAAAAAAAATTGTAGTTAATAAAAATGTCGATGTTTCTGTTTCACACCTACTAACGAAAATATTTCTTATTACTGTCTCGCTCTTATTATTAATACAAAAAAAAAAAAAAAAAGAAACAGATAAAAAAAAAAATATAATAAAAAGTAAAAATAAAAGTCTAGTCGTGTTAATTTTACTTTTTCTTTTTTCTGTGATGGTAATTTGAACCAACTAGCCCAAAAGAAAATTTATGAAAAGAAAAAAAAATTGTACTAATTGTTACTGTATTTGTAACATACAACAAATTAATTGTAGTATAGTTGTTGTAATTGAAATTTTTTGTTAATAATATGTACCCTGGGTGTATGAGCCAATACATTTTATATTAAAACAATCAGAATCAATTCCTTATAAATCGTTATTAATTTTACTGTGTCAAAAAATTAAAAAACAATCCAACAAATGATAATTTATACCGTAATAGGGATGTGAAAAGATTAATGCATTTTACGTTACTCAAAAAAATTTGTCATTTTAATTAATTGCACATTATTTTTACCATTAACAAGAGAAATTTTAAACATTTTCTAATTATATTAAAATTACATAAATTAAAGGATAATTGTAAGGTAATTTAGTTGTATTAACGTGTATTGTATCAACTGATAAGGTCATGTAAGATACGAGATCTATTATACAATTAATTGAATTCAAATAAATATCAAATGCTACGGTTTAGAATCCGAAACTCTATTGATGAAAGTCTGGGTATGTTTTTCCATTTTGCCATATAATTATAAAACAAAAAACAAAAAAATTGTACAGAGAGATTATGAATTTTCTATATTGATTTTCATTTCATTTATTTTACAAAACAAATAAAAAAAAAAAAACGCAAATTGTGAATTAACATAAAATAATATTATCTGTCGTTTGATAATTTTAATTGATTCAAATTCTAACTGAAGTTGTTTTCAAATTAAGATAAATATAAAGGTAATTTGGGCTAACTGATAATGAAATAAATGAAGTACAAATTATTATTTTTTACCCTGCTATGATTTGACCCTGTCCGCCTACATTAAATATGATAAATATGGTGCAGGTCACCACTCACTTTATTCATTCACACTTGCACTCAGTTGCTCTTGCTCACTCACTCACTCACTCACTTACTATCACCATTTTCGGTACTTACATACTGATTGTAATTCAAGTACTACCTGTACCTGGTCAATAGATCATTATATAAATTTCTATAAAAATAATAAATAAACTTATACAAAAGATGTTAAAAATTTATTATGCTCATTATTACAGGTGGTCCCATTAAACAAGTTTTATATATTATATAATTCTTAACAGAATTTTCTCTTTAATATTTTTACATCCATTAATATAATAAATAATTAATTAAAATATTTGTGAAAAAAAAAAACTAAACAAAAGTAAAAAGTAAAACTAAAAACTTTAGAAAATGTAAGGAAAAAAAAAGAAAAAGAGAAAGAAAAATGTAAAATCGCTAAAATTATTTGCTTGCTATTTTTTTTTTCTTTTTTGTCGTTGTCATTTCTTTTTTGTTGATGTTGTTGTTGTATCTTTTTTTTACTTTGATCTGGATCAAAACGAAAAAGAAAAAAAAATACAAAAAAAAAAAAAAAAAGGAAGAAGATGAAGAAGAAGAAAAGATAAGCATCACATTCATTCATTCATTCTTTAAAAAAAATAAAAATCTTTGACTGACTGACTGAGGCAATGGGGAAAAAAAATAATATGAGATGCACAATTTCTGTCTGTAATACCTACACATACTATTACGTTATTTGTATTCATAGTGATGCGTGTTTGAGTAGTCATGTGTGTGTGTGTGTATGTGTATGTAATTGCATTGAACATTATAATTTTTTTGCCTTTTTTATGCTGTGTGTGTGTGTGCTTTTTTTTTTCTTTCTTCTTTTATTTTTTTTTTTTTTTTTTAGGGAAATATGATGAAAATGTTAGGAGAGAAAACGATGCGGAAAATATTATTTGAATATATTTATAATAAAATAAATTGCGTTTAATTTGTAATGGTACAAATAATTAAGGTTGAATGCACGCGATGACAAAATAATATATTTTATGTGATGTTTGTACCTATATAAATATTATAGTTATATATAAATGTGTATGGGTGCATGTGTGTGTGTGTATATATATATAAATTCATTTACTTATGTATATAAAGAATAAATAATGATAAAAAAGAGTGTATAGTATTTATAGTTGTTGTTGTTGTAAAAGTATAGTTGCAGTTGGTATATAGTAGAAGTGTACTGTAAGTTAAAATTTAATGATATCAAAGTGAAAATAATATTCTCTTCTCCGTTTTTATATGTATAGTACATACAAAAATTCACTTAACAAGAGGATGTCTTTTTTTTCTTTTTTTATCTTCTTCTCACTAATGATATTAAATATGGATGAAAAACGGTTTTCCCTTTTTATCATTTTCTTTTCTTAATTTTCTATTTTTTTAAACTTTTTAACAAAAAAAAAACAAAGATCAGAGGGAGAGAGAGAGAGAGAGCGAGAGAAAGAAAAAGAAAGATTTACTCTGAATTAATATAAACAGAAAAGGTTTAAGGATAATGGAAGGATAGGAAATAAAAAGGTGATACATGTTATGAATAGGTGTAATGTCCAAGGTACTGCCGTAGGTACTCTCTGTTCTTAGATGATGAATCTTATAATGACATTAGCGGTAATATTATTCAAATCATTCACATTTGTTTATATTCTATTTATATGTTAGTACCGGCACTCTCCTTACTTTTCTTTTGATACGTCACTGGTAGATTTTTCCTTTTCAACAAGCAAAAAGAAATTTTTTTTTAACAAAGTATAAAAACAGTTATTTAATGATGTCGGTTTTCTTTTTTTTTTTTTTTTTGTCACTAGTGAATGATTTTTAAAGTTAAATCATTTTATATTTGATAAATTTTTATTTTATTCAATTTTCTCCCTTTTTTCCCCCCTGCCCTACTACATAAATAAATACATAATGAGAAATATACAAATATAACTGACAAAAAAAAATTATATGACTTTTGGTACTCATGTTGACGTTTTTTTTTCTTCTTCTTCTTTACAATATTGTTGTAAATAAATTAGATAAGATGAATTTCGTTTCAAAAGAGAATATTAAAAGTTTTTCTTTGCACTAATGTTGGGAATTTTTATTATTCTATAATAAGATGTTAGTTAATTTAATTAAGAGATAAAAAATTTTTTTGTTCAGAATCTTTTAAATGTTTTCATATAAATTGAATTAATTTTCTTTTTTATTTAGAAAAAAAATTAATTGTTTATTTTTACTTCGTTTAATTAGTTAAAAATAATTTAATTGAAAATTTATTTGTTAACATTGAAGAAAAAAAAAACATCCTTATGTACCCAAATATGTTGGATTATAAATTAATTTGCGAACATTAGAAATTCAAAAATAATATTGATCTGTGTCGTGAGTTTTTGTCTTTTTTTTCCTCTCTACGATGTAACTTTTTTATTTTTGTACTTATAAGGAGTTGGTTGTTTGTTTGTTTGTTTGTTTGTTTGTTTGTTTGTTTGTTTTTTTTTTTAAATTTATTTTTGAATTCTTAAATCTTTATTTATTAATTGATAAATATTTGTTTTAAATCCAGAACAATAACATATGGATAAAATAAAAATGGTCACTAATAAAAATCATAAAAGAAAAAAAATACAAAAAATAAATGCAATCAGTTAATCAAGGTCACTCATTGAGCCAGTTTGGCTCGTGTCCCTTTTTTTTATAGATTCATGAACAATAATTTGTTTATTTTTGTAACTATAAATTTAAGAAATTAATGAAACAATCGTCGAAAGTTTTTCGTTTACTGCTAATAGAATTATATTAAGGATAAGGCTGTGTGTTATTCGTTTCGTCCTGATTTTTTATTTTTTTTTTATTTCTAAAGAACTTTTTAGTAGAAAGAATTTTTCTCTATTGAAAAAATAATTATAAGGAAAGTTCTTGTAAGAAGATGATGCTATTTTCAGGTGCGAGTAAATGATTAAAATTGAAGAGTTCGTACAATGAGAGATAGGTAGAAAGAAAGAGAAAGAAAGAGAGAGAGAGAGAGAGAAGGATAGAAAGAAGTAAAAGAGAAAAAATAAAATAAAAAAATGTAAGGGATGTTGTCATGTTTGTGATGATGTGATGATAATGATGATGATCATCCTCTTTAACTTTTTTCTGTTTTTTTTTTTTACTGTTGGTTGGTTGAATTGAATTGAATTGAATGAACGGTTGGTTGACGTTCAGAGTGGCTTAAAATGGTTGTAAAATTAATTTAACTTGATTACTTATTATTATTATTTTTTTATTTATCCGTACTTCTAACATTATCAATTTTTATTCTGATATTTATTCTTCTCATACCGAAGAACATCCCTTTTTTTATTTTACAAAACGTAAATAAAATAAACACGTTTGTTTTGTTTTAATTAAATTTAAGGATATTTTTTTTAAATTATTTTCTTTTAACAAATTTTTATTGAATTTAAGTTAATTATCTAAGATTAAGGAATGCAAATATTGTTTATGTTCTATTCTTAAAAATTTTACATTTTTATTTTCATTTTCTCTTGTCCCTATAAATTTTCAGAATGATTATGGTCATTTAAATGACAAATAATATTCTCTCATTTTGATCAAAATATACAGACAATAATATTTATTTAACTAGACATAAGAGGGAATGTGTGTGTGTGTGTTTAAGAGTACACTTGATTTTTTTTAGTATGTATTGAAATTTAGGGAAAGTATGTGTAAGTCGTTAGATAAAAAAAAAATAAGAATATGAACACTTTAAATACTTTAGGGAGATAACTTTTCGACTGAACTTTATAGATCGGCTTTTTAATGGGACACAAAAATAAAAGAATCACACCGAAAACGTATTGAGTAGCTTAACATGCACTCTTAACACAATTTGACAATAGAAGAAAGGTCATTCAAAAATATTGTAACCTATACAATCAGGAGGAATAAAATAGAAAATTCAAATAATTGTTTCTAAATTTAATGATTCATTTAAATCGGTTTCAATGTTACTAATATATATTTATGGCATATGATTATCGAATATAATCGTTACAGTCAAATTTGATACGTTTAGGTAATTTATTGTTTTTTGTTGTCTTAATAACAATCATTTTGTAATAAAGAAAATGTGCAATCGGTATGACATGATTTTTTTCCGTACATTATAATGTATAGTTAACCGCACTTTACATAAATAAAATTTGAATAAATAAAAAATCAATCAAATTTTCTCTTTTTTTTGTACTTGAATACAATAATTACACAAAAACGTATATGAATACCAAAAATATATACTGTATACTAACACTAATACATCAATAAGAATTTTACAAAAAAAAATAATTTACCTAAAAAAACAAACACACATACATACGTATTACGTACATATAATAAATTATTATTCAATAAAATTTTGTTGATAATAGGTATTAATTAGTCTACTTAAATATCTATAACTTTAATGTACCTATAATAAGTACGTCATCAGTCATGTCAATTTAGTAAAGAAATTTCAATTAAAATTTTCCTTCTATTGAAAATTTACAAAATTATTTTTCCTAATATTATTAATTATAATGGCATAATATTGTTTATGTTGCATGTGTGTATGTATGTGCGTGCGTGTGTGTGTGAGTTTGGATATAATTTTTTAAAATTTTTCTATTCAATATATACGTCTATGTATATGTGCATGACTTATTTCTGCTCATAATAATATATTCACAAGAAACAACAAAAACCATCAATTTACTCTTGCACGTGTACATAACCACAAACACACACACACACAGAAATCTTTCCATTTCTCCTGAGTTGTACAAAAATACACAGTACCATAATTTCCTATAATAATAAATAAATAAAATATGATTTTCCTTTAATACCCATAATAGAGGAGGCCATCCCACCCACCACCTAACCAATCTACCTTATATAGACTATATAAAATGTAATCAATCTCTCTTTGTTGACAATAGAAAATTCCGATCGTGTGATAGATTTTCTTTTTGAAGGATATAAGAGTGTTGGTTGTGGTGATGGGTGGTGGTGGTGGTGGTTATGGTGGTATTGGGAGTTCGTTTGTGGTAATGGTAAGAGAACATTTTTCTTTTTTATTATTTTTTTTTCATAGATGATGTTTGATGAGTAGGTGGGCTTCTAAGTAATTGTATAAGGGAAATTATATAATAATAAAGAAAAAGAAAAAAGAATAATAAGAATTTTAACAATAATAATAATAATAATAAATATACCTACCTAGACCTACTTTAATTATTTACTTAATTGTTTACGTAGTTACTTAGGACTGTAAGTACCTAAGTAAGGTTTTTAATAAAGTTGATACCGTATTTAATAATTTAAATTCCCTAAAATATTTCTAATTGATTTCACAAAACATTTAGAAATTTCGTAATTAAATTTTTATATTTTTCTTAAGTTGTTCTTGTTTTTTTTTCTAAATACCTTTTTAATATCCTTACAAAGAAAGTAGAGAAATTTATATGAATGAATATAATAAAGAAGCGAGTAAAAACAATTTAAATTTAATTTTGTGAAACTGAACTAAATGTTTCTTACATTTTGTCTTTAACTTTTTATCTCTATTTATGATCCTGACTGATTTTTAATTGTCTTTTACTATTTATGCATCTTTTAGCTGAGAATAAAAGTTGTGATTCTCCTGTTTAGTTATTACTTAAAACTAAATTCTAATCTTTTATCTAGTTGTCCAATAGTTGATTTCCCTCCATCATTTTATTCATTTTATCAACAATTCAATTGTTTATACAATCAATACTTAATAAATAATAAGTACTTCTAACGATTGATTTATTTATTAATTGATTGTAATTATTATTGTTCATTATTATTACTTATTATTATTCTTCTTATATGAAAAACAATGATGTGATCTCTTATTATTAATTGAATTATTTTATTTAAGGAATTAAACGTAAACAATAATAATAAAGTGACATGATCTAAACGTATATCGGTACGTTTTATTTAAATACAAAAAAAAACCTCTTCTGTTGTCGTTTTTTTTTAATAATTTGTACATCAAAATTTAAACAAAAATATTTTATATATAACATTTTTTGTGACTGTGTACTGTGACGGCGGTACTTTATAAAAGATACAAATTTTTGTTGTTGTTTTTATAATTTAAATTTAATTCATTTTTATTTTAATCATTTCTCTCTGTACCATCTTATGTTATTCTTTTTCTTTTTTCTATATGTAACTTATAGGTACTTGTTTTTTTTTAGTCCTTTGTTATTGTTCTTTGATTTCGGTTTTCGTTTTTATTTTTGTTATTGTTTATTAGTAAATTATTTTAGTATGTAAGTAAGAAGTAAGAAGTAACAAGTAACAACATATAATATTATATTTTTTTTTTATAAATAAAAAATTACTTAAGGGAACAGAAAAGGAATTTTTTCAATTTTTTCTAACTATAATTGACAATTATTTTACTGTTTTTACATTTATGTATAAAAATAGATTTTTTAATAATGTAAAATTTTGTTGTTATTGTTATTATTTTGTTTCTCTATATTTTATTGATCATTTAGAGAATTAATCACTGTTCATTATTTATTGTGTATGATTTTGACTATGAGAGAAATAATTTGTTATTGAAATTTCGTTCAATTAGAGAACAGGTACAATTAGAAAGGTTCAATTTAAATTATTTTGTAGCGATATGTACAGAAATAAATTTTATTAATTTGCGTACTCCACCTTCTTATTCTTATTCTTCTGGTAATCCTTTTTCTTTTTGGAAAACTTTAAATTAAATAATCAATATAATGGGACAATGCATTTGAAATTGTCCCATTAGTTTTTTGTTTTTATTTTAAATTTAATATTTCGTAGATTATGATTCTCGCACATAGGACTCTATTTGAGTCTAAATATATATGCACACATACATAAACACACACACACATTATCACATAAATCTAATAATAAAATAATGTTTTTAATATAACTTGAATAATAATAAATTATGTACTTCACTAATGTGAAAAATGAACTTTTAAAAGTTCAATAAAAATATACACCTGAATACAGTAACACAAAAATATCATCAATAACAACAACAATAAGTAAACAACTGAATAATCTTTAATGTGTACAGTGTAAACTATTAAGGGCCGCAATAGTTTTAATCCAAAAAAAATATTAGAATATAGAATAAGGCCAATTCGTTACAGAAAATAAAAATAAAAGAAGAAAAGCAGGAGTGTAAATATTTCTTTTCCTTCTGAAATTTTTCCAGTTTTTTGTAAACTAATCTTGACTTTAAATTAATATAAAACTCCTTTCATAAATTTTATAATTAGACTTTTTCACAAAAAAAGTTTTAAGTGAAGCTTAGACAGAGATCAAAATAAGAAAACTTAAATGAAGCAACAATAATTTATATGTAGAAAAAAAAAAGAATCAGACATTATAAAATTTTATCAGAAAATACGTCCTTTCAACAGTAAATGGATATTTTTGTATCTTAGTTTTCACTGTAATTAATTTTTACTCTAGTCCGTCTTGAATTTAGTATTTTTGAGAGTGCGCGGGGTTATGTACATGCGTGTGTGTTAATTATGGGAAGAGAGGAAATGTTTGGAGGTTTTGTTAATAAATAATAATAATGAATTATTCTATTTTTTGTATAGATTATTTCACGCAATTATTGTGTGTGTGATGGCAAAACAAAAAAACAACAACAACAACAATTTTTTCTCTTTCTTGTTATTTATTTATTGAATATTTTTTTTGTTTTTTGCTATTTGTTGTTACTTGTTTGCCTGCGTTTTATTTGTAAAAAAAAAAAGGAAAAATCATATGCATATAAAGAGTGCTGCATATTATTTATACTTTTATAATGCGTTAATAATCACGAGGGAACTAATAAAAAACAACAACAAACAACAAACAACAACAAACAACAACAACAACAACAAACAACAAATACTTACGCAAGAATTTTTTTTTTCTTCTTGCAAACAACAACAAGAACTACAACAAAAAAAAAACACTGTAAATGTTTTTAAGTCTACCAGACACGAATTAAATATTAAAATCAAATAAACAACATATTTTCAGTTTATTAGCGGATTAAAGAAAATAATATAAAACACATATATATTGGAGAGGGACTGAGTATGTGAAAGAGAGAATGAGAGAGTGAGAAATAATTATATAAATATATTTTTTTTCTTTTGTGAGAAAACAAAAAGAAAAAAAAAAAAAACAAAATTAATAAATTTTTAGTTAATTTCTAACGACACAAAATTCTTTTGTTCAGTTTAAACAGTAAAACCTGTCTAATTGAATTTTCTTGTCTAGTTGGACCGCACCCCTGAAATTGGACCTCAGTTTACTGGAAGTCAAGTCAGTGGTTTCTTTCTTTATTTTTCTTCATTCTCTGTAACACAACTAAAAGAAGACACCTGTTTTTCTTCAATAGAACTGTGTGTGTGTGTGTGTGTATGCATGTATCTTTTTTGACTTATCTCTTTCTCTCTATCACACATACACACATACATTCTCCCTTTCTTACTTACTCACTGGTCTTCTTCTTTGAGATCTTTTCGATCATTGCCCTATTATGACACAAGTTTAAAGATTATTTGGTTTTTTTTTTCTTTCTTCTTCATTTTTCCATTCTTTCATTATTCCATTCTTCCATTATTCTGCTTATTCTTTATTCTCCTTTTGATAATCCGCACCATTATATATTTTTTTCGTTCTTCTTCTCATTTTATTATTATTAGACGACAAATAGACCCTATTCAGTTATTAGAATAGAAGTGCCATGTACTTATTTAGGCTGCATTCAAATTGTTTCGTTTATTCTTAACATTTCTTTAATCGTCGTTAATTGATAAACAAAAATTAATTAATTTAGATAAAAAAAAAATGCACACAAAAGTATCTGGACACTTAAAGTTTAAAAATCAAATCTTCTTATTGGTAGAGTTAATAAACTAACGAAGAATGAAAGTTTTAAGCGTTTAGCATGTTGCCTGTTCTATACGATACGATTTACTTTGTAATCTTTTATTAGATTTTTATTTTATATGATTGTGTGGGGGAGTAGGGTGAAGAATTTAGTTTTACTATTTTCTTACATATTTCTACACTTTTCTTTCACATTTTATTGACATAATTTATTGATTTAATTTAATTACTTCAACGTTACTCAGTTATTAGTGCATATTAATAATTAAAATAAATTAATTGAATTAAAACAGTGTTCTTCAGGTTTACTTTCTTTCTCTTCCATCTTCATGTTCCATTCACCTATGGAATTTTTTAACACGATCTCATACATAGGATATGTTAATAATTACATTGAAACTTGGTTATAACGAACTTCACGGGATCAAAAAGATAGTTGTAACTGTATGATTGTTATAAATGAGGTTCGTTATAACCGAATTGCACTGTACTTTCTTTAGTTTAACTAAAGTTACCACTAGTTAGTTATATTGTGATTTACAGCTAAATGCTATTTTTGGTATTTGAATATTAAAAATTAAACTACTCTAATATGATGAGTTATATTGGATTATATTTATTATCAGTATACGAAACATATTCTATTGTGATTGGTTTAACTTTTAGGCAATAGTATTTTTACTTTGGACGAATACTATTAACTACAATACTATTCCAAAGTAAACTAGTAAATGTGTAATTGTTATATTTTGTAATGTTTCATTTATATAATTTTTAATACGCACACACAACATATAAATATGATTTTCGACATAAAATTTGTTTTTCTCGGTAACATATTTATCAATTTGTGTTTTATTTTTGCTTTTCTTATTTTTATAAGTTCTCACGCACAAATATCACACTATAATAAATAAGGATAACAAAATAGGACACCATCAGAATGATTTTGGAAAAAAATAAAAATCAAGTCCCTAAGTCATCCTCTCATAAGTTAAAACATGTAGAAAAATATTTTCGTTTTTATTTTGTTTTACTTTAAAAATTTTTTTGCATATGAAAAAATTATTTTCGTAACAACAATAAATTATGTTTAAAGAAAGGAAGAATATATTTAGACAAACTGGAACCTGATAATGTTATACAATATTTATGGGATAACTAATTTTTGACACCTACAAAAAAATAAATGAACTGTTTTTTCCTTAAATTTCAATTCATAGATAAATTCTCTCTTTATGTGTCCTGTTTTTTTTTTTTTTAAAGAAGACGAAAAAATAAAATTCAAATAAAATAATAAAATTCAACTAAAGGATCAAATTGCGTTGAAAAAGGTTTCTACACAATGAAGAAGAAAAAAAGTTGACACCATCGTAAAATAATAAAAAAAAATTGACACTAAAAAAATATACATTCTTACATCGTAAAGAATTATGTAGAATTAGATGACTGCTGTGATCCAATAAACTTAAAATAAATAATCATTGTTTTTGTTTTTGTTCTTGTACAGTTTTTTTTTTGTTACAATTATTTTTTTTTTCAACTTTTTTTTCTACAGATGTTTTTTTTTTTCACATGTTTGGCATCCTCTTTTTTTTCTTTTTCTTCTTCTTCTTTGTTTGTGTTTGTCAATGGTCCAATTATACAGTTTTTTGGTTGAAGTATTTATTTATTTTTTATAGAAATATTGATTTCATGCGAGAAAATTTAATTTTTTTTTGTAATTAATTTTTTTAAAATTTTTTATGAATTTTCTCTTTAATCATTTTGATCCGTTTTAACTTTTGTAGATTTGTTAATAATTTTCCATTCTAAAATAAGCAAAAAATGTTACTTAAATTGGACATTATTTTACAAAAGAACAGAATCTTAAGAATAAATTTAGAACAAAAGAAAATTATTATTTTGTTTGTTCTACTTGAGTCTTGAGTTGAACAAATTTCGATCTGATGTTTTCACTTGTCAGAGGAAGAGAGAGACAGAGTGTAGAACCTTCTTAAAACACAGTTACAAGAACAATCTAAGAGGCTAGAAAAGAACTCTATTAGATGCTAAGGGTATCATTCTGTTGTTGTTGTTGTTTTTTTTTTGGAAAATAAAATGTTAGGACATCATAATTCTGTCAACGAATTGCCAAATATTACTTTTATTTATTTATTTTTAAAATTATTTCATTTCAAGATTTTTTTCTTTCTTTTCTTATAGAAAAGAATAGGATAATATTTTGCAGATGTTTTCTAAATAGAAACAAAAATTAAAAAACAAAAAGGGACAAAATATTTTTTTAAAATGTTGTTGTTGTTATCATTTTTTGTTTTTCTTTTTCGTTTTCATTTGAGCGTAGAGTCGTGTAGAAAGTTACAGTTTCGTAGACTTTTAGTGATCGTTGTTTTTGATTTTCAATTTTTGTGCGTTAGTCATTATTGCAATTTCCAAGAATCAAAAATAAAATAGGGAAAAAAACCAGTGGTGTAAGTGAGAAAGAGAGGGACTCGCTAAACAGATCCTTTTTTTTCTCTATTGTATGTTTTTCTTTTTTTCCTTTAACATTTGTAACATTTGTAAGATTGGATGAATATTTTATACACATACACACACACACACACACACAGCACACAGACACATGTGTTATCAATTTGTATGGATCCTACATTGATTCTTTTTTTTTTTTCAATTTTATTTAATTCCTTTAATTTCTGACGACAAAATTGTTGTTGTTTTATTCTTTGCCTTTTTCAAAATGATTTTCTGTTTGTTTTTTATTTTTTTGCTTTGAGTTGTGTGACTGGAAAAAATTCTTTCAATAATTGTTGTATCTATTTTACAGGATCAATTTACAAGGATTGTTTTTAATATGGATTTTTGTTACTTTTTATATATTTTCACTAGTAAAATATTTGGGGTTATTAATTTTTGTCATTCAGATTTTTTATCCTGATTGTATTTAAAATTCTTTCTGTTTCTTTTTTTTTTTATTTCTGACTGAAATGATTTAACTGGAATATAAGAAGACAAATAATTTTAAGGATAATCGTATGATTTAAGTAACATTTTAAAAATATAGAGAAAAAAAAACTATCGGAACAATTGATAATAAAAGTTAATTTGTTAAGTCCACTGGAAAGTTTTTTTTTTAATGTTACAATCGAGATTTGTACACCAACTCAGTCTACCAACTGAGCTATCCTAATATTTTTATCAAAGAATAATTTATCAACGGCTTTTTATTCAAAATAATAATAAATTGTTGTTTTTCGTATATTTGTATAAAAAATGTACTTTATTTTTCTTTGATTTTTTATTAAAAATTAAATTCTTCAATGCAATTGATTTTCTTTTATTTTGTTTTTTTATTTATTTTGTTTGTAACCGATAAAAAAAACCACTCTTGAATGAGAAAGAGGAAAGAAATGAAAGAAAAAAAAAAAGTAAAAAGTCAAATCGATTGTGTAAAATTATTTTCGTACAGTAACAAAAAAAAAACACACACACACACACACAAAATTAAAACACAGAAAAAAAAAACATAAAAGAAAGAGAAAAAAGAAAAAAGAAAAGAAAAGAAAAGAAAAAAAAAACACACATACAACTGACACCTATTTTGTAATCTGATATTTGTGCGAAGAAAGAAAAGATTTTTCTCATCATCATCTTTTCATATGTACGATGGATGTTTTTTTGTATAATGTTTTTCTGTCGCTCTGTGTTTTTTGTGTGTGTGTGTATGTGTTTGTCAATGTATGACCAAAATCAAATACGTTAGAAAGAGAAATTCAAAACAGATTTTAACATTTATAAATGACATTTGTAGTTGTATTACTTGTATTAAATTAACAGTTTGTAGTCCGCACTGTCTGAATAATCAGGAACAATCAGAACAATTGTGAACAATCATTAAATTGAAAAGTGTCTTCGTTAAACCTTTTTTTTTGCTAAAGATTCTAACTTTTGTTTAAGAAAATGTTGTTTTGAAATCATTAAAGAATTGCGACTTTTCCGGGGGATTGAAAGAATAAACACAACAATTTTATTTGATTTAATTAAAACGTAATAAATTCATTTTAATAAATATTCATCACACTTTTCTCTCTCTCTCTCTCTCTCTCTCTCTTTGTTCTTTAACTATTTTTGATTTCAAAGAAGAAAGAGCCACGGCTTTGATGGAGCCAACAAAGAAAAGAAAAAAATTAACACCAAAGAAAGAATATAAATTTCAAAATGATAACAACAAAAAAAAAAGAAGAAAACTTCACGAAATTATGAAACAAAAACATCTGCTAGATTTTGTTTGTTTGTTTGTTTTTTTTTTTTGTATATTTCTTTTCTATATATTTTTGTTTTGACACAGAAACAATTGTTTCATGTGTTAGTCATTTTAATTTTTCTTATTTAAAACACACACACACAGCCATTTAATTTCTTTTTTGTCTTCCTTTTTTCTTATTTTTTTTTTCCCCCTTTTAAAAGACAACAACAAAAAACAATAACATCAAAATGTGTTTGATTTAGATTTTATTGCTATTATACGCTCAGTTCATTTAATGTGACGCAAATGTGTTTAAATCCAATTGTTTTTATAGTCTTTAGTTATTTTTTTTTCCGTGTCTTCTGTTTTCGGTAAAATGAAAAAAAATTTCATAATAAAAAAATGATATGAGTTTTTTTTTTGCTTTTTTGCTTTTTTGACTTTTATGTTTGACGTTAAATTAAAGGGTTAAAAAATTTCCTTATATGATTTACGATTGTTGTGATTTCTGTATATATTATGTTAGTGTATCAAATTTCATGTAAAAAATTTTATTTCTAAATTTTCGTACATATGAAAAAAAAATTTGTTTATAGGAGCGAAATTACACGAGGGGCGAGGGGATGGAATTATAATGTGTCTTGCTTATATTTTTTTTTTTTTTGACAAATCTTAAAGTGAAAATAATAAGGGCTTAAGAACGTGTCTTGTACCAACTGTCATAATCATGTAAGACGTAAGGCACACGTTATAATGAAAACTATTATTTTTACCATGCTGAAATTTTATGAGAGTCGGGCGCTATTGAAATTTATCATTTGCGAAAATTCAGATAAATGTTTCCTATACAATTTATTCTGGGAGGATAAAAATGCTAACTGAACATTTTTTTTTTATTTGTTTTTGTTGGTATCCGATAATAGAGTGGTCAATTTTTTTTGACCATTGAAAAAAATAAATTCTTTTTTAACGTTTAACGTTCTAATTCTAACTAGCATTAGTTTTTCTCGGATTTTTTTTCTAGATTTCATATTGGATTTGGAGAATTTACGTTTTACGAGTTTTGTCAAAATGAAGTTAAAGAATTTTTTTTTACTTGAAATGAATTTAATCAACACAATTAAAGTCTTTTATTTTCATTTTAATTTTAATATTTTTTTTTTGTAAACTCTCTCCCTCTTTCTCTCTTCCTCCGTCTCTTTTTATCTTAATTTTTTTTGTTTCACTGTTTTTATTTTTTTTATATTTTATAAGTTTGTTGTCTCGTTGAACTCGTTGATCATGGACATTACATACGAAACGACAATCCATTGTTTGTTTTACCAGAAGAAATAAAATGCAAAAAAAAAAAAAAATAAAAAAAACACAAACAAACAAACAAACTAACAAACAAACAAACAACAACAAAAACCGCAAAATGATCAAAGAATTGATCTTATGTCATCCGATCTACCCAGTTCAATGATATTCTTCTTCTTTTTTTCTTTTTTATTCTTTTGCCTCTTTAATGTAATAATACATTACAATGTAATCGTACGAGCACACAAACACACACAAACACACACACACACATAATAACAAATAATAATAAAATGTTAAATCGTTTTTATACAAAAGTGACAAAGTTAAAAGAAAAACGATAGTTTTTCTCATTGTTGCTTCTTGTTACCTATTGTTGTTGTTGTTGTTGTTTATTTGTTTGTTTGGCTGTTTAGTTTTTCTTTTCGTCTTTTCGTCTTTTCATTTTTATTTTTTCTTGTTTTCCTTTTTTTTTTTGTTAAATAAAAAAATTCTTTTGATATTTGGCCGATTTTTTTTTTTGTTTTTCTGTTTTTTAATTTGTAATTAAATTTTCTTATTCCTATTCCTTTGTATTGTACTTTATATACAATTCCCTTTTATTACTGATTTTATTGTTGTGTCTAATTTTTTTAAAAGAAATAATTTCATCCATATGACAGTTACGTTTATTATTTGTATATGTATGGAATATTTATTATATGAAAGGTGTTGTTGTAATTTTTATACATTTCTAGTTCTTAGACTCTAGAGGTAGAGAGTAACGATATTTTATGCCCATTAATGTATTACTCTCTAGAGTAGCCGATGTCCAAAAAACTAATATCACTAATGGACTTTTGTCATCGTTTCTCTAGAGTTTAAATTCTAGGAAACATTTTAGATACTTGATGAAAGTATACCAACAGTTATAGTGTGAAAGTTTATGAACAATAATTATTAATTGTTACCGAGAGTGAATGAGTGTGAAAAAAAAGAGAGCAATAGATAGAGAGATAGGAATTGGAAAAGAAAATTGGATGAAGAAGAAAACTATTATCCTTTAGGATTAGTTGGTTACTCCTTTAAATTTATAAAATAAAACAAAATTTATCTTTTATTGTTCATTTTCCAATTAAGTTTAAAAAATTTCTTTAGATTGTGTTTGTACTCAAAAATTTTGAGTTTATTTATTTATTTGTCAGTTGATAACATTTTTTGTTTATTGTTATTCTTTGATGATATTAAATTTGTTGTTGTTCTGTTCCTGTTTTAGTTGATTTTATTTTGTCTTTTATTTTTCCTTAATTCAATTATCACGTTTAGAAATTTTTTTTTTGTTTTTACTTAAATTTATCGTTGTAAACTGCTGTCACTGTTATTATTGTTATTGATGGTAGGTTTGTCGTTTTTATGCGACTATTAAATGTTTTCTTTTTTTTCTTGTGTTCGTTAAATGAATCCTTTCTGTTTTTTTTTTTTATCCATAATTTCTGTTTTTTTCTGTGTTTTTGTGCGGTGCTTTTATTTTATTTTTACGTTTATTCTTTATATATTTTTTTATTTTTTATATTTATTTGCGTTTTTTTATTATTATTATTATTATTATTATTATTATTATTTTAACAACAACAGTAACAACAGATAACACCAACGTGCAAAAGATTTCTTCTTACTTTGTGTTTTTTTATTGTTTGTTTGTTTTTTTTTTTTTTTGTTTTTGTATAAAATCACAACAACAATGGAAATAATGTATTTGTTGATGTTGTTGTTGTTGTTGTTGTTGTTGTTTATTTGTTTGGACATTTGTTTAACTTGTTTGTTACTCCTTGTTGTTATTGTTGTTCCTTTCCTTTTTATTCCCTGTGTTTTATTTTTTTTTTGTTCTTGTGTTATTGGGTGATTGTTCAATTGTTTTCATAAATGTGCGCGCGTTTTTTTTTTCTTTCTTTCTTTCGTTCTTTTTTCTGTACCCCCTTTTTTTTCTCTTTGTACCACTGATTCTTCTTCATCTTTTTATTGTTGTTATATATATATTTTTTTTTTTTCTTTTGTACTGATTCTTGTTAGTTGTTGTTATTATATAAAATATTTGTGTATAGATTTGTACATTTCTTCTGATACAAAAAATAAAAAACAAACAAACAAACAAACAAAACCAAAGAAAAAAAAAAAAGAAAAGAATATAAAAATGCGGATGGACAATGACAATGGGACATCTTATGGTGTTGAATTTATCTACACATACAAATACATATATGTACTCATTTATTGTGTGTGTGTATGATGACGTATGCCTTTAAACTGTATTTACATTAAATAATATCTACTTATCGGAATACAACAATTGAAAACAAATGAATATTTTTTTTTCTTCTTTTTATTTCTTTTGTTATTTTTAACATTTTTTTTTTCTTCTTTTTATTTTGTTGATTTTTTCTCTTTTCTCTTTTCTTCAACGTTAAGTCAAACATAAGAAACAAATGAAAATAAAACAAGAAAAATAATGTAAAAAAAAAAGAAGACAAGAGAAGAATAACCAAAAAATAAAAAAATATTAATTTATAAAATCAAAGAAAAAAAAAAAATAATAGAATTAAAATGTGTGCCCGGTTGCGGAGAGTTAAAAACAAAAAAAAGTCAAATGTAAATAATTGTACAAATAAGTCAGTAAGTAAGTAAAAATTAAGATGAAGAAGCCGAAGAAAATATAAATTAATGTATACAGTATAAATAGTCTGTCTAATTGGACCATCGATTTTTACTGATAAATCTAATCCGATTATTAGAATATTGAATTAATTCAGTTCCTTCAAGAATTTCTTATTTTCTTTGAAATTTCTATACAAAATGGATTTTGTATTTGTTGTATAATTGGAGTTTTAATTTCGTAAAGAACATTTAGTGAAATTAAATGATTTTAAATGCATAACATTAGACTTTGTATACTTATACTGGTCATCAAAAAAAAAATAAAAAGAAGAAGATGTAAGGATGATGCAATTTTAATGGCATAAATATTTAATTTTTGTGTGTGTGTGTGTTTTTTTTTGTCTTAAAGTTCATTGAATTTCTCTAAAAATTGAAGAAAAAAAAAAACAATTAAATATAATTTTTTTTAGTTTGTGCGCGCATTTGCCTCCATTCTAATCTGTCAATTGTGAATTGTTTTTTTTTTTGTCTGACATAACTTTTGTTTGTTTGTTTGTTTTTTTGTTTCTTTCTTCTAAATAAAATCAGATTTTGTTACAATGAAACAAAATAACAAAGGAGAGAGAGAAAAAAAGAAACACTTGAACTCTTCAACTGTTCAAATAAATAAATTTATTAAATTTTTTTTTTTTTTTTTCAATTTATAAATTTATAAAGTTACGATTTTAAGTGGAATATCGCCTAAGGCTTAACCGTCAGTGTCTTAACTTAATAAATTTTCAGATTGTTCAGGTGAATTTATTTTTTTCGGTAAACCCCCACTCTAACACCGCAGTCTAACACCAGTTTACCAATTTCTTTAATTATTTCTTGTTTGTTGTTGTTGAACAAAACTTTTACCGTGATCTTTAATTAAAATTTTGTTGAATAATTTTTTTACGCAAATTATCGAAAGGAAATAAAACTCAAAAACAAAAACAAAAACAAAAACAAAAACGGAAAAGTTTTATACCGTAACATTTTTCTTAAAAGAATTAAATGATTTTTGTTTATAAATAAAAATATTACCATCAGGTTTTAAAACGTCAACAGGTTCTATGTACAAAGTCAGTCGATGAACTTTCATCTAATACTTTGCATCTTTTCAATTGTACAAAACACAAAAAAAAAAAAAATAAACATTTGTTCGTCAAAAAAATTAATGGTCCCATTAGACAGTTTTCTATTGTACATTTTGTTTTTGTTGTTGTTGTTTTTTTTTTCTCAATAATTATTTACCTTCTGATTTCTTCCGTCTATCGATTATAATGTACTTTTTATTATTTTCTTCTTTTGTTTTCTTATGTTATTACTGGATTGCTTCTCAAGTAGTCGTAAATATTTATTTAAATGATTTTTTTTTTTTCAAAAAAATTAAACGCGAAAGAAACAAAACAAAAAAAAAACAAGAAGAAGAACCAAATGAAAAAGAAAATTGAATTGAATTGACTGAGTGACGATTATAATAGATGTAAGAATTCATTCTCTCTGTCGCTCTCTCTCTCTCTCTTTGTGTGTGTGTGTATATATAATCAACTCTCTCTCTTTCTTTCTCTCTCTGTTTAGATTAGACACAATATTGAACAACAATGTCTATTGTTGTTGAAATTCTTTTTTTGTTTGTTTGTTGTTGTTGTTGTTGTTGTTGTTATTTTTTTATTGTTATTGTTGTAATTTTAATAAAAGAATAAAATTTGTTTGTTAAAATCATTAGAGATTTTTTATTTGAACGATAGAATGAATATTTTTTTTATTTTATCTCTTTACTTACTTAAGTTTCTTTACTTTACTTACTTAAGTTACATTTTTTTTTTACTTTGTTCTTTTTTTTTCTTTCTTTGTTTTCAACTGAATAAAAAAATAAATAAATAGGATAACAACAACAAAAAAGAATGAAAATTAAATAAAATGAACAGAATTAAAAAAAAAAAAAGTAAAGAAAATTATTAAATAGAAAATTTTAATGATGATAATTGACGACGATTTATAACGATTCAGAAAATCTGAATCTGATATAAATTTTCATTCGATTATAATTAGTGGTAATTATGGTTGTTTTGTTTATCTCCTCTCGTTCAAAATTCCTTAAATTAGTGGAGCGAAGTGGTGGGGTTTTTCAGTGAAAAAAATTCTAATAAAGGACAAAAACTTACTAATGTTGCGTCATAATTAAATTGCAATCCACCAAAGGATAAAAAAAATATATATATTCAACAAAGAATAAATTTAGTAAAAGAAAATAGACAAAAAAAAAATTATTTCCTCTACTTTTCACTCCCCCCTCATTCATCTATAATAAACTCCTACGATTAAAGAAAAACGTTAAATAAACTCGTTAAAAAAAAATTAAATAAATATTCATGAAAATCTACTCATCTATTCCCTGAAGCGGAAAAATCGAAAGAGAAATAAATAGATAGAGAGAGAGTGAGAGAGAGAAAGAGAGAGAGAGAGAGATCTAAAGAGATAGAGTGAGGAAAACACTTGAACAAAAAAAAAAACTAAAGTAGAAAATGAGGAATGAAAATATAAAGGAAAATGTGAAAAATAAGATCAAAGATTTAAAGTCACAAAAAATTATGTATTTATGACAGAAATATAAAAAAAAAGAAAATAAAAGGAACAAAAAGAAAAGAAAACAGAAGAAAAACAAGAGGAAAATTATGTCAGTTTAAAACAATAATAATAAAGAAAAATGTCAATATTTATTAGAGAGGCGCGTCGCGTTTATATCTAGATTTTTCTTTAAAATTTCAAAAAGAAAAATTAGAAAACAAAAAAAAAAAAAAATAAATAAACACAAAAAAAAAAGAAACTACAACAACAACAACAACAGCAGCAGCAAGAAAAACAACAAAGAATAAATGGAAAAGAAAAACCTAAAAAAAGAAAATCAAATAAAAATGTTTTAGTTTTTTTTTTTTCCATTTCCATTTGTTTCTTTTTGTTGTTTTTTTGTTTCTTGTTTTTATAATTTTAGTTTTTCCTCTCAACAGTTTTTCCTACTTTTTTTTCTTCTCATCCATCTTGTTGAAATTTAAATATAAAAATTGAATTAAATTATAAATATTAACGGATTTACCTGTGTAAATTCGATCACCAATAAAACAGGTTCAACTGTCATCTGTACTGTACTACACATAAATACATACAGGTATAATATACGTGTGTGGGTGTGTGTCTGTGTGCAAATATGTGCGTACAAATAACGTCAATCGTTTTTCTACATAATCAATTTTCAACTCAAAATAAATTTTTTTTTTCCACAAAATAAAAATTGTTTTTCTTGTTTTTTTTTTTGTTTAAATTTTCATTTTCATAATAATTTTTTTCTTTCTCTCTTTCTTTTTCTACATGTCATATTTCCGTGCTTATGTCATTTACCAATTTTATATATTAATATTTTGTCTGTGTGTGTGTGGGTGGGTGTGTGTGTGTGTGAGTGTATTTGCATTAAAAAATAATAAATGAAAGAAAAAGAGAGAAAGATGATGAAAAATTTTGATGAAGAATTTCTTTTATAAAATTTTCTATACATATTTTGAAGTTGTTTACTGTTGTTGTTATTTGTTGTTGTTATTAGTTTTTATACACACACACACACACACATTAAAAATTATTTTGCTATTTCTAAACTGGATTGTCTAGCATTTCAATCTAGTTATCAATTGATTTATTGTATAGAAAATTTATTTCAAATTTTTCTTCTTATTTTATTTTTTTTCTCTCTTCTTCTTCTTCTTTTTTTGCTTCTTTTTTATTTTTTTTTTTTACATTTTTCTTTTTCTTTCTTACAAATAAAAAAAAACAAAAAACAAAATTAATGTTTTCTTTTTTTATATTGGAGTTACTTATACTCCAATTAGTTACTCCAGTTAGTTACAGTTTATAAATTTTTTTTTTTGTTTTTTGATATTTTTAAATATTGAAATTTTTTCACGTTGATTTTTAAATTTTTCAGGAAAATTTTTAAAGATTAAATTACAGTGTGTTGTTTTTTTTTTATAAGTGTAGGGGGTGTTATTTTTTTTGAATGATTATTGAAAATATCATTTAATAAAGAGAGAAAGAGAGAGAGAGAAAAGTGAGCGTCATAGAGAAAAGGACGAATAAAACGGACGAGGTTTTTCATTGGTATTGTCTTCTTAATTTTTTTTTTATTTTCAAATAAAACGATAGAATTTGACAATTTTTGTGTTTTTGACCCACACAAATATTTTCTTTCCCCACTTTATTTTTTCGTTTTTAACACCTCACTCTTCTCCACCACTCACTCAATCAAAATAATCTTTAAATATAATATTCTGTTATAGTTGTGTGATGTAAGTAAGGCATCAGAGGTAAAATATGTTGAGGTATCTTCTGTACGCTCACCTATTAATAAAGACACGGGGGTGGAAAATGTATTTGTGAAAATATTATAAAAAAAAAAAAAAACAAAAACAAAAACAAAAACAAAAACAAAAACAAAAAAATGATCTAGTTTTTTTTTTCCTTGTAGTTGTTGTTATTTTTATTATTTTTGTTGTTGTAATATTTTTGCCTCTTGTTGTTTTTGTTGTTATTGGTGTTACATTTTGTGTGTTTGAAGATAAGTGAAAAGGAAGAACAGGTGCAGTTTAACTGACTTTTGAAAATTTTCATTTATACTTTTGTTGGTTGCTGTTGTTGTTGTTTTTTTTTTTCTTCTCTTGAACACATACACACAGTAAGCGTTGTCGAGTATAATGATATGGACCAACAGTGTAAATTCATACATTATTGTGTATATGTGGATATACTATACATATGTGTGTGTGTGTGTTTGTATGTTTGTGCATTTAATAAGTGTTGTTGCTTTTGATTTTCTTTTTTTTTTTTGATTTTATTTAGTTAATTTTTCTTTCTTTTATTTCGATTATTATTTTTTTTTTTAATTTTAAGTTTAAATTTAAAGCATTTACCAAGTATATAAACATACACACACACACACCCAACACACACACACATACTCACATATACAAACATATACAAACATAAAATCAACAAGAAAAGAAATTTAAACTTCCGCTGATAATTAAATAAATAAGACAATAATTATAATTATTTAATTAGTAAATTGACGGGAAATGACTGAAAAAAAAAAAAATAAAAAAAATAAAAAAAAAATGAGGATATAAAAAAGAAAAAAGAAAAAGACTAAATAAATATACGAAAAGAAAAAATAGAAAAATAAAAAAATTCAAAAACAGAGTTAAAAAAAAATATAAAAGGAGAATTGAACAAGAGTGAAAACGAAGAACGATGTTTTTTTTTCTGTGTGTAAAATTTAATATACAAAAACAAATAAAAGATGAAATAAAATTTACAATTAATTTATTATAATTCAAAAGAATTAAAAACAAGAAGAAGAAAAATAAAAAAAGATAAAAAAAATTATATTAAAGAAAAAGAAGAAAAATCCTTTTTGTTTTCTTTTTTTTTTTTTTGTATAAAATAACTTAACTCTTAGTTGTCTCTCTCTCTCTCTATTTGTCTCTCTTTGTCCCTCTGTCTTTCGTTTATGATTTCTGATGGTCTTGTTTTTACTTGAAAATACAATAAAAAAAACTATAATAAATTAAAATCTATACATAAGATGTATAAGAAGTTCAAATGCATCACGCAAGGCCGCAAGATATTTGTTAAAACATAAGAAAAGAAACAACAAAAAAAACAAAAAAAAAAAAAACAAAGAGAGAAAAAAAAACACTAACAACAAGAAAAAACGACAATTTTTTCTTTTTTTCCTCTTCATCATCATATTTTTTTTTTCTTCATCTTCTTCATTCTTCTGTTTTTTGTGTTTATTCCTAAACTCTTTTCTTACTTTTTTCATTTTGTTTATTTTATTTCTGTTGTTGTTGTTGTTGTTGTTGTTGTTGTTGTTGTTGTTGTTGTTTTTCTCTTTTTTTTAATTTTTTCAGATTTTTTTTTTGGTTATTTTTCTTTGTCTTTTCTTCCTTTTCTGCGTTAAATCTTTTAACATTTTCTTTTGTTGTTGTTTTTTTTTTGTGTGTTTTTGTTTTACGAACTTTTTTAATGTTTTCTACATTATCTACATTATCCACATATCTATACATGCACACACACACACACATACAAACATACATACAAATCAATATCAGGAAATTTACATTTGATATTTAACAACAACAACAACAACGGCAAATGAAGAATTAAATTAAAACAAAATGCAAAAAAATGAAGACAATTTTTTTTTTGCATACAACACAACAACAGCATCAACAACAACAGAACAATTACAACAATAACAATAACAACAACCATCAAGTATAAAAAAAATAATAAAATTTATGTTCACACTATTTTTATCAGTCGTCTCTTTTTCTTTACTTTTCCTTTTCCTTTTGCTTTTCTTTTTTTTTTCTTCTTACTTTTAGTTTTTGTTGCCTTTGTTGTTTTTGTTGTTGCATTATCTCTAGATATTTTTTTTTTTGGTTTTTTTTTCTACCTTTTTTTTTGTGTATATTTTTTTTTTCAAATGAATTTTTAAAAAATTTCTCACCTCATCCGTCAATAAAAAAAATGATTAATTATTTGTCATAAAACAAATTTTTTTTTGTATTCAAAGACCCCCCTTCCCCCCTTTTGAATATAAAATAAACTGTTTCCGTTATTGAAATAAAAATTACTAGAAAATTTCAACAATCAACACCAACGTAATTATTTATTAAATCAACTAAAATTATTTAAAAAATAAACAAAAGGGATATCCTTGTTTAAATAGCCGTTAACTGAATAGAATTATTTTTCCAATTGATTTTCTTTTATTTTTTTTTTATTAATGAAAAATTATTTAGTATGTGTGTGTGATCAACAAATTTTGTTGTTACTTTGTTATAATTTTATTTTAAATATGTGAACAATATTTGTTTTATTTAAATGTTCAAGAAAAAAATTATTTTATTAAAATTTAATGAATGTCAAATTAAATCTAAATCATTTCTGATTTTATATTTGAGTTTTTAATTATTTTGGGGTGGTAGGGGGGTTGGTGTATTCTGGTTATTCCGTTTTTGTTGATTGTTTTTTTTTCTTGTTATTTATGAGAGAGTTTTTCAACTTCTTATGTTTTTATTCAGAAATAATTAAATAATGAAGAATTTCTATTTATTAAAAGAGTTTTGTGAATTTTTAGTGGGGATTTGTTGAGGCAATAAGTAAATATTTTAGGATACAGTGATTTTTTCTTACCCCAACGTTTCACTTCTCCTCTACTTTGACGTTCTTTGAACTTTAATCATTGAAAATTATTTATGCACATACAATAAACTTCTATATATTGAATTTCTGTTCTTATCTTCTTTATATGTATCCGTCTCTTTTACACAAATTATAATTTTCATAAAAAATATAAATTATAAATTTATTTTTCTTTTTGTTTATTTTTTTCTTCATCTTCGTCCATTCCCATCTTTTTTTATTCATTTGTTTTTCCATTCTTATTTTTCATTATTATTATTTTTCTTGATGATGAAGAATCTTTTTTCTTTTCTCTCTCTCCTTTCTTTTTTTTTTTTTTTTGCCTTCTTTCATTTTATACTTATCTTTTTTTAAATTCTCCGCTCTTCCGTTGAAAATTTACGATTTCAAATGCCTTGCAAATCGATGCTTACTAGACACCTGCCACAGTCAATTCTTTTCCTTTTTGTTAATGTTATTCCTAACTGACCCTTAAATAATTATAATCAAATATATTCTTATATGAATTGTGTAAATATCTTTAATTTTACCTTTTTTTTTTTTTGTTTGTTTGCGGTTTTACATTTGTGTTTTTGTTACTGTTTTTGAGCGATCTATAAGAGTCGAGATTAAGAAGAGTAAATAAAAAAAATTCAATTTAAAAATTAGATATAGAATTTTTCCATATCTTTAACGTTTACAGGATAATCAATGAACATACAATATGCAATCGTAAATAAAATTGTATTTTATTTTTTAACCTTTTTTTTTTTTTTTTGTTTCAGGTTAGTTCCAAGTAATATCATTTCATCATTACGAAACCAATGCAAAGAGTGTGTGCACACAGAGTAGAGGTAAAAGTAACAATTACCTTCTTTTATTTATTTTTTTTTTATCCTTTTGTTTTGTTTTATCTTTTGTTTATTGTTTAACGATTAGTGATGCATCTCTAAAGTTTTTAGTTATTTATAACTAGGTACATAGAAATTGTTTTCATATAACTAAAATTTTATTAGACGATCATCGTTTATTTTGAATTTAAATGAACAACACAAGACACAATTATTCATTTTATTCAGTTGGATCTTTCTGTATATTTGTAAATTTTCTCACTGGCAAAACAAAAAAAGAAAAGGACAATTTCTTAATCTCACTTTTAAAAGTTTATAATTTCTAATATTCTCATAATTTAACGATTTTACTCCAGAATATAACGATAAAATGGGAATGATGGACGAATCCAATTGAAATCATATGAGATGATTAAAGAGATAATTCTATCTTTAGTTTTTTTTATTACATATAAGAAAAAAAAATATAACGTAGCCATTTATCACTTAATAGATCTTCATTTTAATTATCTTATTTCATTTCTAAGATATTTTTCCAATAATAATAAATGTTCACTTTTATCTATATTTTTTTTATAATTTTTTTAATAATAATTTTGATGTAACTCTTCATACACATATAAATTAATTTATCCATACATTCATATTCATTTATATTTGCATTTGTATAAGTCTTACTTATTGTTGATTTTTTTTTCTTCTTTGGTATGTTACTAATCCATCCATTTATATAGAAAAAAAAACAACAACAACAAGAAAAAAAAAATAGATACACGTAGAGAGAGAGATGTCCGACTTCATAGGGAGCAAAGTTGGACAATAAACAATTTCCGAACAGTTAAAATTTATCGTAATTCCAAAGTCTCAGCGCACAAGCGCGAATAACTTTTTTTTTTTTCTTTTTCTTTTCTTTTCTTTTTCATTTTTTTTTCCTTGTTTTTAATTTTTATTTATTTTCTTTTTTATTCTTCTTCTTTTTATTATTATTATTATTATTATTATTATTTTCTTAAAGATTCTTCTTCTCATCTTCATCTTTTTTGTTTTTCTCATTTCTTTACAATAAATACAAATATTCACACACATAAACCGACATACAAGTATGTCCATAATATAAATATATGCATGAATGTATCGTGTACCTAATGCAATGAACGTCTATCATAGCCACAGGGTGATGCCAGAAGGATAATTTAAACCTAAGGCTTAATTCTGAATTTATACGATCACAAATTAAATTTTACAATTTGGACATTATCCTGACAGATTCTCTTCAATTTTCTTCTTTTTTTTAATAAATCTGATGCAGTAATTTAAAGAGAAAAATTGACATGAATTCTCTCCTTACATCATTCTGTAAGACCCTGTCCTAGTGTCTATATAGATTTGTCTTGTATTGTTTCTTTTTTATTTTCTTCTTCTTATTCTTCTTCTTTTTCTTCTTCCTTCTTATAAAAATACTCAGTACAATACATAAACATAATGATATGCACTTGACTTCGACTCCGGTTTTGACTTTCGTATATTATTATTATTATTATTATAAACCAAAACTAATTGAAAGCGGGAATAACTTGAAATGACATAAATTATTATTATATGCATGGAAGAAGAAGAAGAAGAAGGGAGAAAAAACACATACACACACAAGTGAGAAGAGGAAGGCGGAGAAGAAAAATAAAATAAAAGAAGACTTAAAATTTACTTGATCTAACTTCTTCCACTTCTTCTTCTGTTTTTGTTGTTGCTGTTGTTCTTCTTATTTATCTCTCCCCTCTCTCTTCTAGATTTTTCATTTAATATTTTTGTTTCTTTTGGCATAACTTAGAAAAATTTAATTCAAAAGTAGAAAAGTAGAGAAAAGTAGAAAAAAATAAATAAAAGGAAATATTCTTCTGTTTGTGTGTGTGTGTGTGTGTGTCTGTGATTATGTCCGCCTGTGTACGTGATTGCAAAAATTTATGGGTATATGCACACAAATTTAAAAAAAACCCTATTCAATATAGACAATACACATATAATATGTAAGTGTGTGTGTGTGTGTGTACGCGCAAATAAGAAAAGAATAAGATACTCAAATTAAACGAATGTACGCATTAAAAAAAAAAATGGTAATATGAGTAAAAAAAGAAAATCGCATAAAAAAGCAAAGCCCGAAAAAAAAAATGAAACGATGAAAAATAAGAAGAAGAAGACGAAGAAGAAAAAAAAAGATGAATAAAAAGAAGAAAAAAAGAAACGGATTTGCGATCAATTTCGAAGAATAAAAGGATAATTGACGTGAAATTGGTATACCCTCTTTCAATATACATAAGAATAAAAAAAAAACAACATAAAACTTTAATATCAAATTTCATTTTTCTTCTTCTTCCACTTCTTCTTCTTCTTCTTTTTGTTGTAATTTATTTGAAAATGAATAAAAAAAGATTTGCTTTCTTTCTTTTATTTTCTCGTATACTTACTTCTTCATCTATTCGCTTTTATAGAAAATCTTCTGTTTGTTATTATTTAATTTTCGTCAAATTTATAAAATTTTCTTTCATATTTTTTAATTTATTTTTTTATTTACTAACAAAATACTTTAGTTACATACTTACTTACTACTTACTACAGATTTACATTACATTATTTGCCAACAAAATTTATTTATCATTATTATTCTTTTGTTCTCTCTCTCAATATTTTTCTCTATATCTTTCTCTCTCTCTCTTTGAAGTTAATTGAACATAAATTTTTAATAAGAATAATATTTCTCTTTCAACGTGTAACTGTTATAATATAAGTCAACTATTTTCCATTCAAGTTTCTTTAAATTTCATTCATTCATCTTATTCACGTTTATTTTTATTTTATTATTTTTTATTATTAGATCAAAAATCGTGTACAAAATATATAAATTTCATAATAATAATTCTTTTTTTTTGGTTAATAAAAATGGTAAAATATACAAAATGTTATGGGAGAGAAAAAATATATAAAAGAGACGAAGACTTTATTTTATTTTATTTTTTTTTTTTGATGACAACGTTAAATAAAAAATTATGTTAAAGATGAATCAATTTATAACGTTTTTTTTTTTTTTTATTCATTTGATTTTATTTGTTGTTGTTCTTTATTCTTTCACCCCAATTCACTACAGTTCTGTTTCCATTTTAGGGATACCTACAGTAAATATTTAAAAAAAAAGAAAGAACAAATAGAAGTAAATTCACTCAATTATAGACTACTGCATTTTATTTACTTCTTTTTCTTCTAAATTTCGTTACATCCTTACATCTTACTTTACTTAAATTGATCACATAATCTACCTGTAATGCATTTGTGATTTCAACCGTATAATTTTTTTTTATAGAATTCTCCTATGAATGGTGTACATAATTTGTTAACTTATAAGAAGGGGTGATGATGGAAATTTTAGTATTATCTAAGACAACATCTAATTCATTAAGACAATTGATATTCTGTTATTTGATTTTTTTGTCAGAATTTTATTAATTTTTTAATTTAATTAATATTTTCTATAAAATGCTGTAGGCTTAGGTGTGTGTGTGTGTATGAATGTATATGTGTGTGTACACACGTAATAAAGTGTAATAAATATAGATAAATTATGGAAGAGAATTTCATATACCTTACAAATGATTAAATTTGGTTAAATTGTGTATTTTGTTTGTGCAAAGAAAAAGAAAAAATAAAAGAAGAAGAAGTAATAAAAAAAAAGGTGTAAATAAAATTTATTTTTTATTATTTTTTGGGTGCAGTTGTCGTCCAATCATAAAAAAAAAATTACAGAATAAAAAAACAGAGTAAGAAGTTAAAAATAAAATAAACAATAAAAATAAAAACACAATTTATTTCTTATCTTTTATGTAGGGAAATATTGTTCTTTACAATATACACCAAAAAAGAAAAAAAAATGCCCACACACGCACACATACCGAAGTACAGATTATGTTTTATTTTTTTATAAATTTTGAATTGTGATGGAATTGAGAATTTCACATAATTAAAATTATGAATGAAATAAAATAAAAAAATTATTAGAATTAAAAATTAGATTGTGTCGCGGTGATTATGTCCGCTATTATCATTATTAAAACGGGATGATGCAAGTGGAGGGATAAGATAGATTTACAGTTAGTATAAGAAAGTTTGATTGTAGCGATTTCGTTGGAAGATGACAATAGCAAATGATACTGAAAGTTCTCACTCAAAATTTTAATTCACATATTTCGATGAAACTATTTGGCTTGACCAAAAGAAAAATATTTAAGAGAAAGAGAGAGAGAGACAGAGAGAGAGAAAGAAGAAAAAAAACAGTCAAAAAAAGGGTAACAAAAAAAAAAAAGCAAACAAAAAAAAACAGAAAAAAAAGTGTAAACAAATGATATGCGAATGATTAATAAAAAAATATTGTACACACACACACACACACACATACAACCACAAATAGAGATAATCTATTCTTCTTTTTATACAACAAAAATATTTTTTTTGTTAAAAAATAAACAAAAATTCTAAACTGTTTGGCCCAAACCATTCTGTATTTATTCGTTAACAATTTATTTCATAATTTTACTATCAATAATTTTTCTTTCTAATTTTCGGTCTTGCACAATAATAAAATTCTTTCTATTTTTCTTATCGTTTGTAGAAATATTTATCATTATTTTATTGGAAAATAATAAATTAAAAGGAAAACTAATTAAGAATATTAAAGAAATTGTTACATTATGTGTGAGCGTATTTTCACTTTAGTGAATTAGTGAAGTGTAGTGTATGTATATGTGTGTGTGTGTGTAGTGTAGTGGTAATTTGAATTCATTTTCAATATAAATAAAAAATAATTTAAGTGAAAATTATCCGGAAAATATTGACAAAAAATAATAATTCTTTAAATCTTTTTTCATCTTTTTTGCTTAATAAAAATTTTCTTACTTGACTTTTTTTTCTTCACAAAACTCGCTAATTAAACTGAAAAAAAAAACATTTGTATGTTTGTTTTTTAATTATCACAATTTTCTGAAAAGTGTGAAAAGTGTTTGAATAAAAATGAAGAAACAAAATTTAGAATTAATGAAAGGTGGAGAAAATGTTAAAGGTAAGATTATTTTCTTATTAAAATTTGTATGTTATTATGTCAATCTTGTTCCTTATTTCTTGATTTTATTCCACCATTTGATCAATAATATTTCCACAAAAAATCCTCAGAGAAAAAAATAAAAATCAAACCAAAAATATTTCTTTATTTTCGTCTTTTTTTTTGTTTTTGTTTATTTGTAGAAATCACCACTTTTGTATCTGTTCATCCCTTGTCCCCACAATAAAAATAAAAACGAACAAATACAAACACACACACACACACATCACTGATCCTTTTTTATCCATTTTTATATATACTCACACACACACTCACAGACACACAAACACACACAATAAAAGAAGAAGAAAAAATCTAAAACACAGATTTTAATGCAAACAAGAAAAATAAATTTTTAATCAGGTTTTCGTGTTCAATTTCTATATTGACCTGAATTGACTTTATTCCCTCTTTCTTCCTTCTCAATTTTTATGTTACTTCTTTCTTTCTCCTTTACTCATACTCTCTATCATCAAACCCACATCAATCCATGACCACAATATAAAAACGTGTACTCATTCCAATTTAATATCTTTATAAGAATCACATTTGAAGAAAATACCCTTAAAAAAAAAGAAAATATTAACCCTCCCCTCTACAAGTAATCACATCCTATAATGCCAACGCCACCTTCTTTTTTTTAAAAAAAAAAGAAGAAACATTCTGAACATTTTATAGAAGAATTTTTTATTCGCGCGTGTTTTTTTTTTTTTATAACATTCTCTTCACAGCCACCCTTCACCCATTCCCAAATAATACCATTTACTTCCATTCTAAAGCCTCTTTTCACTCTACTTTTTTAAATTTAACCAACCATCCTTGTATATTATGTACTTTCCAATTCTCCAATCATTTTTAAAGGGTCTAACAATATCTAACGAGAAATCTATTACCACAATTTTCCTGAAAAAAAAAAACACGAAAATAATAAGAATAAAATAGAATTTCCCTCATGTCTGAATAAATAAATAAAAAAAAAAAAAGAAAGAAAGAAACGGAAAGATACATTGGAAAGAGATCACATACATATAAAACACCAGTATGTAACATACATATAACAGTGGGATATCTGTTATTTTCTGACATCCTCATACCATTCCCATAATCTCTACATATACTTGATGTTGTCACCCACTATCAGTTCATCCTTTCTCACACCTTATTATAATAACAAGAAAAATAAAAACCACCCTATTCGATAAACCACCCCTCGGTCGCAAAACACAAACACTGAAATCGTATATATATATTTTTTTTCTTCATTCTTTTTCTTTACAGTCAAAATGCGCATGAAATTCGATCGGGTTGTGAACCGTTTTTTTTTTTTTGTTTTTTTTTTTCATTTCTTTCTTCCAACATTTCCACTTTTTTTCTTCTTTTCTTCTATAGAGAAAATTGAACTGAAAATGAACGTTGATCGGTTATTTTTTTATTATTTTTTACATGTGTGTAGCATGTTAAGAAATAGATAAGAAGAAGAAAGAAGATGCTGTGTCATATGTATCGAAGGACAGAGGTCAGACAATATGAATATTTATAATATATGTGTGTGTGTGTGTGTCTGCGTACATAATATAAACATACATTTTATATAAGATAAAATAAGAATCATCAAGATCTTCATCCTATTCTCATATATTTCCCCCATTCAATCCACCACCCCCCAATCGAACCTAAAGGAATGTATTTTTTTTTTGAGAACCCCAATTATTTGCGGGTTTGATTTTTTTTTATGTTTCTTGTTCTTATTTTTTGTTTTTTTTTTCTTCTTTAAATTTCACAAGAGATTGGTGAGGATTTTTTTTTTTAGTGTGTTTTTTGGTTGAATATTGGTTTTTCTTTTATTCCTTTTATAGTCTCTCACTCCCACACACTCTCTGTCTCTCTCTCACTCTCACATTCTGCCTCTATGCGTAGTATTAGTTGCGAAATTATTGGTTTATCTTTATTCTGAAGGGTGGTGGTGGTGGTAGCAGGGAGATTCTTTTTACTCTCGTTATTTTTCTTCTTATTTTTTATTTTTTTTTACCCATTTTTGCCCTTTCATCGTTTCTCTCTCCTGTGTGTATTTTTTTTCCCGCAGTTAAATTTTATGACAAAAATTAAATATTAATAAAACAATATTATCTGATTATTATTTATTTTTTTTTTACTTCTTTTGCGATAATTTTTCCTAGAAAAAAAATATAAGAAAATGTAACGTACATTTTTGTTTGAATTAGATTTAGATTTCTTCTTATATATAATTTTGTTAAAAACAGATGAGTGAGGGTATATAGGAAGAGTGAAGGGGAGAAAAGAAGAAAAAAAAACTAGAAGATATTTATCCCATGGGAGAACAAAAAAAAAAAAAAAAAGGGTAGCATCGGTCAAGTACAAAAGACAATTGCATTTTCTATATATAAAAATGTGAAACGTGAAGAATTTTATGTCATATATTTTTCTCGTCCATCATCAAATTATTGTCCAATTGGAAGAAAATATATTTAATTCTTTTTTTCTTCTTCTTATTTGGTATTTATTCGTTATTGTATTTCTCCCCCTTTATAGACTCCGTTACGTTACCACCTTATACACCCTTTAGGGCATCAATATCAGTAGTACACATGTACTAACACAATTCATATTTATTCACTTGTTGCCTTATACCATAAATGAATTGTGAATCGTGAATCACATATATTAGTTAGTTACAGGGGGGTTGGGGGGGGGGGTGTTTCGGGTGAGTTAAAATTGAAGGGAGATGATTGTAGTTGAATTACATGTAATATTATAGATGTTAGTACAAAACTTATAATTTATTTTTTTTTATACAAACACGCACGCTCACACACACACATTGCTTATCATAGATTTTTTGGTTGAGTGTCGAATTTTAATACAAAGCAAAAACAACAACAACAAAAAAAATTTACTGAAGAAAACACACTTGCAAATTTTATAAGAATGTTATTGTCATGTTTCTTGTGATTCTACATTTTTTTATTTCTACATTTTAACGTTTTTTATGCAATGCAATTTTTTTTAAATTTTTGTTAAATTATTTGCTTAGTGTGTACCAACTTGTGTGTTCATTATGTATGTGTGTGTGCATATGTTATTTATTTAAACATTGATCCATATTATAAAATCAATAAATATATAGGTGGACTACCCGTAATATGAGCCGATATCTAAATATTTAGATATTTGTAAAAAAAAAAAAAATAAAAAACAAAATGTTTTCGCGTGTTTTTTATTTTATCAATAAAAAACAACACAGTTGTTGTTGTGGTTTTTTTTTTTTTCATAACATTTTTATTTTTCTATTTTATTGTTTATTGTTATCATTCTATGTTTTTTTTTTCTCTCTTTGCTTTCTTCTTCTTCTTTTTTTTTTCTTCAACATGTTATTGTTATTATACTTAGCCATGTGTATTCTATATTTATCCATATCTTATCGAAAATTCTCTACAGTAAAAAAAAAACAAGAAAAAACAACCAAATTATTTTCTTTATGGAATTATTTTTCTTTTTTTTTTGCCATAATTTTGTTACTTTTTTTTTTTTTTTAATTTCTTCTGACATTTAAAAGATATAATTTATTGTATTATGCATTATATTGTATGGTGACGTGTTATGATCTGTAATCAATTATACTGTCATCTATACAATTCAAATGTATAATGGAATTTACAATTGAATATTTTCGTTATAAACAAATAATGACAAAATAGTTTATTGTAAGAGGAAATATGTGAACGAAAATACGGATTCCAAATGAACAACCGTAACCATATATTCTCGATTAATTTATAGAGTTTTATCATTTAAACTGATTTTAGACAAAAAAAAATATAACAACATCAATATTCGGTTCCAACCACAAATGAAAAACAAAAAAAAAATTAATTTGATTTAAAATTTAGGATTATTTTTAATTGATGTTGACGTTTTTTTTGTTGGTTGTAAACGTGAACAAAATACGTACAGAGAAAGGCAATATTGTTCCACTTATCCAGTGTATTGGAAATAATATCGTATAAATTTTACAATCAATTTATTGTTATTAAGAAGATTTGTATTAAAATTTAAAATTTATACTTTAAATAATAACAACAGGTTACAATAACAACATTAAGAATAAAATATTTTCATATTTTTCTTTTCATTAAATAAAGTTCCTTTGGGAATTATCACTACACACAGAATCAATTAGAGTACTGCGTGATTCTTAAATTGTTTTGTTTCATAAGTGTACTAATTAATTATAGTTAATTGTTTTACTATGAAAAAAAATATTGAAAAAAATTATTGTAAACATTTTTTTTTTGTTTTATAATTAAAAAAAAAATTAATAATTTTCTCTGTTCTTCTTCTTCAACTTATTTATTTTTTGCTTACCAAGTATTGTTGTTGTTTATTATGGTAATTTCCGTTTTAATTTTTCCACTCATTTTTTTTTTCTTTGTTTTTAAATTTTTATTTTTTGTTCACTTTGGGGTAGGGAAAGAGACGTGGAACACTTGTCAGTGAAATTTTGAAATACCTACAATTTGTTTGTTGTTGTTGATTTTTTTCATTTTCTTTTGAAACTGGAAGAAGAAAAAAAAAGAAATGAAAATAAAAACTTATAATAATCGAACTGACACAAACACAATTCATTCACCTATGCCCCCACCCTCACCCCCACCCCTCTATATACCTTAGTTTACGACACATTCTTCTTCTGTACCCTCAATCATTTTTTTATTTTCTAATTTGATTGAAAAATAGGAAGAAAAAAAAAATATTTATATAGAAATAAGAAAAGAAAATTTTTAATGAAAATTTTAGAGAAAGGGAAACAGAAGAGAAAAAAAAAAATAAAGTAAAAATAAAAAATGAGTGAATCGTCCTTCTTTTTTTTTACCCTCGTTTTTTTTTTCTCTCGTTACACTTTAATCTTCCTATCGTCCCTTTCTCTGTATCTTTAAAAAATCTTAACACAAAAACAAAACAAAAAGAGAGAAAGGAAAATAATTTTAAATTGAAAATTCTGAAAAGTTCAAAAAAAAAAAAAAAAGAAAGGAAAACGAAAAAAGAAAATATTAAAGTTGTGATGACAGAATCAATTTTTTTTTTTGTTAACTTTTTACTCGGAACACATGGAGTTTTTAATGTGAGTATTTAGGTGGTAATTGAGTTGTGGGTGGTAAGGGATTATTTTTATTTTAAGGAAAAAAAAAAATACGAACACAAGTGATAAGATATTTTTCTTCTTTATTAAACTTTCTTTAATTTTTTGTTCTTAAACTTTAAAAGAAATTATTCAGCCAATATAATGAAAGTGTCCGACGGTAAAGGAAAAAAATAAGGTAATTGTATTTCTTCAAGTACACTAATCATACCACCACCCCCCCAAATGCCTTTAACAAGACACAAACTCTTATTAATTTTATATGAGAATAAATTCACAATTAGAGTTTTCATAATATGTTAGAATCAGTTACCTAAATCAGTTAATCTAAATTGATAAACAAGAAAATTTATTTATTTTTAATTATGAAAATTAAATTTTCTTTAAATTTTCAATCCACAACATAAACAAAAAAAAATAAAACATAAAAACAATAACGAAAAAATTCATGAAAGGCATTAATGGTAATGCATCTATACAGAATTTCCTTTTATTGTCGCCTTTTCATCTTCTATATAGAGAACTTACTAAAATCAAACCCTTACCATTTTTTTTGCTTACCACCAACCCCATGACAATACCATGACCCCTAAATATATTATTGGTAATATTATACAACAATTGACATTTTTATTTATTCTTATTATATTTTTTCTACTTTTTGTATTATAGAAAATGTGTATTGTGTATTAATATATGGTTGTGTTTGTATGTATATGTGTATTTAGGTACACATGTACTTATGGTCTGGTATAATTTATATTTGAGTATAAAATAGCTCTTCTGCGTTTGAAGTGTATGTGCGTGTAAAATGGGGTGGCTGGTGGTGTATATTATATAGACGTAATTAAAGAGAGGGAATGGAATTAGGAGAGATTTTTTTTTTTGTTTTCTTGACGACAACCGATGATGATGATGTTGATGTTGATGTTGATGATGATGCTGATGTTGATGTGAATGTCGCATTATAGAAAAATATGTGTGCATGAGATTGGAATGAGTTAATATTGGTATAATTTTTTGTTGATGTTCTGATGTGGATTAACACAACAAACTATATTTTTATGGTTAATTTTTAGAGATGTTCAATGATAATGATGATTAGGATGATGATGATGATGTTGTGAGGATATTGTTGTCGATATTATAAAAGTTGATCAAACAACAAAAAGAAAAAAAAAAAAATTAAAACACAGCAACATCTATAATTATATGAGAAACGTTTTTGTTTCTTTTCTTTTTATTTTCTTCTAATTTTCTTTATAAACTTTTTTTTTGTTTATTTTTTTGTTTTTTTTTTTTTTTTGGTTAATTGTATCTTTCATGTCATCTTTCATCTTTTCTTTTCATATTCTTATACTTTATTCATCAAACAAAACAAATGAAACAAAAAAAAATCTGTACAAAGCTATATTTTTTTTCTTTTATACTGAGAGTGTGTTAGTGGGTGTATGTGTGTGTATGTGTTTGTTGTATACAAAAAAAAATTATTTTGGAAACAAAACTTTTTTGATTATACAAAAACAAGAGGAAGAAGAAGGGGGGAAAAATGTAATAATAAAATAATAACATAATAAAGTCTTTGAGAGACAGAGTGCGAATGATGAACGAGAGAGAAAAGAAAAGACGTTCGTTGGAGTGAGGTGCATTAATATTAGGAATTTTTTTTGGATGTAAATGGGGTAAAAATATATTTTTTTTATGATTATGATGATGATGATTGCGGCGGAAAATGAGAGGAAAATATAGGAAAAAAAAACGATTGTCGTTGTCGCCTTTTGCGCTTAGTTATTTTTTCTCATTTTTAAATTTTCAGTTTTTTTTTTCTTTGCACTAGAGTTGAGGCTATTATGATAAAGGAAAACATAAAAGTTTCACCAGGAATTATATTTTTTTTCTTGTTGTTATTGGCATAAGAGATACAAAATGAGGAGGAAGAAGGCTTTTTCATTTTATCAATATTTTTTTTTCCTTTTAAGTGACGCGTATTTTATAAAATTTTTTTTTGTCAAAAACAGAAAAGAAAGAAAACGGAAAATGTGTCAATAACATTTTTTACGAGTACCTACACACAATTTCTGTATTTAATTCTTGGGAAAATATTTTATGTATGAGTGGTGTCAGGATCAACATCATCAGGAATGTAATGTCTAATTTTTACACATCATCATCATCATCATCATCAGCATCAATAGTATATTATTAGAGAGAGAGAGAGAGAAAGAGAGAAATCATAATCATTACAAAATAAAAAAGACGAAGAAAAATAGATGAACTATTATTGTGACCTCGCGTCACGACCCTTAAATAAAGAGTATTAATAATCGTCTTTTATCTGAGATGATGATAATGATTGTTATAATGATGATAGGTGATGATAATGAATGATGAAATGATGAAAAATAAGTTATCCATTATATTATTTTATTATTACGTTTAGAGTTTAGGTTATGTACAAGCGATTATAATACACACACATGAAATATTTATGTACAATATTCGTTCTCTAATCCTTATATGTTGGTATAACCTTTCTTCTTTTATTCCTTTCTCATAATTCTAACAAATACTCATCACTTGTTCTTCTTATTCTTCTTCTAATATTATAATCCCAAGTTTTAACGTTCTTTCTATCTTTTCTCTATTCTATGTAATAATTTTTTTTTTGTTTGGGGTTTGGGAAAGTGAATAGTGTACAATAACACAACCCAAAAAAAAAAACTTCTGTTTTTATTTTCTTTCTTTTCCACGACCTTCCTTCCCTTTTATTTCTTATACTTTCTTTTCTCATTTCTCCTTGTTTTTTTCTGTGTTCTTAGAGTTGTTTCTTGTTGTTTCATTTTTTTTTTTCATGTCAATGGTGATGACGATGATAATGATGATGATGATGATGATTATTATTTGGTCAGTAGCTTATATTTTTATACACTCTTTAGATAATAATTCTGTTAATAACTTAATGGAGTTTCTTCTTTTATTTTCTTGTGTGGTTTGTGAACTAAAAGACCAGAAAAAGTACAGAAGAGTATTAAGGAATTAATGATTGGAGGTAGTAAAAAGAAAATAAAAATCAGATGATCAGAATCATTAGAAAAATGATGATGACGATTATAATAATAAAAGAATGAATAACATTTTATTTATTTCATTGTTTATTTATTTTGTTTTGATTATAATAGGGTTGATTTAGTACAGTTGAAATGTTTGAAAAGAAATATATTATGTGTATAAGATTAAATGGATGTTACCTAAATTTCTTGTGCATAATATATGTTTATATGTTTGTCTATATATGAATACAAATTAACACATATACATTCATCACACATTTAATATATATCTAAATTAAGATATTAAGATTGACCAGACTTAAGTTCACTCAACTATATTTGTTATTATTATGACATGACCTTTTATAATAAGATAAAATATTATTTTTTATGTGTTATAAATTTAAAGGTACAAAAAGTACTGTATTCAGGTTTTTGTTGAAACATTTCCAATTCAAAATTATTAAAAACTGTTTTAATAATATCATCTATGAAGTTGATCAAATGACAATTATAATCATTTGGTCAGCGTCATAGACACAGTAGACACGTGAACATTATAGAATTTATATATCTCCCATGAGATAACTGAATACATTTGATCAAATGTATTTCCAGACAAGACAAAATTATAAATATTATTTGAAGTTTTGTTGTTTTGTTTTTTCACCTTAAATTTAATGGTGGAGTAGATAATTTTTGTGTAAATAAAATTCAACACTGTAGACATGTTTTTTTTCATTGGTTGTTTTCATTTTTCTCCTTTTTTTTTTTTTTTGGTTCTTTTTTTTTCCTTTATATATTTTTATAAAATGTCATCATTACAGTCACTCTGTATTAGTATTATTGTGTTATACTGTTATACACATTATTATACCCCGTATAACTATAAATATACAGAAAGGTAAAAAAAAAAAAAACAGAAAAGAAAACAGTAAAATCATAAATAAACTCCATCACATATCATCCCCCTATATACCTCATACCCTCTTCTACACAATTTACCTTCAAAATGAAAATACCAATACTTAGGTATACTTATAGAAAATATCTAAAGAACATTTTCCATCAAGTTTCTTCTTGTTTCGTTTTTCTGTTTTTTTTTTTCTTGATACAAAAAAAAAAAATCCCATTGCACCCTCCTACACACACACACACACACACAAACACACATATATACATTCATACTTAAACAAACAAAATATAGACTTACACCCACTACATGTGCGGCACTCTAGAAAATTAGTCTTTCCATCACACACAATCGACAAATTCTTCTTTTATCCTTTTTCTTCTTCTTTTTTATTTTTTTTTATTTTTTGAAAAATAAAATAAATTTTCCTTATACTACTTTCTTTTTTTTTTTTTTTTTGCGCGCGTCCTAAAAACACACACACACACACACACATAAATTCATCTATATAGATATTGGCCGCCTATAGAAAATAGAAAGGATAAAAAGAAAAACACACTGTTCCGATCAGTTATGTCTGTGTTTGTCTGTCTGTCCGTTCAGTTACTTATCAAGAGTATCGTTACATTTATCCCTTTTTTTTCTTTCCCTTTTATTCCATTGGGTACTTCATATATGTTACAATAAATATATTGTACACATGAATACACACACACACATATTATATTTATTATCGACGCGCCGGAAAAACCAAAAAAAAAAAAAAAGAAGAAAAAATAAAAATAAATAAAAAGAAAAATAAAATAAAATAAATAAAGAAGAAAAAAACTGAAACAAAAAAGTTACCCCGGAAAATGGAAAAATAATGGAAGAAATTTTTTTTATTGAATTTCCATTTTAAAGATAAATAAATAAAAAGAAAATGATGAAGAAGAAGAAGAAGAGAAACAAACATTCTTAGAAATATACGAATAGAAATTCAACAAAAAAATAAATGCCCATAAACAAAATTGTCAGAAAACTCACACTCGTACTTGTACACACACACACACACACACATGCACACACATACCTACCAAGGGCACACACAAGTTTAAATATTGAAAAATAATATGGAAATGGTAAATGGCAAATAAAAGAAGAAGAAGAAGAAGAAGAAGAAGTAGAGGAAGAAGAAGAAGAAGAAGAAAAAGAAAAAGAAGAAGAAAATAAATATGTTTTATTAAATATTATTTGAGGAAAAATCACTTTTTTTTTTTTTGCTTCAATTTTCTTATTCTTTTTCTTCTTTTACATTTTCTTCCGGCTCTTACTGTTCTTCCTGCTTTTTTCCACATCATATGAAGAAACACATTTTATGTATATATGCATCGATACATTTTTCTAAAAATAAGAAAAATACACACACACACACACATAGAAAAAAAGAAAGAAAGGGGAAAGAGGAAGAAAAGAAAGAAAAAAAAAATTTATTAAAATAAAAACATGAAGAAAATTTATTTGCAAAAGAAAAATGGTATTGATGGAAAAAAAAGGAGTATATGTACAAGAAACAAGGATAAGGAGTAAAAGGGAGTATATAAGAACAAAGTAGTAAAAGGTATGTAAGGGAGGAAAGAAAAAAAAAATATTATGTTTCCACGCGACTTTTATTTTATTTTATTTGGTATTTTCTGTTTGAAACACCCCCTTCAAATTTATTGGTCACTTTGTAAAATTACGGTCACGTTCCTTTTTCCATGCACGATTCATTCTTCTTTCTTTAACTTTATCTCTCTATCTCTCTCTTTTTCTCTTTTTTTTTTTTAGGATAAATTTATTGCATAATACACAAAAGTACAGTAAAAAAAATAAAGGAAAATTGTTTTTTTTTTTGGCGTTGTGCAATTATTAGGGGATCGAACAAATAACAACAACAAAAAATATTCTACAATTATAATACTTCAGATAAAAGGGACACTTTCTTTTATGATCCCTATTGCTAAAGGCTATATAAATGACAAAAGATGATCTTTATGTGTAAATGCGTGTGTGTGTGTGTGTGTGTTGGATGGAAGTTGATTATAGAAGCTCGTATTGGAATTATATGTACAAGACAGAATCTGATGGATAAGACGTAAAGACGTGATCAGAATTAATAAATGGACAACAATATATACAGAGAAAAGAAAACATTGTACAATAACAATATAGAGAGACAAGAGAATCATTTAAATTGTTTTTATTGTTGTCTTATCTATCTTTTTTTTCTTTCTCTATACAATCCTTCTTCCACACACCTTCCGGTACCCACATTATTTTATTTGTATATGAGAATTTTCTTTCGTTATATACCCCTTCGATTATATATCGTCTTATATGTATATAAAATCTACTCAAATTCTCAAACCAATTTCAATCACATATACCCTCTTAAATCAACCTCAACCACCTTTTATAACCCAACTTCCACTTAAATTTTACACACATTTTTCTATCTCACTCTTTTACACATTTCTTTCTCTTTATCATCGATATATAAATACCATACGAAAGTCAAGTAGATTTTGGCATATATATATGACCCAACTCATGTTACCTTCTTCTTCTTCTTCTTCTTCTATAACTTCATACCCCTTTCACATTGAAATATTTCTTCATATATATTTTTTATTCTCATTTACTCAATACAAACACTAAGGGTGTGTGTGTGTATGTCTATATGCGTGAGGTGGGGAGACTCACCACTAATACCACCTTCTTTTACAATCTAGCACCACCTCACCTCAACCCCAACCAAATGAATTCTTATATATTTTATACTACTCCACTTAAAGTCTATTTGAGATATGTTTGGTTTGGTTGGGTTTTCTTTTTTTTGTTGCATATGACGATGAAGTTAACCCGGTTATAGTTTTTTTTGGTGAGTTTGAGTTATGTGAAGGAAATTTTTTGTTTTTGTTTTTTTTTTTTTATATTTCTCTGTAATTTTGTTGTTATTGTAAAGGATAGAGAGAGAAATTTTATTTCTCTTTTTTTTTTGAAATAACTGAAAAAAAACAAAACAACAACAACAACAACAACAAGAAAATGATGATGAAGAAAAAGAAGAAGATGTTTGGTGTTTGAATTTTCTTGTATAGTTTGATGTGTGTGAATATGTATGGTTGTGTGTGTGTATTATCGTCTGATATTGTGACTCTATATAGATATATTTTGGGATTGGTTAAATTGTTGTTGTGTATGAGGATAAGGGTATTATGGTGAATATAAAAAAGAATCTAAAGAAAAGTACAGAACGTAGGATAGATGAATTTTTGTTGTTATTTGTTGTTATTGAAATTTTTGTGTTAGGTGATTTTCTTAACAGTAGTAGTAACTTACTAACCTTTTATATATAAATTATTGTGCTCACGGGAAATTGTTTTACTCTTTTTTTTTTTTTTTTTATATATTTTTTATTTTGTTTTTGTTTTCTTTTGCACAGAATTGTATTTACATTAGTTAAATGAAAGTGTATGGTGAAGGAGATTTAGAAGGAGTTGGGGTAATAGTACGATTGAAGGTGAAGAATTAGATAGATGGATTATTATTTGTAAAAAAGGACATATAGAAAATTGTCAATATTCTTGGGATTAAAATTTTTTTTTAAACAAAAAAATGTTTCACAATAATAAATTACATCAAAAATTAACAAAAATATAACAAACAAAAGAGAGAGAATGAGAGACTTAATTAATGAAAATTATATATTCTCGTTTTATTTTCAAATCAATTTTGGTTTTTTTATGTTTTTTTGTCGGCATATCGTTGTTTTTTTTTTTGTTTTGATTTCGATTTTAAGATTTTGCGACTTTATTCGTTTTTGTTGTTTTTGTTGTCCCCGTAGTTTTGTTTCTGTTTTTTTTTTCTTTCTTCTTTTTTTTAAAACAACACTTTACGCGATTTTCTGTTCTTTTGTGCAAATAAAACAGAAACAACAACAACAACAAAAATGGTGAAACGTAGGTGAGGGCAATAAAAGAAAAAGATAAAAAAAAAAGGAAAGAAAGAAAGAAAATAATTATATAGACATGTTTCACGAGAGACAGACAATACAGAAAAGGTAATTAAAATACTCTCTATAAAATACAAAAAACAAGATGAACTTTTTTTTTCTCTCTTTTGTTTATTTTTTGAGTTTTGTCGTCGTGTAGATTTTTTTATTTTATTCCTTTTTGTTGTTGTTGTTGTTGTTGATCTTTATTTCTTACGTGTACGGGAGTTCGCGAAGTTTGCGCAAAAGATTTTTTAGTGAAAAAAAAAATCACACAACAAAAAAAAAAGGACAAGACGAAGATGATAAAAGGAGACAGACGAACAGACTTCTTGTGGTCCCTCGGCGCTTGTATCTTTCATTCAGAGTGGCACAATTAAAGAATAATTAACAAGTTGGTCGTGATCAGTTTATTTTCTTTCTTTTATTCTTCAGAACATTCTTCTTCTTTTTTTTCGCATTTTTTTTTAGATTGTTGTTGTGTTCTGTTTGCTGCATTTTGTTTTGTTGATTCGAATTTTTTTCTTTCTACACAAAAATAAACAAATTAAAAAAAAAAACAGATGAATTCTTAAGTTAGGTTTTTTTATTTGTCGTTTAAAAATTGTATTCCCTAAATAATCTATGACATCATAAATAATGACTGATAATTAACGTACCTATGTAGAAAAATAAGAAGATGAATATTTTATATATTTTATTTATTATGACACAACAAATAAAGTTTAGCTTCAGACTCGATTCGAAATATAATTTTCAATATACAGTAACAACCCCGCCCTTTTCCCTTTAAATTCAAATATTTCTAATATAAAGACAAATGGATGAATGAATAAATATTATACTTATCCATTACACATAATGATTATTATTATATAGAAAATCAAATCGTTTTATACAACACAAATACACACATACACATACATACATCACACATCCCATTTACTCTGTTATTATATTCACATATTTACCGAGATAAACTGTCATTCTCTCTATTCTCCTTCTCTTTCTCTAACAAAAATATGATTTCAACCGTTTAATAAAACGTCATCACATCATTATATAATATTTAAACATCATTCACTTTGTCATCATCATTTTCATTTTTCGTCTCATGTCATCATTTATGATCAAAGAAGGAACACATATTCCATATTATATATATATATATATATTTATTTTGTGTTCATATTAGTGTGTCTATATATGTGTATATATGTATAGCAAACAAAACAACCCCTTACCACCTACATATATATATACACATACACACTAACATACATTATAAATAAAATACAAATAGACTGACTGTGATGAATATGAAATCCATCATAAAAGACTTCTAATTATTCTGAATTAATATATACATACTTTTATTGTATCTATGTATGTATATATATGGTTATGTAAGTGTGTGTAGATATATATGAGTGAATGATGTGTTTGCCTATATTTGTCAAAATATAATATAATGAATTATTTACAATCATCATAAACTTAAATACAATAATAATATATTTTCATTTCTTTCCTTTCTTTTATTTTCTCTTCTTTTCATTTTTCTTTTCTTTGGTTTTCGTTTCTTTTCTTTTCTTTATATAAGTATATATTTATTTTTTGTCTTTCCTTTCTATAAAAGAAAATGATTTCTCCTATATGTACCTACCCTTAATATATATATAAATATATATATTAAAATGTCTTTCCATAAACACATTTACACAATCTCTTGTCAAGTTCTTTATATTTTCTCATTATATAATTATTTTGTAGAAAATCAACCTAACCCATGCTTTCATATCAACTCTTAATATATTATCAACCCATCAAACTTTCTCCTATTTACTAGAAATCATAATATCTTATATAACCCCCCACCCTTATCACCTACATTCATATACAGTTACACACACATACAAACATGTCTATATAAATATAGATATATGTATAAACACATTAATAACAAACCTAACAAAATCATTACTAATTCTATCTCTCATATTTTATGTTCTATCGTTTTTCCTAACAATCGTATAACATTTTCCTTTTATATAAAGGAATATAATATTATGTATTACACTCTTAAACAAATCTACATTATTTACACACACAACACACACATATCACATATGCATACACACAAATTTATAGTCATATAGAATATTATTTATATGTGTACAAATATATATAAAATGTGTTGGTTGATTTTTGTTATACATAAACATAATTCTTCTCATACAAATATCTATAATATATGACTAAGAACAAATAGAAAATATATTGTGTGTGTGTGTGCGTGTGTGTGTATTCATATATGTTTCCTCTTTTTTTCTCTATCTCCAATATATTTTATTATCATCCTTCTTTAAAACCAATAATATTTCTTCCTTATATTAACCTTTTATTATGCTCCTTCTAAATACTCCTTTCTCTTTCCATCATATAAATTATGTACTTGAAATATGTAAAATATAAAAAAAAAAAATAAGGAAAAGATGAAAAAAAAAAAAAGAAAGACAAATAAATATAAAATAACAAAATAATATTTTTTAAATACACACACACACACACACACATGTATGGAAATATATTATTTATTATGCGACTTGTTTCCAATGAATATATTTTCATATTTTCCTCCCATATAAAATCATTTTTCGTCAATTTTTTTTTGTTGGTTCTTTCTTTTAGTTTTCCATTTTTTTCAGTTTGTCTTTCTCGTTTTTTTGTTTGTTTGCTTGTTTGCTTGTTTTTATTTTTTTATTTCTATTTTATTGTGCTCTTTCTCTCTCTAACAAGTCTAATAAAAATTAAAAAACATAAAATATCAAAATTGTTTTTGCAAAAGAAAAAAAAAAAACAAAAACCAAATAAAAAAAGAAGAACCGATGAGAAATATTAATATTCAATTTTTTGTTCTGTTTATGCTAAATAAAAATGATGACGATACACACACACACACACAACAGATTAGTTAAAATCGACAGTATTACAATTTAGTTGAAAATTCAATTTTTCAAATCAAAAAAGACGAGTTCACTTTTCATTTTATGTTGTTATTGTTGTTGTTTAGGCTCCAATTATGATGTGAGGGGGGGGGGGGCTACTCATAGTACACACACACACACATATATACATACTATAAGTCTATCATTATTAGACTATGTTTGGTTTTACAAACAAAATAGTCCCCTGACTACCTGGATATCTGACTCCTTTTGTTGTTTTTGTTGTGTATACTTTGCTACAACATTTATTCCTCCAGACACATATTATTTATTATTTATTATTCATAATTATTGGACAAACCTTGGTGGGAGTTTGAAGGGGGAATTACTACTGGATTATCTAAATTATTTAAAAATAATTCTGATTATGTTTTTTGTTTGTCTGTTTGTATTTATTAATACTTTTCTCTTTTTTTTTTGTGTGTGTGTGTTAAAAACAGAAAAATGGAAAAAAAGAACAAAAACACAAAACAACAACAACAACAACAACAACAACAAAAAGCAAAACAAAACAATTCATAAAAATTATGATTTTGAAGAATTTTTTAAAAAGCAAAGCAAAAAAAAAAGAAGAAGAAGAAGAAAAATGCTCACTAGAGGATTCTCTATTTTTAATAAATAAAAATAGGAATTAATATTAATTGTTGTTTGATGTTTATTTTTAAAAATATAAAAACAAATTTTTTGTTTTAAAAATAAAAAGAAAAAGAAAAAAAAAAATTACAAAAAAGTAAAAATAAGTTTTAGAATAAAAAAAAAAAAAAAAAAAAAAACGAAAATGCTAAAAATATAAGAAGTGAAAGAGGTGGACGACAAAGAATGAGGAGAGGAAAATAAAAATATATTTATTTAATTTGTTTATTAATGAATGATGATGAAAACGGAATTTCTTTATTTATTTTTTTTTTCTATTATTATTTTTGTTGTTGTTGTTGTTTTTGTATAAATCAGGGTTTAGAAAACTTTTTCTTATGTATTAAACACACATAAGAAGTGGGCAATGATTAATAACATCTATGACCCTCTGGTTGGTGTGCAGGATAAGGTTTAAACCGAGGGATTCTTCTTAGGAAATCTGCATGTTTCCTAAGAGCTGGCAATGCGCCGAATCAGGTGTAAAAATGCATGTGCAGATGCTAGGTGGTTCAGAATCCACCTCAAAAATAGTAGGTCTCGTCGAAGTTGGACGTTAAAAGAAACCCTAGCCAATGGTTATATGGAGTTATCCGAAAAGCCAATAAAAAATACACTTGATGACGATCAAGTACAAAGAGAAGAAGAAGAAGAAGAACTTTTTCTTTTCGTTGTTTTCAATTTCTATTATAAATCGTGTATCAATTGTATTGATTCCAATTTCTTGGGTCTCATCAGAAATTTACATTGTACATCAATTGGGGTTAAGATTTTGGCGAAAGATCATTAAATAAAATTAATTAACAATTAACTGATAATCATAATTTAATGTAATATAATAACACACAATCGAGGGGGTAACCACTGTGTGTGCAATCCTGTGAAATAAAAAGTGCAATCTGTGTGCAATCTTAATGTAATCTGTGTGCAATCAATGTGTAATCTGTAATCGGTAGGAGGCAAATTTTACTATACTGGTACAAAATATTGTACAAGACAAGCCACACAAAAATTAAAACAGAAACACGCCTAAATATTTATCAATCAATCGGCATGGAATATAATTTAGAAAATAAAATTTCAGTAAAGTTTTGAACGCGTACAATTATTTTTCAACATCTGATTTTAACTAATAAATCATATTAGACTAAATAAATAGACTTACTTATATAATAGATAAGTCATTCAACATATTATTAAGTTTTCTGTCTTAAATAATATTTTTGTTTTTGTTTTCTTGTTGTTGTTGTTGTTATTATTATTTTTATTTATTTTACTTCTTTTTTTTTCTCCTCAAGAATAGAAGGAGAAAAACACACACACACACACTCACACACGAAACATAACATAATATAATAAATGGCGACGGCTTTACTGTCTATAAAAAAGAAAAAAAAAAAGAAAAAAGATTTTCTCATTGACTTACCTAATTTTCATTAATTTATTTTTATAAAAGATTTTCTTTTTTATTTTTGTTTGTTTTTAATTATTTTTTTGTAAATCTTTGGACACAAATGACTCAGAAAAAAACAACAAATAATGAAGGGACCTATATATAAAATTATCGTTCACATATACAAACATCGATAATTGTTTTTATACATCCGTGGTCCTACTCTTTGTACATCACACCCTCACGCCCTCACTATCAATTTTTTTTTTGTCTTATTTAAAGATTTAAATCCATTTTTTTTTTGTAAAATATCAAAAGACACTTTTTTTTTGTATTCTTAACAAAAAAGAAACAAGACAAAATACATTTTTTATTATTTTCTCATTTAAACATTTTTTTTTTCACCGTTTCGCTTTAGAATTTTTCTTAAATTCATATAATACTCGTTGCATTTTTATCCTTTTTCCAATAGATATTATTTTCTCTATATTTCTTTTGTGTAAGAAAAATGAAAGAATGAAAGAAATGAAAGAAATGAAAGAAAAGAAATGAATGAAAGAAAAGAAGAAAAGAAAAATGAACGAGTATAAAATTCTAAAATCCTTGTAATCCTGAGATATTGCCTTCTGAGTCAGTCAGCTCAATATATATAGACTCAATACAAATAAATTTTAATAAAAAAAAAAATATATGTATTCACACATACATCACACAGCACACACATACATACTTGACTAGAGAACTACAGAAAAATTATTTTAATAAAAATAATATAAAAATTGATTAAATCTTTCTTTATTTACGCTTGTTGTAAATCTGATTCATTTTGAATCCTTACTAACAGAATGGATTTTAAAATTTACGCATAAATTTCTCATCAATATTTTTGAATATTGAATAAATGGGATTTTTGTACGATCAGACATTTTCATTTTACATTTTTTATTCATCAATAAAAAACATTTAAAATTTTATTATTGAAAATGTTAATTTATTACATCTACGTTCAATTTTTTGACATTTGTGTAACCAACTAACAACAATTATGTATCCATTTAATTTTCTGTGATGACAGATTTTATTATTATTATTTCAATTATTTATGTTTTTTTTTTCATTGTAGTGTTGTTAATCAGACACACCAAGACACACCAATACACACCAATGCACACATATACAAATTATTTACACCCATCTACTTATCGTAACCCCTTTTTTTATTGCACACTTAACTTTTTTTAGTTTGGTTTATTATTATCCTCATCGCATTGCATTTATTCTAACATTGTTTTGTTCTCTGTACTCTCTATTTCTCTCTCTCTCTTTCTTTCTCTTTTTTTGATTTTGTAATTAAATATTCAAATTAATTGTTTAAGTTAAAATCAAAACGACATCCGCTCAATTAAAAAAAAAAACAATAAACAAAACGGACGTTTCAATCACTTTTCTAGCTGCATGAACAAAAAAAAAAGAAAATACAAAAAAAAAAGGCGGCCACGCTCGCTCACACAATTCACTTTGTGAAAATTTCTTTTCCAATTTTTTTCTCCCTTTATATACATTTTTTTTGTGTTTTTAAAGTGTTGCAAAGGCCCTTGGAGAAAAAAAATATAAAAAACAACAATCAGTAAATCGAGACTTACCTCAAAATAAATCAAATAATAAAAATTATTGAAAATTTTCAATAAACTAGTTGTTGTTGTTGTTTGTTTGTTTTTCTCATCTCTTTCAGTGGGGTGAGGAGGGCTTTTTTTAAATTAATTTTTCTTCTTTTTCCCTCGTCCAGTGGCGTGAAAATGAATACTTCAGGAGTGCGGTGCAGTTTTTTTTTTGTTGTTTTTGGAAAAATCTGAATCATTTGTTTTTTCACAATTTTCCTTTTGTTCTAAATTTTGAAAAACTCCAAAAATTCTAATTAAATTCTAATAACTTATATGTATTGGATATTGTAAATTAATTAGCACATGTAATTAATTACAATAACCGACTCCTACCAACGGGAACACTAAAAATAATTTTATTTATTCGCCAATAACGAATTTTTTTTTTCTGCAAAATTATCTGATTTATTGTTGTTGTTGTTGTTGTTGTTGTTGTTTTCGTCATCTTTTCGTTTATTATTTTTTATTGTTTTCACAAAAAGTATAGGGTGAAAAGAAAGAAAAAGAAACAAAATGAAAGGCGAAAAAAAAAAAACAGTAGAAATATATAGAAAAATTATTCGAGTGAACAACAATTATTGTGTTAAATTAGGGATTAATGTGGAGGGATGGGATGAAACGGAAAAAAAAAAAGAAATAATTTTTTTCCATATAAAATAAAATATTTACATAAAGGGGTTGATTTCAAGAACATATGTACGCAATTAGTTTTAATTTTATCAAATATGATTTTAATTTAATTTTAAATTCTTTTGTTAATATTTTTTTTTTGACTCTTGTGTTTTGTGTGTGTGTGTGTGTTTTTTTTTTTCATTCATTTTATTTTATTTTACTGTTGTTGTTGTTGTTGTTAATGTTTATTGGTTTTGTTGACTTTTCGTCTATTTATTTGTTTGTGTATTTAATTTAAAGCTTTACATATTTTTTCTTATTCATATTATCCTCTGTTACATACAATGATACTTTTTTTTTGTCTCCTATGCGTGTAACTTAATTATTTTTATTATACAGAAACGAATGTTCAGCCCAATATTAAATGTGCGAATTGTATGCTTACCGTTTTCTCTTTTTTTTCGGTTCGTTTTTTTCTTCTTCTTATTTTGAAAAAAAAATTTGCACCCCAACAACAATAACAACAACAAAACAAATAACTTTACATAAAACGTGAAAGGAAAATATAATGAAAAAGATGAACAATTCTATTATTATTTTGCGGTGACAAAGACAAGAAAAAAACCTTAGAAATTTACGCAAAATATTAAAAGGAATAATGGATTCTTTTATTCTAATATTTCCCTCTCCCTCACCTCGTTGTATTTTCAACAGTCGCGGAATGAATTTTGAGTTTTCATATATAAATTTATTCTTTGGATACAACACACTAATTGGCTTTACAAATATACAGTGCACTTTACCACAATCTTAATCTGTGCGGTTTTTTAATAAAATAATAATTATCATTATCATCATCATCATCATCATCATCATTATCATAATAATCATTTACAACAATAACAACAACAATGTTTGTCACATTGATTGAAATTAATATTCTACGATATTTTGAGTTTGTATCAATCACTGTAAATTAGGTTTTCCCAATTTTTCAACCTTTTCTTCTTTCTTCAATTTTTTTTCCTTTTTTGCTTCGTTCTTTTCTTTGGAAGAAAAATTAATTTTCCTTTTTCTTCTGTTTTTTTTTTCTTTATTAAAATCAAGAACAACAACATCAACGGAGAGAAAAAGAAAAGTATGAAAATATATACATAAGTTAATGACCCCTCTTATATTATTTTATAGATTTTTTTTTTGGCAAAGAAAAGTAAAAAAATAAATAAAAGGACAAAAAAAAAAAAAGGCAAAATAATCGACTCTCTCATTCCCCAAATTTAAAATATTATTACACCACAGCTACTACACAGCTACTCAAATTCTCATTCTGCTAAATATATAAACCAACCCCATTCCACCCCAATACCTTTCAGTATTTTTTTTTCTTTAGTAACAGTAAGAGTAGAATGTATTTATTTATATTTAGAAAATGTCAAACTAATCCATCAATCGCGAACAAAAAAAAATGAGTAAAGAAAACCTTAGCTGAATATATATATTGTTGATGTTGACGGGATTGACACAACGACAACGACGACAATTGTTATAAATTGTTACCCTTAATGCCTCTCCTCTAAACTGTATACTGAAGTGGTATGGTTTTTGTGGTGATGATGGAGGGTGGTGGGGGGGGGGATAGGGGTTTATTTGAACGGGAATTGTATGTATGAAAAAGGTGGAATGATTTAGAATTTATATAGAGGAGGTGGAGTGGATTTTTTATGTGAAAATTGTTAAAATTGAAAATTTGTACCAAAGAGAAGAAGAAGAAGAAGAGAATAAAAAAAACGAATTAATTTTGATTGATTTTTATATCCACGGGTGTACGCATTAATGTGCCATTCTATCAAAATATAATAAATAAACGTAGGATAAAATGACAATTGTAAGTTTTTTCTTTTTCTCTCTTTCTCCTTCTGTTTTTTATTTATTTTCTTTTTTCATCAGAAAAGGAAAAAAAAACATAAAATAAAAGTGTTGAAAAACTTATAAAAAAAAAATACATTCGCTCATGTACACACACACACACATACACTTAAGAATATTTTTTAATATATTCGCCTCTTTGAACATTAAGAATATATATTTTTTTCTCTCTTTCTCGTTCATATTACTTTGTACTGACTTTTTACAATAAACTTTGAATATATCAATATCGTACCTACCCCCTTTACCTTACCAAAACCATTATAATCCTCTTCAACACGTCATATTTATTTCAATATTCAACAATAGAAATACAAATCTACCATACGATACCCACGCTCCTCACTTACCTCACCCACAAAATTAATTCTTTAGATTTATAGAAATTGTAACAAATCCATGTTCTTATCACTGACGTAAATGTTCTAATACGTTCTTTCTATTCTATACAATATTTTTTTGTTGTTGTTATGTTTTTTTCCATGAACATTTTCTTCACAAATAATAGAAAAATAAATGGAAGAAAAACTTGAACCAAAAAAAGAAAAGAAACATTAACATTATATAGTTAATCCTTTTTTGTTTCTATTTACAAAATTTTTTTACTGTATTGGATGACACTGTTTGCCATATAATCCTTTCAAATATAAATGTTGAAAGTACTATAGGGAAATGGGAGAGGAATGATTTGAATAGATTTGATACAATTAAATTTATTATTTTTCCTTTTATAAAGAATGTGGCGCCTCCACTGGCTTTAACAATTGATAAGTTTTTCGTGAATAAAGTTTTTAAACAAAAATTACGTTTGTCTCTTCACTATCAATAATATTTTGTCTATTTTATGAATGTAATGAACTTTTGTGTGTGTGTGTGTATAACGGTGTAACGATTGTTAATATGGAATGATTGTGGACATTAGAGTTATTTAGACGTGTGAATAGGTTTTATTGACAAAATGAAATCGAAAGAGAAAGTATAGAGAAACAACACACGATAATATAAACGACATGAATTTGTATGTATGTTCATAAAAGCAAAGCAAAAGAATAAGATTTGTATGAGAGGACACAAGGAAAATAAAATAAAGAAAGATTTCTAAAGAACAAAGAGGTCTGGAATTCATCTTAGTAGATTACTTCTTTTCATTTCTTTCTCTATTTTGTCATTTTTATTCCCATTAAATATAAAAGAATTGACACATTAAATGAATAATATTTTGTGTCTTTCTATTATGTAACAATATTTGTGTTGTGTGTATTTGTTGTAGTATCGTCATTTTAATCATTAATGACAGATATTGACGTTAAATAATTTTCCTTTGAATTATTGAACCGTTTAAATTTTGTTCATAAGACATTTTGTATTATTGAAATTTTCTACAAAAAAAAAACAGTAAAATTAAAATAATTGAATAAATTAAAATTTTCTTATAAAAAAAAAATATACAGATTTGCATTTTTAACGGGACAACGGTGACGATTCTTTCGCGACCAAAAAAAAAAAATACACAAAAAACAAAAATGAAAAACTAAAACGAAAAACAAAAAATTGCGAGTTCCAGTATTAATGACGATGATGTCATTCCGACCAATAAAATATGAAAATGAAAAGAAAAAAAAAAATAGAAGAAAAATCCGTCGAAACCGTAAGAAAAATATGAAGAAGAAGAAGGCGAAGAAAAATATTATAGAAAAATTGATGCACCTGGTGTCACCACTATAATAATTCAGTCACTATAATTATCTTATATACTTACACACAACGTGTAATATATACTTAGAATCTAGAGAGAAACATTAATTGACGTCATCATATATGATGTGAAAAATATTTGACAAAACATAAATATAATGTAATATTATTTGATTAATAATAGAATCTAATCTAATATATATTTCTACACATAGAAAATATAATTTTTTTTTAATATTAGAGAAAAAAAAAAAAAAAATTCACGAAGACAAAAGATTGAAAGAAAAAAACAAAAAAAAAAAAAATAAAAATATTTTTTAAACGCAGAGAAGGTAAAACGACAGTATAGTCCACGGGCCACTCTTATCACAACCTATTTTTTTTTTCCTTTTCTAGATTATATTTAATTCGTGATCCTTACTTTATTTGTACTATAGTGAAAAGAGATTGTGAGATAGAGAAAGATGTATTGTTATTTAGGAAAGAAATTCGAGAGTGAAGATAAAAAATATTTAAGACAATAATTAATTTTCAATATACCCAAAGTGTGATTGAACTGAAATGTTTTTAGAGAATAGGGGAGGGGGAGAGGTATTTTAAAAAATATGTGAGCCCGTTGACTTTATATTGATCATCACTGTATTTTGAAAATTTAGATGATTAATGCGACCTACCTACCTACCTAAATTAAACTAAAATTTTCTTTTTTAATCTGCTGTTAAATCTTGATTTTCAGTTTTTTTTTTTTTTTTATAGTATTTTTGGATTGTAAATTAAAACAAATAATAAAATACAAGGCTATACGTTATGTGTTTACTTATACCTACACTCATATACACTTACACACACACATGTCTATATATATATATATATATGTTTATAGTGGAATCTGTCTAATTGGACCATTGATATTATTTATTTGTAGAACAAAAAAAAAATTCTATCATATTTTAGAATTATAGTTTATAGTGGAACCTGTCTAATGGAACATATGAGTTTATATAGAACATTTTCTAAAGGTTATGTAGTTTATGCGTTTAGATTTTAAATAGTATATAGATTGAATGACGTATGGTCGAATTGAAGAGGTGATCTGATTATTAGGACGATAAATGATGCTACTGGTTGAAAATATATTATATTGAATAAAATTCGTTTATACATTTCTTGTAAAAAAAAATACACACACACACACAAAGAATTTGACTACAATATTTGCATATATTTATTCACGTCTGACTGTGTTTAGATGTGGGTGTGTGTAGTTGGATTTTATAATGTCAATTCTTATCCTAAACACTTTTTGTATATAAATATATCATTTACTCCTCTTTCTCCTCCTGTTCTTCTCTTTCTTCTTCATCTTCTTCTCTTTATAAAAAAACTGGAAAAAAAATAACCACAACCCATTATCATCTCATCGTCATTATCATCATCATATATTTTTTTTCCTACAATATTGATTCAATTCAATTCAAAGCAAGCAAAGAAAAAAAAAACACATAAAGAAAACCATTTTCAATTTTCCTCTTTTTCTAGAGAATAAACACCAAAAACCAAATAAAAAAAAAAAAAAAATTGATGAAAATGGAAAATGGAAAATGAAAAAACGAAAAATCTAGAGAAGAATTTAAAGATTCAATTCAATAGATAATATGAGCATTATATAAACACTTTCTTCACTCTTTCTCTCTTTTTCTCTTTCTCACTCAATCACAGAGTATTTCAGTCTTTTTCTTTATCTTTATATTTTCTATCGCCCATCATCCAATTACCCCCAATCCGTTACTAAATTTCATATCACTCACCTTAAATTATCAAACGACCATAGAATATTGTGATTTGTTTTATTTATTTTTTTTTTCCATTTCATCTTTTTTAGATTTTCTTTTCTTCTTTATTTTTTCTTTTTACAAATTTTCTCTTTTACATTTTCTTTTTTAACATTTTCTTTTTTAACATTTTCTTTTTGAATTCTAATAAAATGTGTATACTTAACTACAAGTTTAATTAAAATACACAATTTAACGTACTTCTTGTAATTTTTATGTTGTCCTTGGTATTATTGTGTTGTTGTTATTTTTGTTGTTATTGTAGATAAAACACATAGGTTTTAGAAATTGAATAAAGAAACAATAGAATGAACCAATATTAATATTTTCATTATAAAATTAGACAGATGGATTATTTGAGAGAAGAACAAAAAAAAAATTAAAATTAAAATCGATAGAATTAATTCGATGATGAAAATTTCAATAAATAAAAATATTCAAGTAAAATTTCTTTGTATAAATTTTCTTTTAAATAAATTAGAAAATTTTCCTTTATTTGGTTAATGATATATACCTATTTACAGAAACCCCCCCCCTTACCTACCTCTCACACAAACTTCATCAAATAATAAAATAATTTTTTATTTTTATTTTCTAATTGAAAATTTTGTGTGTGTGTGTGTGTGTGAGAAGTATGTTAGAAGCAAAAAAGAACAAAACATGTGGGATACAACAAATAATAATAATAATAATAATAAAAAAAATAATAACAACAAGAACAACAACAACAAAAATTCTAACAACTTTTCTTTCCTAAATTTCGGGTTTTTTTTTCTTTCTTGTCGTTGTTGTTGTATTTTCTTTTTGCTCGATAATGAACGCTCATCGATCACTAACCTGTCACTATTGAACACATATAATAATAATATATTTGAACACAATCCCTATCGTTCATTTTTCTCTCTTTTACTCCTATTTTTTTTTTCTTTCTCTCTCTCTCTCTCTCTTTCTCTACCGTTGACACCTTCTCATTCTCCTTTTTCTGATTTTTTCTTTTTTGTGAAAAAAAGAAAAAAAAAACTAATATCAATAAAGAAAGGAAAGTAAAGAATACAGAATGTATTATGTGATTGTGAATGTTTTTATGTGTATGCCTGTGTGTGTGTGTGTAATATTATATTATTTTAGTTCGAAAATATATTTATTTTATTTCTTTATTTTTTCTTTTTCTGTTTGGTGTAGGCGCCTGGTCTTTTTTAGGCTTTTTTTTTATGTATTTAAGAGTTTTACCAAAATGAAGAAGAAAGAAAGAAAAACCGCCTATTCTGAGTGTCTTATATGGATATACATATTCATGTATGTTTGTATGTTTATATGTGAGTATGAATGGTAGATTTTATGTTTTTCTAGAGAGAGACAGAGAAAGAGAGTTGGGGAGTTTTTTGGTATTTTTTTTTATAAGGTCGAATATGATGGGATGTGGACCGGTTGATGGTTTTTCAAGGGTATAGGGGTGTGTTTTGTAATAAAGACTATTGGAACACAAATCTTTTCCTTTCTTTTTTTTTTCTTTTTTTTTTATGCCGTTAAACAGAAAATGTATTGGAAATTTTTTTTTCCTGTTCTTCTTTTTGGGAAGTTTCTCTTTTCGTTTTTTTTTTGCCTCAATAAATACATTAATATAGAATGATAGCTTTTTGTGACAATTCTGGCACACACAAACATAAGTAGACACACATAAATACAAACATTAATTTTCCTTAAAACTCAAACCTAAATACAAACACACACACACACGCACACGAACATACTCATGTATATACGCATACACCAAAATTACACCATTAGAATTTATATTTAATTAATAACGTGGGAATAACCACAAATTGATAAGACACAAGGGTTGATTGATTTCCGAAAGCCAACTAAATTAAATAACAAAAAAAAAACACAACAAAATTGAAGCAATTCAATTGAAGAAAATCGAAAATAAAATAGAAAAACCAGAATACAATTAAAATGAAATGAGTTTTATGAGGAGTTGTAGAAGAATACAGATTAAGATTAGTTTTTTTATGTTGTTGCTGTAATAGAAAAATAATTGAGCAAAAAAATTCAGTTATCGAAATTTCTACGTACTGAAACCTGTCGAATTGGACCAAAAAAATTGTTAGATTATCCAATTGGTTGGAGTTAAATTGTGTACAGATTTTATACCGATGTTTTATTCTATTCTATAGTTGCGATTGCGATTCTACTTAATAGTTGTTACGTCACTAATTTTTATTTTAATATTCAGGATTAAAGAGAGTGAGAGAAAAGGAGAGAGAGAGAGAGTACTAGTGCAGTAAAATGGTGGAATTATATTATTGACCAAATTAATGCATTTGTAACAAATTCATTTAGACAACATAAAGAATCGCACAGAATTTACATTGTTTTATGATTAGAATTTTTTTTATTCAGTCAATAATTGTATTCCCGTAGAAATCACAAATTAATTTCAATTTATTAAAGGAAAAATTGCTTTGAACAATTTTCTAATATTTCTGCTGGAAATTGTAGACGATCGAGAAAAGAAAAAAAAGAGTTACAAAGAATTTAATCTAAAATGAGGTTAAGGTCGTTAACTGTCAACATTTATAATAAGTCGAGTGTCAAACATTTATTCTTGAGAATATACTTTTTAATACCCCTACGTATCCTCTCTCTCTCTCTCTCTCTCTTTCTTTCTATCTTTCTCACTAATCTAAGTCTTCCTTCTTTTTTTTTTTATTTTGCCTTCAGCGTCTCTTGGACCTTAGTGAAATTTTTTACCAACTTCATAATTTTTCATTCTCTCCACTGAAAATAAAAAAAAAACGCTTCTCTCTTTCTATTACTTATCGTATTACTACATAGTCTCTGTCTACATTTTAATAATTTGTTTTTTCTCTCTCTCTTTCTTACTGTTAGCACTATAAAAAAAAATTATTATTCTATTATTATTTATTTTGATTTTCTTTTTTTAAAAATCAAAAATTTAATTTTAGGTTTTTCTCTTTATTTTTATCATTTTTTAATTTTCCCATTTTTTTTGTTGTTGTTTTGTTTTTATTTTCATCATTTTCTTTATTATTAACTTCGTGTTTTTTTTTTCTATTTATTTTTTTTTTATTATTATTAACTTCTTTTTCTTCTTCTTTATCTTCTTTTTCTTTTTCTTCTTCTTCTTCTTCTCCTTATTTATTTTATTATGTATTTAATATTTATTTATACAACAAACTTTTCTATTCTTAGAATGTTTCTTGAACAAGAATAGAATTTTAGTATTAAAAATAAAAAATACAACAACAACAACAATAAATACAACAGCAACAACAAAAAGACACCAAATTTTATTTATTATTATTATTTTTTTTTTCTTCTTCTTGTTCTTGTTCTTCTTTTTTTTCTCCATTCTCTTCTTCTTCTTTTAATTTTTGACATTTTCTTCTTTTTTGTTTTTTTTTTTTTTTTTTTGTAAAAAGAGACAAATAAACAAACAGCAACAACACCAACAACAACAAAATAAAGAAACAGTATAACAACAACAAAATAATGGACAGATGAACTGTGATGAATTTTTATGAAAAAATTTGAATATTTTTATTATAGGACGAAGATTAGTAGATATGTAGATGTTAGTATGTGTGTTTGTGTGTTTGGCTATGTGTGCTGGATATATACGTAGGGTTAAAAAAAAAAGTAAGAAGAGCAAGATTCAAATAGAAAGAGAAAAAATTTAAAGATGTTTGAGGGTGACTTAATTATCTATATTCTCTATTCACAATTGAATAGAGAAAATAAAGAAGCACTTAGGTGTTTTTCATTTTGTGTTATTTCTTGTATCTTGATGTGTATATATATATGTGTGTGTGTGTGTATTAGATGTAATATAGACCAAAGAACAAAAAAACCAGATGGCATTTCCAATTTTTGACTTTTTTGTTTTTTTTTTGTCATGATAAACATTTTTCATCCTTTAAAATTAAATTAACTCTGTTTTAGTTATTTTCTATCATGCATCCTCTCTACCTTCTCTCTTTCACAAACACACACACATTTGATTTTCATTCCTTCATTCTTTAAATTTATTCAATTTTTCTTTGCATAATTTTTTTTTTTCAAAATTTTCTTTTCTTAAATTTTCTTTTCTTTCCTTTTCTTTTCTTTACTTTTTTCATCTTAATTTGGTCGTGTATTTATGTGTGTGTATTTATATATGTGTGTGTGTGTGTGTAAGAAAGTGTATAATTATAATAAGAGTAGATATAATGTTTGATTTTTCTTCTTTTTTTTTTTTTTGACAACTGACATGACAGAATAAGTGGAAAAGTACATGAATGTTTGACTTTAAGCAGTTTCTTGTGTTTTTTGTTTTATTTCGTTTTGTCGGATTTTTTTTTTCTTCTTGTTTTCTTTTTTTTTTGTTGTTGTTTTTTTTTTTTGTTTTAATAAAACATTTTCAAAATATTTATGATTTATGAATAGGTGTGTGTGTGTGTGTGTTTGTATCTGATTGTGTGCATCTGGCTGTGTGTACATTTCTTTTTTTATTTGTGTTTTTTTTTGACTGCATTAATCAATGATTTCTTTTTCTATAATAGAACAAAATTCACTTATTTGTGTGTCTGTAGGTATACGTTTAAATCTTATGTAGGTAAGGACAGGAAACACATAAAAAGTGTATTTGATTGGAAAAATTATGTACACTCGCACAATACAATAATAAAAAAATTGGGAAAAACCTGAACACAATTTTAGTTTTCTTTTATACAAATCTTTAATTCTTCTTCTTCTTTTTTTTTTTTTTTTGACTCTCCTCACGATGACGTTCTTCAATGTATAGTTTTTTTTATTCGATTGCGTATTTTGCGCTGATGACGTATTTTTCTCTATAATAAATTTTACGGAAATATGAAAAGAAAATAATAAGAAGAATAACAACAAAAATAAAACTATAAAAATTATGAAAAATATGAAGAAAAAGATGAAGAAGAAGAAGAGACGGCGACATTGGCCCCCACCGTGCGAAAATAAAAATATAATACAATATTTTAATATTAGCGCACGTGTAGTGTATCAGAGGGTTGAAGTATGAGGAGAAATAAACATCTTTCTGTCTACAAATATATTTTGTTGTTGTTGTTGCTATTTAATTTTATTTATTTTTTTGTGTTATGATTTTTTTTTTGTTTTGTTATTTTTGTTGATTGTTGTTGATTGTTGTTGTTATAATTGCTAATATTTTTGGACTGAAATAATAAAAAGATGAAAAATAGAAAAAGATGAACGCAGTGAGAGTAAAGAAGAAAATGGGTGGATGGGAAAAAAAAAAGAAGAATTAAAAAAATATTAAAGCTAAAAAGAAAAAAAAAATGAGAAACTATTTTTAAAACTAAAATGAATTTTTTTTTTTTATTTTTTTCCTTTAGTTTTTAATTTTATTATTTTATTATTTTAAGTTCAAGGACTTTTAACTTTATTTTCAGTTAAATTTTTTTTTCTTTTTGCTTTACTAAAAATAATAAAATTAAGTTATTTTTTTTTTCTTTCTATATTTCATCTTTTTCTATATTTATTCTCTTTCTTTAAATTTTAAATTTAAATTTATATAAATATCAACTTTTTTTTTTATTATTATTAAATATTATTATTATTAGTATTGTTGATGTTATTGTTGTTGTTGTTGTTGTTGTTTATTATTATTATTGTTGATGTTATTATTTGTTGTTGTTTATTTTGTAAAAAAATTAATAATTCTTGTTTTACATTTATTTTTCATTTATTATTTTTGACAGTTTTTCTAAGAGTGAACGGATGGAAATTTCAACAATTAAAATTAAAGTTAAAAGAAAAGAAATTTTCTTTGAAAATTTAAAAAGTCTAACGATCAGGGAATAACCTTTGGGTATTGCATTGTTGTTGTATGTTGTCGACCTAAAGACAGAATAAATTTTTTTTCTTTTTATTTTTTCTTTTGATTAATTTAACTTATTCTGATTATTACACATTTTGTTGTTGTTGTTTCATTCGCACGTATATGAAAAATTAATGTGTTCATGTGCGTATGTATGTGTGTGTGTGTTCATGTGCATGTATATGTATTCGTTTGCTTTGCTATGAATGAATTCACAAATATATACCGACATTCTATCTATTTCTATAAATAAATAATTAAATATAAATAAAATATATAATTGCACACATTTAATCTGATTTTCATTCTTTTTTCTCTTCTTATTTTTCTCCTTCTTCTTATTCTATCTTTTTCTATTTTTTTTTTTTTGTCTTTTTCTTCTTAATGTTTCCTTTTATTTTGCCTTTATTTAATTTAAAGATGCATTTACAATGTTTCATTGGACTTAAAATATAAAATATTATCAAAGTGACATTGTGACATTAGAATGAAAATGTATTCAATTCTAATCAATAGGGCGTTTGCGGATTCAAACCCTTTAAGTCTTAGGGGAGAGTGGGGCTACTTTGAACAGTTGTTATAATAATAGTAAAATACTCTTCCATTATAATTTATTGTTTTTACGTAACCATTTTTCATAAATAGTTCAATCATTTTTCTAATCAATTTGTATTTTTATGTGTATTTTATTTTGAATGTTTATAATGGTTTTTGTTATTAGAGCAACTTAATAATTTATAAAAGTATCTTTAAAAAAAACAATAAGCCATAACTAACAAAAATATTATTAATATCCCGGGTCAACGTCTCGGATTAAAACCTCACCGTAGTAGAAATAATGGTCTGCATTCCATGGCTGTAGTAGATCCTTCAACCCCCTTTAGAATTACCAGAAGACACGATTATAATCCCCATCATCCCCATCATCACAATCATAATTAATTTAATTAAAAATTTTCATATTTTATAATTTTTATTGTTAAATTTTGTATTTTTTATTACACAAGTAAGGGGATAATTTTTTCAATTTGTCTTTTTTTATTTTAATAAATAATGTAACATTTATATTTTTGTCCGATCATTCTCGATGTATAAGAAACGGATAATATTATGAATGAGGACTTATATTATTGTTGTTGTACATATGACGATTTTTTTTGTATTTGTAATATTGATACATGAATAGTTTTGCTATAAATATAAGAGAGAAGTACATCTACAATTATATTTAATTGTAGATTAAATTTTAAGTGTGTATTTGTGTGTGTGTATGTGTGTGTGTGTTTAATAATACAAATAATAATGTTAAAAATATAATATATTATTATAATACGATGAAACGCACAGAGTGCGCACCTGTTCTATGCATTTCCGGTGAATATTTTTCTTTAGACAAAAAAAAGAAAACAAAACCTCTTAGAAGAAGAACCAAATAATAAAAACAAAAATATATTACAACAAAAGAAAACGAAAAAGATGAAAAATATATAAGGCAAAGGAAAAAATATAGAAAGAATAACAACGACTAGAAAACAACAAAAAAAAAAAATAGAAAAATAGAAAAAAAAATTTGTATTATAATATTATTAGAGAAAAGAGACAAACAAAAAAATTGTGACACTAAGAGAGTGAGAGAGATTATGGTAAAAAAAAAAATCTTTATATTTTTGTTGGTAAGAAGCCAATATGGAAATATTTAGAATTTAGTCAAATTATACCTAAACTTCTTCTTCTTCTTCTTTTTCTAATTTTTTTGTTTTTCTTTTTGTTTTTGGTTTTTTAAGAAAAGAAAAAAAAAAAAAAACCAAAAACCAAATAAAGGACAGTTGTTCTTCAGTGTTTTTATACCTAAAAAAAAAAACACATGTGTGTAATAAGTGGATATGGATTTTATGTATCAGGTCCGGATTTTATTGAATATATTTTATGTAAATTATATAGAAATATCAAGACAATACTTTATCTTCTTATTCTATAAATCCATTTGGAATTGTTTAAGAATCAGAAAGACTATTTTAACTTGTCATTTACATGTGTTCAACAGTATCGTAAATTATTGAAATATTTTTATTTAAATCTTATGAATGTCATTGCACAAAAAATATCTAAAGTTTCCACAAGATTCTTACCGTAATTATACCCAAAGATCATTTGATTTTCCGTTTGATTACAAATACTAAATCCCATCAAATGAAATTTTGTAATACAATACTTTAACTTGTCTCTTTTATATTAAATTTCTTTGATAATAATCATTGGTCACATTATACAGATTTTCAAGAATAAATCCTTTATACAATTATTGTAATATTTACAAATAATTAAAGAAAATTATAGAAATGACATGACGATGAATGAATGAAACAAAAAAAGAAGTGTCGATGAATTATTAACGGAACATACGTTTGGTTTTTCGCCAAAGATTTCTCTGCATGATTTAATTAGGAGAAAAAAAAACTATCATTTGTATTATGGAACGAAAAAAAAAAAACATTAATTAAAGACGGAATAATCTTGTTTTTTTTTTTTTTAAAATGTAAAATAGGATCTTCAACTAACCGGTCATCCATGCATGAATCATTCATAGCGTACCATGAGAAGTCTTATAGCATTTTTAGAAATAAATTCTTACAATTAAATGAAAGAAATAATTATTATATTATTACTTATTAACGTAACGTTTTTTATATCAACTGGTTAAAGTTACAAATCATATAGAGATATACTTTTTTTTTTATTTTGGTTAATAATAATTAGGAATTCAAAACATTTTTTATTTTTGTTTTATTACCATATTCATGATCCAATTGAATGAGAGTCTTAATGTGTGCTATCCACTCGGTAACGATGTAGCTTTTGTCTTATGTTCTTTTATTGACATTCTTTTTAAAATCCGATTAAACTGTAAAGAAAAATTTTTTCTTTCATTCAAATTTGTGTTTTTTTCTTCTCTGAATTTTAAGAGAATAAAAATTTTCTATTTTTGTATGCTATTATACTGAAGGGGTTAATTAATCTGATATAAAATGAAAATATAAAGAAAAAGAAAATATTTTTCTACGTATTTTTTATCATTGATAAGAAATGATAAAAATTTTTAACGCCAACACACGTCTATGAATATTTTTTTTTATTGAAAAACAAAAGTTCCATTGGTACATCGTTCATCGTCATTTTCATCCTTATTTTTTTTTATCTATCTTTTTTTTTTGTTTTGTTTAGATTCGTCATCTAGCGAAAATTCATTTATGAAAAAGGCGACACAATATATTTTTAATTTTCCCTTTTCTTTATTTCGTTTTTCTTCTTAATTTTTATATTCTTGCCTTGCGTTGGCTGTTGTTGTTTTTTTTTTAAATGTTGTTTCTTGTCGTTCCTTTTCTTCTCTTATTGTGTGTGTGTGTGTGTGAGTGTATTTTTCTTTTCTTTTATGTTTTGCTTTTTTTTTTTTGCATCATTTTCATTATAAATATTTTAGAAAAAACATTTTTATTTTAAATTTTATGAATGAAATCTAAAAATATATAAATAAATAACACACACACACACACAGAGAGCCATGTAAAATTATCTGTATAATATACTAAACAAGAGTCATCCTATGTACTTATTTTATCCGTTTTTGCTTTTTTTATAATAATTTTTTTCATTTTTCTTTTCTTTTTATTTTTCTTTTTTTTTTGCTTGCATATTTTTAGCATACACACAAACATTTTTAGATATATTTGTATTATAAGAAACATATTATACATATACACATTAAGAATGCGGTATCACATATGGATATTCGTATATACTGCAAAAAAATACAAATAATAAAATAACAGAAAAAAAAAAACAAATTTTGAATCGTGCACAAAAATTTCATTTAATTTTTACATTGTATAGAATTGTCATATATATTCAAGACAGCAGAAACATCTTTGTTTTTTTTTTTTGCTGTTGGTTGCGGTTGTTGGTTGTTTATTGTAAAATTTGGATTTTTTAATTTTTTAATTAATAATTAAATGTCTAATGAAAATCTTATAATCAAGAGAGAATTCTTTTTAAATTTTAATCTCAAGTATAACTGTACGATATGTATATGTATGTGTGTATGTGAGTGTGTGTGTATGTATGTATTAAATTTATAATGTGTGTGTGTGTGTGTGTGTTCCTTAGATATTATATATGTAGAATAAATGATTTCAGTGTAAAAGTGAATTTATACTGTTCAATATATTGTACGGAAATTCCTTTTGACTAAATTTTCTTTTAAGTAATTTTTATACAACTGATTTCCTCCGAGTTTCAGAATAATTTGAAAGTTTCAAGTTCAGAATAAAAGAGATAATAAACGCAATATAAATGAACAAATAATTGATGAACTGATAAGGCGTCTCCATATTACATTGCAGACCAGGCGTCTCCACATTGGGTTTCATTTTATTTTTATGTATTAATTTTTTTTGATCAAAAAGTTAAAGATTAAATTAAAGGTGTGAGAAGGTTCTGTCTTTAAATATGTGAAAAAATTGAAAATTAGCACTGCAAATGACTGTAATTGACTCACAGTTCATTTATTGCATTTGGGTTTTTTCTTTTCGCATACAAAAAAAAAAACGAGGAGGAATTTAAAGTTTCTTTTTTTTGTTTTGTTGTTCTTATTTTTTATGATACACAATTTTATTGTACAATTTACGTTATTTATTCTTTAGTGTCAGAGGCAAGCAATTCTTTTTTTTATTTTATTTTATTTCTGTTTCTGTTGTTGGATTTTCTTTGTATTTTTGTTTTTTAATTTTTTATTTTTGCTGTTTAATAATAAAATATAAAAAAAAAATAATTCCCATCATATATCAGAATGATGATTCTTTGTTTCTTGGGTTCAAAAAGAATATAAAAACCCCAAGGGAAAAAAATATATTTATTGAAGAGAAGAAGAAAAAATGTAATAAAGTAACAAAAAGACATAGAATGACAATATTAAATGATGAGAGAAGAAATATAATGTTAGAGAAATAAAGTAAATGAGAAAAAAAAAAAAAGAAACAGATACAGAGAGGGAGAGAGAGAGAGAGAGAGAGAGAGAGAGAGAGAGAAAGGGTTAATTATTATAAATAATAACAATTAAATTGAATAAAATTATGATGAGGAATTAATATTCCAGTTCATCAGTATCATCATCGTCATCATCAGCATCATCATCATCATCATCATCATCATCATCATGATCGTACATAATCATAGTCATCATAATTATCAGAAAAACAAAAACAAAAACAAAAAAGTCAAAGAAAAGGAAATAAAGGAAAATTATATTAGAACACGCATGCGCGTATATACACAATTATTAATATTTCTATTTAGTTAGTTGATTATACCTATAGAGAGAATAGAGAGGTGAATAGATATATACCCTACCCTTTTACATTTTACTATTGTAATTTTTACATTTCATTCTTTTCTTTCCTTTTGAATTTCTCTATATTACATATATGTGAATGTGTAATTTTAATAGAAAAACTAAACAAACTGTATTGATGGAAACGTATTCATATGTTTGTGTATACATGTGTGTGTACGTGTGTGTGTATGAAATGATATTGTTTAAAAAGAAAAACACAAAATACCTATACTATAATGTGATGTTAAAAACACACACACACACACATATACACACACACACAGATGGAATAGAATGATATTTCCTTTTTTCTCTTGTTTTGTTTTCTTTTTTTTTTCTTATTCTTTCTTTCTTTCTTTTCTTTTTTTTTGTAAAGAAAAACAAAATATAGAAAATTTTTTCTGTTCTTTTTTTTTTTTTTGCTTTTTTGTTTTTCTTTTTATTTTTATTGGGCGTGGCTTATATTTAGATATTTTATTATTTCAGCCAAACAATAACAAGCTACACAATCTATATACATTCGTACATAAATATCCATCCATACACATACACACACGTGCATACATACATAAATAAACTAAAATTTATATATACACTCATGCATACCTGAATACAAAAACAATTTATTATAGGTAGGTAGGTAGGTTGGTTGATTTTCTATAGATTGGTTCTACCAAAAAATAAAAACCGATTTCAAATATAATTTTTCTTCTAAAATAATACAATCTTTATATGGTTGTCTCACTCTTTTATATGATTTTGTTGTTTCGTTATTATTTGTTGTTATCCTTTTGTTGTATTTATTGTACCTGTACGCAACAACACAGCAACACAAAAATGGCATCACTTTAATATTGTTGCTATTTTTTTTTTTGTTATAATTTTGACTTTTATTCATAATGATGTAAATCTTACCACTGAAAAAATTGTAATGTTCTGATAGAAGATATTTTATTTATCCCTTTTTTCTGTTTTTTCCTTTTTAATTTTCTTAATTTTTTTTATCTTTGTTTTCTTTTTTCAGTCAATAATTTCAAATTTTTAAACTTTTAGTACGACGATTTCGCAGTTACTAATTATCATTGAATAATTTTGTTTATTTAATGACGAGACCGTTTCTTTTTTTTTGAATCAAAATTACAGAAATATTTAACTAACTTGACTAGAACCATAACGTAAATTAAGTATCTTGGATAGTTTTTGACCGAAACTAATAATTTATACCTTTAGAAAAAATCAAGTAAACCCAACAAAGAAACTAACATTCTTTATAATTCTAATTCTAGTTTTTTTGTGTTTTTGTTTTAATTTTCTCTACGGATAAATTTTCTCTGTAGTAATTTTGAATTAAAAAAAAAACACAAAAACAATAATCAAGAAAAAAACGTAAGACAGTTCAGGTAGTGTGAGATGTGAGAGAAAAATTAATTTTAATTTATTTTATCTTTTTATGAATATTTTATTACGTCAAAAAAGTAATAAAAAAAAAGTTCGTAATGGTCACAATTTTTTTTTTATTGCTTTTTTTTCGTTTTTGCTAAACGGACAAAGAAACAGAGAGAAAGAGAGAGATAGAGAAAATGTAAGATCGTCAGAGTAATAGGATACATTCTAGTCTAGAAATGTTATAGTTTTAACTAAGCAATCGCACAATAAAATTTATTGCAAAGATCGATAGAAAGTGATTTAAAAAATATGCATAATTATAATGAGCTTAATATATGAACTTTCACGAAACAAAAAGTTAAGATAATAATGAGACAAAAGTATATATATTTATGGGAGAGTTACTTGTATGGAATTCGAATAAAATTCTTTGTAAAACTTCAAAAAGGACATACACATAATTTATTTGAATAATCACCTCTAAAGGCATTTTTATTGATCAAATAAATCATTTAATTATTATTCCGGAAAATTGTTATATGATCTGATCAGTGCAATATCCAATTAAACTGTATAGAATAAGAGAGAGAGAGAGAGAGAGAGAGCGAAAGAGAGTATTTTACTTGAAAGGATGAGAATGCCAGTATATACTTTCAATATACGATGCAATTAATTTTTTATATAAATTTTCAATAAAAGGAAAAAATCAATTTTTACACAAAATAAAAATATTCATTCATTTCTCTGTCCTCTGTCCGATTTTTTTGTCTGTGCGATTAGTCTTGTTTTTTTTTTATAAATGTCTATTACTACATATTTAAATTTCCATAATTCTTTGTATACTTAAATTAAGTAATGGGAGTTAGTAGCTGATGCTATTTAAAACATATTCACCTGTATTTACATATTTGATTAGTATATGTATCTACATAGTACATACATATGTGCATACAAACAAAAAAATTAATTCATTTTTTGTTTTTTTTTTTTTTAAATTAAAATTCACATTAAAATTTTTATTGTTTTTTTTTTTTTTTTTGGTATAAATATTTTTGGGTCCACATTATAGACAGATTTTCATTTATTATGAAAAATTGTTGTTTGATTAAAGGAAAGAAAAAGACAATAAATAAAAAATAGTATTTATATTTTATTAAAAAAAAAAAAAAAAAAAAAGAGAGAAGAAAAGTAATCAAAAAGATGAGAAAATATACTAAATGAGATTAACATCATTCCATCCCTTCAATCTATAGAAATTTACATTTATCTTTTTCTTCTACTTCTTCTTCTTCTTCTTATATAGAATATAATAACATCCACCCATTTCGACAAAAAAAAACCCCTATCAATATTAAGTGTAAATGAAAGAAAAGATATATATTTATACACACACACACACATACACACACACACATCCATAGTAAAATACAATACAAAAAAAAAAAATATAATAGAAAAATAGAAGAGAAAAAATGATTTTTTTTTTATATATTTTTGCGCATAAAGAGAAAGTATTGTGAAAATTTTCAGTTTTTTTAAGTTTTTGTATATTATATATTTGTGTGTGTGCCTGTGTGTGTGTGTGAACGTATTTTTTTTTTGTATATCTATACATGTGTCTAGTCTATTAAAAATTAAATAATACGCTTGCGTACAATTTTCCCCAATCAACACAATTTTAGATCAATTATTATTTCATCATTATGTTTGGATACGAAAATGTTTATCGTCATGTAATTTTGTGTGCTCTGTCCTCTGTGTTTGGTATTGTGTATGTGTGTGCCTGTGTGTATGTGTGTGTGTGTATATTAGTATATATTATTTCTTTTGTTTTATATTATCCTTCCACTATATATGCATACAACACATACACTTCTATGTACATCTAACTTTATTTTGTTTTCATTTGTTGGTTTTTTTTCTCTTTCTTCTCTCTCTCACTTTTTTCTCTCACATATACTATTAATTTTTTTTTCTCTCTTTTGTCCTCTTATCCTCATTTTCTCTTATATGATAAATTATTGTTGTTATTTTGTTGTTGTTGTTGTGTTTTTTTTTGTTAATTAAAAAATCTTCTGATTTATTCGTTATTTTTTTGGGTTAGTTTGATATTTGATTAGAATTGAGATTAATAAGGACGAAAGAGAGTCATTCTCATTAGTATTATATTATTAACAAAATTTATATAGGCAGAGACACAAAAGGAGACATTGATAGAGAATGAGAGAGAGAGGGCAATTTTTTTCCCCATTTGAACGTCAACTAAATCCATCTGTGAAATAAGTTAGAAAAATTCTTTTTGTTCTAATCGAGCTAAACACACTAAAGACTGAACAGACAAATTGATAAAAAGTTATGGTCCAATTAGGCAGGTTTACCTGTTATATACCTATAGGAGAACGCACATTAAAAATTATATAAGGAAGGATCAATAAGGAAATAATATTTTGTAGTGCATAGGACAAATTTAATTTAGAAATATATTAGAAATTTTTTCTTATACTTACAATTATTTGGTATCATCATCATATGGATTCGATTAAAAATATTCTAATTTCCCAATACATACAATTTCACGAATTATTAATTGAATTAATTTTTTTCAAATTTGATGATTCATGATCGTTTGTTATGGATCAATTGTATTCACTTGTTTTTACCAATTATATAAGGACTAATGGCTCACTAAGGACTCACTGGAATTAAAAAAACGTTCATATTTTTTTTTGTATTTTCTTTTATACGTTCAAAATGGATTTTTTTTTCTATTTTTTATATTCTCTGAGAATCTAAATTTTCTTTTAATAAATTTTTTTTTTCTTCTTCTTCTGTCAGTTCGATTTTAAACAATCGATATAGTTATGCATTATTATTTTTTTAATTAGTGTATGTGAATTATTGGTGTATTTGAATGTGTATGTACATTGAGTTTTATTGACATATGTATATAAAAGTCAATTATTGTATATAACTATTTGAAACTTAGATATGTCCTTTAAGTCAGATATGTCAGATCAATAATAAACAAATATGTTTTCTTTTGTTTTCCTTATATGGTCTTTTATTTTTTCTGCGTCTTTTAAACACTTTTTGTTATTTCTAGAAAAATTATCTAATATTTCGTCTTTTTAATATTCATTAAATTTATAAGAATTTATGAACGAAGAAAAGGGTCACTATTGGTTCTAAAAGGATTTTTTTTGAATTTTGTTGATTATCCATTTCTAATTAAATCGGAGTTGTATGGTACAATATTTTCGATTTGGCTTTCAACCATCCATACTCATTGCTAATTTGTGCATAGATTGCACACTGGTTGCATATTCGTTGCACATTGGTTCTATTCATGCATAGTGGCTGGTCCATTGTCAGTTTGTTCCTTATAAATTTCATTATTTTTCTTCTTCTTCTTTTTCTCATTCTCTCTTTGGACTTTGTTCTATCTTCTTATCTATTCTAAATTTTATATTTCTGTTCAAAGAAAACAATTTTTATTGTTGTGTTGTTTGTCTTCTCTTCTCTTCTCTTTTTTTTTTATTATTTTTATTTTCTAATATCCAATCGCCTTCGATTATCCTATTTTTCTCTTCAACAAAATGAAATAAAAAAAAAGAACACAAACACATACCTAGAAACACGAAAAACCTATCCAAACGAATGAAACAAAAATAAACAAACAAATAAATAAATAACAAAGTAACACAAAAAAAAAATTCTTACCTTTTAACATTTTTTTTTCACCTATAACAAAAAGACGAAAGTCTATCTTGTACGTATAAGAGGATAAATATATTTCTGTCTTATTCTCCCTTATTTTTGATCCTTTTTTTTCGTCTCTCTTCTTTTTTCTCTTTCGTCTATTTTCTGTTCTTATTCTTTGCTTACAAAAGCATATATGAAGAAAAAGGAACAAAAATACAATTTAGAAACAAAACAGAAACAAAACATTTTTGGTTCAATATTTAAAGAAAAGAAAGAAAAAAAAACAACAACAATAAACATAATGTTATATGAACTAACTATATATTTGTCTCTTTCTAACTTTAACACAATTGTATTATCAAATGCAAGTAAAGAAATACAATAAAAAATATATTTTAATAAAAATTATATCCCCACCTAAAAGTTTTATTCATCCAAACAAAGTAGCTGAACAACAATACAAATACACACACACACATTCATATATCCACCAACGAACAATGTATCTAATACAATTGTATATAAATGATGTATATAGATATGAATGTTCACACACATCTAAAAGAAAAATTGTGGAAAATTATAATGTATGGGCGTTACTATAAATGGGCGTTAACCAAAAAAAAATTTATTATTATTTTTCATCTCATCTCTTACTTCCGGTTTGTATATATAAAAATCTATTTTATTTTTTTTTGTTTGTTTGTTTGTGTTTTATGGTGGGGGTGTTATACGGGTTATCTTGTTGCTCACATTGGCGCTCAGTTGCAGTCTAACCGCGCTGCGTAATTGTTGAAAGTAAGTGGAGTCCACATCGTATCAATATTATTTGTCATAATCAGCGTGTTGTTTTTTTTTTATTATTATTATTTGTTTGTTAGTTTCTCGTACTCTCTGTCTCACTCATAATTTATTCAGTTAGTTTTATTGTTTTTTTTTGTCAAGTTTTCAATTCAATTGAATTTTGTATTTCAAACAATTGAATTGTTTTAATTCAATCGCCTAAAGAAAAATAAAAATAAATAAAAAATTGTGAAAATTTAAAAATATTTAAAAAAAAGTAAAACGATTAAAAATATTCTCCTTAAAATAAAAAACCTAAATAAAAGTAAATAAAAAATAAAAGGACAATAAAAAAAAAAAAAAAATAGTTTTGTGTTGGTTTTGTTTTGTTTTTGGTTTTATTTTTTTAACGAACGATTAATTTTTTTTTTAAAAAAATTGTAAAACAACAAAAATATAAAAAGAATGTATTAAAAAATTAAAAAATTTTTAAAAAAAAGAGCAATAGCAAAAAAAAAAAAAGTAAGAAAATAATAAAATAATTTTTCTTTCAATTAAAAAGAAAAACAAAAATGGAGGAAATACAAAAGAAAAGAAAATAAATAATTAATGGGAAAATTAGAGAGAAAATTATAAGAATAATAAAAGTAATAGAGCGGAGAAAAAAAAAAAAAAACAAATAAAAATCGAAAATCAAAGAAAAATAAAGAAAAGTTAAAGATGATGAGTTGATGATTTTCTGTTGATATTTTTTCTTTTTTTTTTTTTTTTTATTATCCATTAAAAAAAAAAGATTTTCTTCTTTACTCTCTTTCACACTTTCTCTCTTCTTTCATACACACTCATTCTCTCACTCTCCTTAAATCTTCTTTTTTCTTTTTTCTTTTCGTTTTTCGTTTTTATTTTTCTTCATAATTTTTTTTTTTTTTTTTTTTTTTAATATTTTGAGATTGACCTACATTTTGTGTCTGTGCCTGTGTGTGTGTGTGTGTGTATGAATTGAAACGTTTCTACATGGGTAATATTTATGTGATGCGTGTGTGTGTGTGTGTGATGTGTGATTAGAAGAATTGAAGAAAAATTTATAGAAGAAATTTTAAAATAAAAATAATAAAAAAAAAAACAGAAATTATTAAATTAAAGTTTTTTAAGTTTTTCTTTTTCTTTTCTTGAACAAGGAAAAAAACAACAACAACAACAATCGATTAGAAAAAAAAAAACAAGAAACAAAAAAAAAAAAACCAAACAAAACAAGAACAATTTTTGTGTAAGAAATTGAAGAACAACAACAAATAATTATTCTTTCTATTTATTCGCATATTTAATTGTCTTTGGTGTTGTTGTTGTTGTTGTTGTTGTTGTTGTTGTTGTTGTTGTTGTTGTTGTTGTTGTTGTTGTTGTTGTTGTTGTTGTTGTTGTTGTTGTGAAATATTATACTGTCTTTTTTGTTGTCTCGTATATAGATTTTTTTTTTCTACTGCAAAATTTGCGTTAATCTTTCCAAAATAAAATAAAATATTAAATATTAGCAACAAACACAGATGAAGAAGAAGAATATTGAATTAGTTTTTGTTGTTGTTTTTTTATCAACACAATTAAATTGTAATAATTCTAATTTTTTCTGTATGTGTGTGTGTGTGCGTGTATTTATACTTGATCGTAATAAACAAAACAAAACAAAAAAAAAGCAAAAAATAGAATAAAGAAAAACAAACGACAAAAAAAAAAAAACAAAAAAAATTAATAACGACAAAAAAGTACCAGAAAAATAAACAGATAAAGAAAAAGTGTTGCGTGTTTATTTCTTAACGTAATCTCTCTCCCTTTCAATCTCTCACTCTCTCTCTTTATCTCTCTCACTTATATATATATATTTTTCTAAATTGCATAAAATGTGTAAAGAAAAAAAAAAACTCCAAAATATTTCCATAAAATAGAAAAAAAATAAAAATACCTTTTTTCTCCCATTTTAATCTGATTGGAATTTTTTTTTGCGATCACATTTAACTTGAGTGAAAAATAATTTAACGTAATGTTGTCTTATTTTTGAGTACAAAAAAAATAAATTTTTCTTGAGTGAAAATTATATACTGTTGGAAAATTGGTAAAATTAATTTTACTTTTTCTCAACCAAGTATTTTTTTTTCTTCCTTTTCCTCCCCTTTTACTAATTTTTGCCAACGTTTGTTTTTTTTTTTCTAAAAATCAAAATAAATCCATCTTCTAAGAATTTCATTCATCTCAATTTCTATAGAAACGAGAATTCATTTTATTTTCGTCACTGACAAAAATTATTGAAATTTTTCACGTTTTTCCAAAATTTTTCATTATATTTTTTTTCTTTCTTTTTGTAAATTTTCATCTTTCAATTTTGTCTGGAAATTACTAAGTGAAAATGATGATTTTAACAGACTGTTGAGTGAAGGTGATAATTTTTTAAAAATCAAAGCAAAAATGAAACACAAGAAAATTTAATTTGAATTTATTTTTTCTTCATTTTTCCAATTTTCCAATAATTCAATTTTTACGTTTTTATATTTTTTTTTTCTGTTTTTCTTTTGTTTTTTTTTTTTTTTGAGGGAAAGAAATAAAAAGAAAAACAAAAATCGTTGAAAGTAACAAAAAAAAAAGTTTCGTCAATCGTCAATCAGCTCGGCTGGGAAAAATGAAAATTAATCAACGTTCAGTAGGATTAGTTTGCATTGCTTATAATTTATAAAAAGAATTAAAAATAAAAGTGAAAAGTGAAAATTAAAGTTGAAAAATAATTGAGAGAAAAGAAAAAAAAAAACGTAAAAAAATTTGAGAAAAAATGTCAAAAAAATTGTGCAAAAATCACAACAACAACAACAACAACAACAACAACAACAACAACAACAACAAAGTTAAATGAAATTTAATCGTACAGACAACAAATAACGAATTAAATTGTATTTAATTATTAGCTAAACAAAAATGTTTAAATGCCGGAGCATTTTCACAAATATAGAAAATTTAAAATGTGTATATAATTTTGTTTCTTTTTTTTTTTTTTGCGTTTAAAAAGAAAATTAAAAATACACTAGGACCTACTAGATAACTAGACCTACTAGACAACTAGACGACTAAAATCTAAATAGGAATTGATAAAAAATTATTTAAATGTGATGAAAGAACAAAGTAAAAGGGTATCTTTTGTGTGTTTGTGTGCGTTTACTTTGGTTTTCTTTAAAAAAAAAATTTTTTCTTTTAATTTTCTTCACTAAATTTTAATAAAGTAAAATAAATTTTTATTAATTCTACTCTGTCATTTTCTGACTTATCATAGAAATCATTTGGAATTGCATACGGGAGAAAATATAAAAAATAAAATCTTACATTCGAAGTTTTTCCCGAGAAAAATGTGAAAATGTGTGAAAATTATTATTTTTTTAAGATTTTCTTTGATTCCTTTTTAAGATTTTCTCTTAAAACTTTTAAATCGGTAAAATATCCTCATTTTTTTTTTCTTAGAGAAAAATCAATTCAGTTGAAATTTTTCAATTTTGAAATTATAAGATACAATTGATCTTGTCTCAACATAAATCAATTAATATTTTCAATAAACGTTTCTCTGTAAGTCTAATAAATGTAAATTTTAGTGTGATCATTAATCGCAACATTTTAAATGTAAATATAATTTTACAAAACATTTTTTAAAACAAAAATTGATAAATGTGACAAAATTTACAATAATTAATTGTTTTTAATTTATGAATTCTCTTGAATTAAGTTGAGTTTTTCAAATGTATATGTAAATAAGTGGAGTGGCCGGTAGTGTCGGTAGTAACTAAAAAAGTTTTTTTATTGTTATTTTATTATCCCATTTAAAAGTACAAATCCAAAAGAAGCGTATACCTTCTGTTAACTTTGACAAACACACATTTCGTTTACAACGAATTTCTTTATTATGCGATTAGTTTATAATGAAAAATTAACTTAATTCGTTATCTTCTTATTTCTCTCTTTTTTCTCTCTTTGTGTAGAAAAAGGATAAATTTATACGGTATCAGAGGAAAATTACAAAAATAAAATAAAACGGAAGGTTTCTTTTTTTTTTTTTTGAAAGAAAAAAAAAAACAGAATAAAATTCTTTATTTTTGTTCTTCCATTTAATTGTTGTTGTTATTTTTTTTTTGTTATTTAATTTTTGCGACGGAACAACAAAAAATCGCATAAAATAAAATTTGCGTGATTCATAATATTTCTGTCGTTTTTTTCCCTATATTTAATCAAATATTTATTTATGAATAAAAACACACACACACACACATCTACACACACACACACGCTAATTATATTAAAAAGTATTCATTTTTAGTCCTTAAAGAGTACAATAAGTTAACAACAATTATAAAAAAACAACAACATTACGTAGAAGAATATTTCTGACAATCATCATCAAACTCATCATCTTCATCATCGTTTTAATTTACAAATGAACCTTTTTCCCTCGCTTCTATATTTTGATATTTTGATTCATTCCATTTGACATTATTTTTCTTTTGCCTTTATTTTTATTGAAAATTTTGTGAAAATCGATTTTTTGAGTAGAAAAAAGATTTATCAATTTTTTATGTACGGCCACGTAATTTTTTTTGACTTTTTGTTTTTATTTTATCGAATTCGTGTACTCACAGTACATGAACTTCTCTCTCTCTTTCTCTCTTTTTTTTTTCTCTTTCACTTATGTTTTATATAATCTTTTCTTTTCTTTTCTATTGTCAAATACTTAATAAAATAATAACGGACTATTATTATGTAAGAAAGGGATGAACAAAAGACTAGAAACAACAATAATAACAATAACAACAATACAAAATGCCAAACAATATAATTCTGATTATAAAATGTATGTGTGTGTGTGTGTGTGTGTGTACATATGTAAGATAATTTAATAGAAAAATCACATAACAAATATGGACAAATAAAGAGGACAAGAAAAAAAAATATGAAAAAAATTCAAGAAGAAGAAAGACACATACACACACACACACGCATTCGTAATTCTATTTGTTTGGCTTTTTTTTTTCTGTTTTGTTTTCTGTTTTTTTTTTCTATTAAAAAATCTATTTTTTTAGTTTTTTTTTTGTTTAATTTTTTATTTTATTTGGGAACAATAGATTGTTGTTGTTGTTATTCTTGCTCTTAACAATAATCAAAAATTTTTGTACAACAAAAGAATAAGTGAGTGAGAGAGAAAGAGATGGTAAAATGAATTAGAGGTAAATGAAGAACAAATATGCAGATACACACACACACACACACATGCACTTACACACACACACACATGTACATATGAATAGCGAGATGTTTATTGTATTAAAAATATAAATTCTTAAAACAACAATAAAAAGCATTAACAAATTCTTTTAATTTTGTTGGTGTTGTTGTTATAATATTACTTCTTCTTCCTTCTTAGTTTCACCAACTTTGCTATAAATTTTTTTTTTCTCTTTCTCCGTGTGTGTGTGTGTATGGATGTGTATGTGGCAGTATTGTTCTTTATTTTTTCTTACATATGTTGTTGTTGCTATTTTTTTTGTCTTTTTCAAAATTTGCTAATTTTTTAACAAAAGAAAGAATTTTGTATTTTTTTTTTCTGCAGTTAGAAGTGTAAAGAGAAAAAGATAATAACAACAAATGCAACCAAAAAAAAAAAAAAAACGAAACCCTCTTTAATACGAAGAAAATTTATTTTACAAATTTTTCGTTCGTTTGTTTTATTTTTTTTCTGTTTTTTATCCTAAATCAATAACAACAAAGTATAATTATTAATAATATTTCACTTTTTTTCTTTGTCTCATAGTCCAAACTCACACACACACACACAGACTCTTCAAAAATTCTCTTCTTTGTTGGATTCGTTTTTTTTCTTGTTCTTGCCTTAATTTAATTTTATTTGCTAATATTTAAGAAGAAGAAAAAGAAGAAGAAGGAAAAAAAAAACAGAATTTAAATAATTTATTCACTACTGGTTCTTTTTTAAAATTATGTTTGTTCGATAGAGAGTGATACTCTCAACTTGTAATGTATGCATATATTTGTGTGTGTGTGTATGTCTCATATCACATTCATTATAATAATCGAGATAATAATTTAGCAGCAACAACAACAACAAAATTATTTGTATATTATTTACAATATTCTCGTCGTCTTCTTTTTTTTTTTTTTGTCTTTGACTAAACACAAGAAAAACAAAAAGAAAAAAAAAAAAGGAAAGAAAAGAAAAAAAAAATTATTATGTTTATTTGAATTGGAGACAAAAAAATAGAGAGAGAGAGAGAGCAAGATAAAATAAAATTAAAATCTGTGAAATTAAAAGAAAAAAGACAACATCGTGAGAATAAAAACGCGAAAAATTAAAAAACACAACAAAAAATATATTTAACAGAAACTGTTCTGTTTCCTAAGACTAAAAATAATTAAATTATGTCAAGAATTTTTATATATAAATTGATTTAGTATAGTTGATTAGCTAATACTATTAAATTAAGTACATTCAATCACTACACAACTGTATATTGTTGAGTAGATGTTTATAAACACATCATTAATTGTATCGTTCAATGTATTAGTATCACTATCAGTGTACACTAAAAAAAAAAAAAATACTTCATACACTAGACGTTTAAAATTTTCCATTTTCAAATTTTCCGATATATACAATTTTAATTATGTAAGTTAAATCAACACAGTTAACACATATGTAAGTTAATGATGTGTATACACACAACACACTTATAAATTTAATTTACAAAAATAAAGTATATAAGTGGACTTAAGCATTATCTTAGTGTATACTTATTCAATCAATTTTAAATTTATTACTTTTATACTTCTTATCTCTCTCTTTCTCTTTCTCTCTCTCTCTCTCTCTTTTGATATTCTCGTACCCTTGATAGAAATTCCCTGTGAATTGACTTTGATATAAGTTAGTGAGAAAACTGTTGAGTTCATTGATTTCCATAACATTATGGATGTCTTCGTTTTACTACTAAATATTCTTTATTTCTTTTACTCTTTTTACCCCACCCCCCCTTACTTAATTACCTATATATATAATTATCAACAATTAAAACAAATCGATTAAGAATGTCCAGTTAATAATTAATCGTTTTATTAATTTAAATTAATCGATTTATTAATTTCTCACCGTTTGATTTTTCTCTGTTTTATTTTTTTTTGTTTTCTTTAAAAAATTTTGTTCAACAAAAAAATCACACTGCTACTACTTTCTTTATTTTTTCGATAATTCTATTCAGATCGAACGATTCTATTCTTATGAAGTTATCCATTTTTGTTTTTGTTATTTTTAATTATCTAAAACCAAAAAAAAAAAGAAAAAAATTAAACACACAAACAAAATATATTTCTTACGATTTATTTTTCTCATCAAACAGACAATCGTTAATTTCTCTCTTTTATACTTTTATTTTTTTTTCATTCATAAAATCACAATTATCCCTAAAGACATCACTTAAATTACAAATTAACAACTCAACAAATAAATCAACAACAACACCCAATAATAATAAAATCTTATTTTATTTTTTTGTACGCATCAAAATTATTTCATTTTTTTGGTGAAAATTATTGTTTTTTTTTTTTTTTTTAAACAAAAAACAAAATAAAATACAAATTAATTATATCATCTAAAGTAACTAAGTAACTAAAATACAGTACATAATTAATTAATTAATTAAAGTATACAAAATTTAGTTAATTGTCTTTCGATTAGAAAAATTGAAAATTTGAAGAAAATCAATTAAACGAAACAATTAAAATAAAAATTAAATTGTGTGAAAAATAATAACAACAATTATAATAACAACAACAACAACAAAGGAACAATAATCAATGTTTGAAATGAAAATTATGTAACGTATCGTCATTGTCGTCATTGTCGTCATTTAGTAAATTTCTTTAGTTTGCTGCAACAAAAGTAAAGTGTGTGTACACACACACACACGCACACACATGTGAACAAATACACAATATTAGAAATTTGTTAAAGGTAGTGCAGCATCTCGTATAGTGCGCAACCTATTGCAGTTTTTGAATTCATTTTCTTCTTCTTCATTTTTTTCTAGTTGTTGTTGTTGTTATTGTTGTTGTTACTGTTGTTGTTGTTACTGTTGTTATTCTTATTGTTGTACTTTTAAGCGGATTAAAAAAAAAAGTGAAAGTGTTTTTTTTATTCTGTGTGTGTGTGTGTGAGTGTTTGTGATTTTTTTTCTTTTCCTCTCTTTCTCCCTCTTTTGATATAAACATTATTTTTTTCTCGTTTTCTTTCTCATTTCACTCTTTTGAATTTATTTTTCAAAAAACCACAAAAGTTTTAAACAAATGAAATGGAAACATTTAAAGGAAAATTATTAAGAAAATTAAAACAAAAACAGAAAAAAAAATAAATATAACATAAAAGTTCAAAGGAAAGAAAGAAAAAGAAAAACGAAAAAAAAAAACCGAATTTTTTAGTTTTAATTTAAAAAAAAAAAATTATAAAAATTTGTTATCGTTAATTTTCACTTTCCTCTACTCCATCCTGTCACCTTCATTACACCTTTTTACAATTATTATCTGAGAAATGTTTTATTCAAATTATTAAGATTTTCAATGAAAATTTGAGTGAAATAATTTGCACTCAAATTACGTGAAAATTTTGTTGTATGTTTTTTTTTTTTTTGTTGTTTTTCATTTAATTTTCTTCTTTTAATTCTATCCAATGTCAATGCAAAGGAAAATAAAAATGAAATATTTTGAATGAAGTAAAACAACAACAATAATTTATTAATTCATTTTTAGATTTATCGCCCCCCTACACCACAACCAACAAACAAATTTTTTAATGTTTTTTTTTCTCTCCAATTGTTTTTTTTTTCAGTGAAAATTTTTACAATTTAAAATCAATTTAAAATCAAAAAGGAAAAAGAATAAAATTAAGAAATTTTTTAACGAAAAAGAAAAAACTAGTGAAAATCTATGAAAATAACAACAACCATAAAACAGAAAAAATTATTAAATTTTTCATTTGGTGTGAAGAAAAGCACAAAAAAAAAAGAAAAGCACAAAAATGAAAAATTAAATGAAAACGGTAAAAAAGTTTAAAAACTGAAAGGGAAAATAATTTTAAATAAAACAAAATTTTAAAAGAAGCAGCATAAAAAAAAAAACGTGTGTTGTGAAAAAATAAAAATTAATAATATAAAGAAGAAGAAGAAGAAGAAAACGGAAAGACGGAAAACAAAAAAAAAGTTCAGTTCAAGTTACAAATTAAATGATTAAAAAAATTCATAAAACGTTTCGATTCGTTCGACTCTTCCTTTTATATTTGTGTGTGTGTGAGTAGTGTGTGTTTGTGTGTGTCTGTGTGTGTGTGTGCTTTCGCAAACAATAAAACATAATTTTTTTTTTTAGTTTCTGTTTTTGTTTTATTAAAAAATTAAAAAATTAAAAGAAAATTTCTACAAAAAGAAAATAATAAAGAAAAATAATTGAATAAAAATAAAAGAAAAGTTGAATAAAAATAAAAGTGGTTTTTATGTTGTATCTAGCAAGTTCTGTAGCGGATCTAAGGTAAATTTTTATATCTAAATAAAAAAAAAATAATTAAATTAAATTTTTCATAATTTTTCCTAATTTTCTTTAAATTAGAAAAAAAAATTTCATTACTTTTTTTTTTGTATTCTCCTTAATTTTCATTCTCTAATTTACAAAAACAAAAATTCATTATAAAATTATGTCAGTTCACCTTACTCCTCCTTCACCTTCACCTCACCGTCAGTCATAATTTGAAAATGTTGCATTTTCATTTTCCAAAAAAAAAGAAAAGGAAAGTTTAGCTGAAATTTTTGTATAAAATTCATTTTTAAAAAAAGTTTTTCTTTTCTCCTCCTCCTCTCTTCTCTTCTAATTTTGTGAAGAACAAATTAGGGAATTTAATTATTGTGTGTGAAAAATTTTTAATGTACGTGAAATTGTTTTGAAAAATAAGTGAAATACTATTTGCTAAAAATAGAAAAATATCGATCCATTGAATAATTAAAAATTTCCCAAAATTTATTTTCGTTCCTTTTTTGTTTTTTTTTTTTTTTGTTGTTATCAACAAAAATTTGTTGACTTCATTGAATTCCTTCTTTTGATATAATTTCCTTTTTCACACGATTCAACATTTTCAATGTATCGAAAATAATTCAGATATGGTCAATCAAAATATAGAATTTTCATAATTATTTTCCCTCATTTTCCTCCGATACTTTTGATAAAAAAAAAAGAGAAAAATAGAAAAATAGAGAAAAAGGGAAAAAAGGAAAATAAAATTCAATTTTCATATTTTTTAATTTTCATCTTGAGTATTTTTCATTTAAAAACGAAATATTTGATTTCGTTTTATTTTTTTTTTTGGTTAAATTTATAACAACAACAAAAATTGTACATAAATAAATTGGTAAAAATTTTATAAAAATCTTACCACAATTTCCACTATAAATTTGTCAAATATCCGTTTATCAATTTTTTAATTAATAAATTGTATCACAATTATTGATCCCTTATTAAATGAACACGAAATTGTTTTTTTCTTTTTTCCAACACTATTTAGTGTTGTATCAATTTTCATTCATTTTCTTTTCTTTATCGCCTCTATTTTTTGTAATAATTGAATTGAAAATTTACATTTTCATTGGAATAAAATGTGATCTACATTTATAAATTTGTTATATCAATTTTCAATAATATTTTACTTTTCTATGTTTTCTTGAATTTTCTAATTTAATTTATGTAATTAATAAATTTATTTATTATTGAAAAAAAAAACAAGTAAATTTTCTTTTATTAAGAAAAAATTTTAATCACGTTTTTCTTGTCTAATTTTCTTTTGTGTAGATAATTTATTTTGGACTTGATTCAGTAACGTTCTGAAATTCTAAATTCAATTCATTAGGGTAAACTAATTTTACTCTTTTTCTTTTTATGTTTTCTTTGGCTCTTTAAGTATGACTCTTTTAATTACTTCTTATTCTCCATTTAAATATTGACAGATTTAACTTATGATCTGATTATAAATCTTTCAATTCTTCTAACGATCTTCTCTCTTTGACGTGTCACAGTGATTTTGCACTAAAAAACGAAGTTTTTCTGATCATATTTAATGACACTACCAAACCAGATTCTCATGCATACATTGTGTTATTGCAATTATTCAATGAGTTTTAATCCAAAAAAGGAACCAAACAAAAGGAGTTATCGATTTATTTTCTGTTACAATGAAAATTGATGTATTTTGCGTAATTTATTATTAATTATTTGGTACGCAATTTTGTCAATATTCAATGAACATTATTTAAAAAGAAAAGTGTGCTAATATAGAGAAGGGTGAAAGAGGAGTAAAGATTTTTCTTCTTTTTTTTTCACATCATTTTCATATAATTTCAACATAAATTTTCATTATCACCTTTTTTTTTTGTTTTTTCATTCTTTCTCTCTTTTTATCATTAAACATTAAATCATTAATAAACTTTTTCCCTATGTCAACAAGGTCACACTTTAATTCTCACTAAATCAACAATAATCGTCACGTAAATATCACAATTTATATTAAGTAATAAAATAAATACAAAACTGTGTTCCACTGTGTTCATTTTTTAAGACACACACACACACACACATATCGCAGAAAATGTCCATTTTTAATAAATAAACAAACAGCAACAAACAGTAACAATTTTTTTTTTATTATATATTTTTGTCATCGCATACACAACCAACACAAATTCATTTAAGTAAAGAAAATCATCGATTCCTTTTAGAAAATTATTAAAGAGAAATTCATTCATATACAATTCGTGATCAGAATTTATTTATTAAATTTTTCTTCAAGCAAAAAAAAAAATAATAAGAAGAATGAAGAATGAAGTATATTGTTGTTGTTGTTGTTGTTGTTGTTGTTGTTGTCTGTCCTCGTTATTAGTGTATGGAAAGGGGATAATTTTGAGAAGATTATTGATGATGATGTAAGGGTTTGAGTTAATAAAAAGGAAGAAAGGAGGAAAGGTGAATTAATTCTCAATTATTTTTTTTGGATTCTTATAAATTATTATGGATTATAATAATTAGTCTGAGTTTAGTAAAAAATATTTTATAGTCTGCGTTAAGGTAAAAATTGAAGCTAAGACAATAGTAATGTGTTTGATCTCAAAAGTTTATAGAGGAGATGACTAGTAATAGATAGTCTAGTGTAGTCATCTTGGGACTATTAGTCAACATTTTTTTTTTTGATCTAAATAAATCTAATAAAAATTTCTCTGTTTAAAGTTTAAATGAAGTACAACCATAATATCAAATTTTATTTATAGAATTAAATTATATAAATGAAGAATTTTTTCTTATTTCACCTTTTTATAAAGAGCTGTCTTTTTTAGTGATACAATGTATATACGACAACAATTATAATGTTTCCTTATATTTAATCATCTTACTGGACTAAGTGAATTTACAATTTATTATACTAGGTTGACTATGCATTCTTTACTTCTTTACTTCTACTTCTATTTCTTCTTCTTCTTCTTATTAGTTGTTGTAGTTGTTCTTCTTGTTGTGTTGTTTTGATTTCTATGAATATTCACCTGCAATTTTAAAATCTCAAAAAAAAAAACAACAACAAACAAACAAATAATAAACAGACAGTACATATAAGAAAGAAATGTGTACAATTTTATTTTATATTTTTTCTACATACAACAACATAACACACTCACGCACACACACTCAATGTATCATTTTACGCAATCTGTTTGTGATTGTGTATGTGTTAGTGAATATATGTTGCGTCTATACACAGGTGCTTAATAAAATTCTCCTGTTTAAATTAAAAACAAAAAAAAAATGAAAAAAATAATGTGCACAGTAAGCAATAATATGATGATAATACAATTGCATTCAACACTAATACATCTACAAATACCATCATATAATAAATAGAATTAAATTAAATTAACAAATGCATATATGTTGCATATACAATCACTTGTGTATATTATCTGTTGGTATATGTATTAATATACTACCAATGCATAAATATATTTCTTTTTCTCTCTCACTCTGTCTCTTACTTTATCTACATACAGGTATTATAAATGCCATAAAAAAAATAATGCAAAAATAATAAATAAATGAGTTGACGCTCACGCACAAAGTTAAAAATACAACAAAAATAAAAATAAAAATAATATTTTAAATGAGAGGAATACGGAATGAGAGAAGAAGAAAATGTATAAGAAAAAATAAATAAATAGAAGAAATAGACGACAACGATAAAGAAGAAGAAAAAGAAAAAACTAAGAAAAAGAAAAAGAAAAATTGTAACATGAATTATTTTATCTCCCACCCTAAAAAAAATTTCACCAATTAATTTTTGCTACTAATAAAAATTCATACATCCATACAAATGTTTGTCTCTTTTCTTCACTTACAAATTACAATTGATTATTTTTATTTTAAATTATTTCATTTCATTGTTTTTTTTTCTCTCCACTTGATTGAATTTACATTATTTTACTATAATTTTCTATTCTATATTAGAGTGGGACAACAATAATAAAAATAATTATAATAATTTTATTATTTATTTGCTGTAAATAAATAAATAAAAAAATTTGTATATAGAATTTTTTTTCTTTTGCATTTTTTCGTATGTGTGTGCGATTGTGTAAATTTATTTTTTCGTGTTTATGTGTGTGTGTGTTTGTTTGTGCTTTTATAACCCGGCTTTCAAGGGAATTTCATCCGGCGTTTTGGACAGAATGATCTTTTTTCTGTTTTGTTCTCTTGTTGTTGTTGTTGTCATTTTTTTGTATTTTTTATTATTATTCTTTATTAAGTATTTAAGCATGATAATCCGTCCCTACGTGTGCGTATGTATGTATGTGATTTTAAATGAAGAAAAAAAAAAGACAGAAAGAGAAAGAAGGAAAAGAAAAAAAAACGTGTTTGGTGCGCGCGGTCAGTAAACCGTCATTTGCATTTTTATTGTTATAATTTATAAAACAAAAACAAAAACAAAAAAAAAAAAACAAAAACAAAAGAAGAGAAGATAAATCTGGACAAGTTAATACATACACGTATATATTACATTTGATTTGTATTTTATTTTGTCATTGCATATGTGTGTGTGTGTGTATATATATGGTTGTGTTGTGTGTGGGAAAGAGAGTGTAACAAGATGCCAGTGCAAGAGGAAAATGAAAGAATCAAAAACAGAAAAAAAGAAAAAAAAAGAAATGACGTAAGGATTAAATCTCCTAACACACAAGTAAAAGGTTTTTATAAATCTTAGATTAAATTTTTTTGTTTTTTTTTTTTATTTTTTGATTTTTTTTTTTTGCAAACAAATACTTTGAGTTTTTAATACTGACTTTTACACCACATCCCTGTTCATAATGTTCAGTTAAGATGAAGATTATATATTTGTTCAACCCCTACAGAAAAATATAAATGCACCCTTCCTACCTTCTCTGGAACAAAAAAATGACGTTCACTCATTTGGTCCATTAACGAGAATTACAAAAAAAATAATAAATATTTTTTTAATCAATTAAAATTTTTAGTTGCGTTTGTGTATTTTAAAGTAAGATTCTGAAAATTTTACCTTTTTTTTTTATTGTTATTATTGTTATTTGTTGTTATTGTTGTTTGCTGATAGTGATGGTACATGGTACCCACAAGTTGGTCATTCTTATGAAAAAGTTTAATAACAGAATATTAACATTTCATCTATCTTCTCCTCTCTCACTCACACCAGTCATTGTTTCTGTTTCATCATCCCTATTATTGTTCAAAATAATAAAATTCTTCTTTTATTGTTCTTCTTCTTCTTCTTCTTCTTCTTCTTCTTCTTCTTCTTCTTCTTTTATTATTATTCTTGTTGTTGTTGTTGTGTTGAATATGTTGATGATGAAAATGTGTGCAAGAAAAAAAGAAAGATAAAATAAAAAACAATCAAGAAAAGGAACGAATAAAAAATCGAAACAAAAGAAAAAGAAGAAGAAGAAGATGTGAAGAAGAAGAAATGAATGGATAGAAAAGAATAAAAAAAAAAAGAATAATCAGAATTAAGAGAAATATATCCAAAATATGCGTCATGACCTTGACCCGTGAATTCCCCATAATAACTGTTGAGATTTTTTATTTTTTTAATCTCACTCTTTCTCTCTCTCTCTCTCTCTCTCTCTCTCTCTCTCTCTCTTTTCTGTTTCGATTCACTTGAGTTGCATTTTTTAGTCAATTTTATTTTCTGTGTCATTTTCCAATTTGATTTTTTTTTTTTTTGCTTTTTCGATTCATTTTTGACAACACCAATAATTAGTACACTCAATTATTGCTGGCCTTTGTTGGGCTTAGTGTAAAATTTTACACTGACAATGTGATAAGAATATTTTTTACTATTTTTCTATATTTTAAAGGTTTTGATAAAATATTCCAATAAATTCTATTAACTGTTTACTTTACTTAACACTCTCTCTCTCTCTCTCTCTCTCTCTCTCTCTCTCTCTCTCTCTCTCTCTCTCTTTTAATTTTTTTTTACTTTTTACCTTTTATGACATATGTCAGCGGTGTCCCTAAACTAAAGTATTTATAGATGTCAGTTTTGTATGAATTTTTTTGTTGTTTTTGTGTCAAATAAATGTAACACAATAATTAGATTATCAAATTTAGTTTTGAGGTGCTGAGAAAGAACAAACAAATTATACGAAAAGACAAACAAAAAAAAAAAGAATATTAAAAACAAATAGAAATAAAATCAAAGAACAAGAAAAAGAAGATTAGAACTAATTCATAACGGATTTTTCCTAGTTATAAAAAAAAAAAAAGAAAAAATCACCTATGTTGTTTTTGTTTAATTTATATTTTTTATTTTTTTTCAAATATAAAAAATAAAAGAAATAAAAATAAAAGGAAAAAACAAAAACTTGTCTTGTTTAGTTGGAGATTGGACTTGTTCTTCTTCTTTTTCTTCATCTTCAATTCTTTATTCATCTTCTTTGATTTTTTCTTTTGTTTCTTCTTCTGCTTTTTCTTCTTCTTTATTTTTCTGTTTATTTTTCATTATAAATGTGTATTAAATTATTATTACTTATTAATTTAAATTATTATTTTTCTTCTTTTTATTTAACAAACATCTTCTTCTTCTTCTTCTTCTTCTTCATCTAAATATTTTTCTACTACTTTTTCTTTTCATCTTTACCCTTCATTCTTCTCACCTAAACAACAGCAATAACTATATTCTCACTTCTCTCCTCCATTAACAACCTCTTCACTTCTTCTTCTTCTATTTTCTATAATAATCTGTTTTTGTTTAATGTTTTTTTTTTGTTTTGTTTTTATTCTGTTTATTTTATTTTATTTTTTTTTGTAATGATTTTGTTTTTGTTTCTCAAAAACTAAACTTGTACATACAACATAAATACGAGAAAAGTGCACAACCATTTGCATTTTTCTTGCTGTTATTATTATTACATTATTTTAATTTCCTTTATTTTTTGTCTCTTTTTATTTAGAGATGTGAATTTTCCATCATTTTATTTTTGTATTTATGTTTGATTTTACGTTTAAACTTTAATACAACCAAAAAAAAATATAACGACGTCACTGCAAGTGGCCGATAATCATTAATTATTATTGCATTTGCATTATTGTATAACTATTTTTTTTTGTTGTTGTTTATTTTTATAGCATCTTTTATTTTTATTTTTTTTTGTTGTGTTGTTATTATTTTAGTTTTGACTTTAGTTAGAGGTGCATATTATACAAAATAAAGAACAACAACAACAACAACAACAGCAATAGCAACACTATAAAATGTTACATAAAATAAAATAATGATGCGACATTTTATTTATGCATATTTACAGATTTACATGTATACATGTATGCGTATTTATATGTATGTGTGTAGTGTACTAGCAGGTTCTTTATATTATAATTTATTGTCATAAGAAAAAAAAAAAAAAAAAAAACTGGACTCTTTCAGGGTTCTTCTTAAGACTTCATCTTTTTTCTTCTTCTTCTTCTTTTTCATCGTCTATTTTTTTTTTTTTTTTTATTGTAACGGTTTTTACAAAATATTTTTCAAAAACATAAAATATAAAAGAAAAAAAAAAACGATAAAGAAATAAAAAAACAAACAAACAAAGAAATACAATTAAATTGACAGAACTAAAGTTGTTCTCTTGAAATTCATAAATTCTTTATTAAGTCATGTAGGTAAATGTTGGTTGGATTTCACAGTGATTTTTTTTATTAAAAATTTATTTTTAATTTAATACGAATATCAATTATTATAGATTGAAGTGTAAAATTTAGTGGAAAGTGACAAAAAAAAAAAAAATAGCCCCATTTAATGAGATAATTCTTTATTTTGTGATATTTTCCGATATTAGTAAACTGAATTTGTTAGTAACTATTATTAATGAAATTAATTACTAATTAACTATTCTCATATAGTGAAATAAAGTTTTTCGTTTAAATAAAGAAAATAATGTAAATTCCAATCCATAATTTAATTACAAATAAAATGAATAAAAACAACGAAATTTTAATAGGACTTCCTATGTGACGTCTTGTATATAATTTTCTAGACTTAAGTTATACAGGATTAACAGAACGTAGAGAATAATCTTGACAGAATTTCTCACCCAAAACACAAAGTTATAGACACACACACATATAGGTTGTACACGTACACGCTTAAGACACACACAGTACGCAAAATTTAGTAAACAAGTGCAATTGTTTTTTTTTTCTCTCTTCCGTTGTTACTTTTCTATATTCACTTGGTATCCTATCGTATTAACTATCTTGATTTGAACAGAAGAAATGGTAAAATGAAGAAGAAGAAAAAGAATCTGTATAATAATAAAATAAAAGAAGAGACAAAAGAAGAAAAGTCAATGCAATAAGTGGAATGTGGTTTTTTTTTCTATATAAAAATAAAAAAGAAAGAAAACAAAAAAAAACCGTATTTTTTTTTTCTCTCCCCTGCGTTTTATTGTTGCGTTTCGCCTATTTGACGTTTAAATACAAAAACAAAACAGACAAAAAAAAAAAAAAAGAAAAACTTTCTTATTATGATTATAACAAACTAATTACTTACGTATACTTACTTGTTGTTTGTAATTGTTTGTAATTGTTGTCTTCTTATAAAGGAAAAGAAAAAATAACAAATAAAAAAAAGTTGACTCTATTTTTTTTTTTTTTTGCAGAAGTTTCACGCAACTTTTTTTCTCTGTTTTGTTAGACTCCAACTTAAGTACCGAGTAGTTTTTCTCTTTAATCTCTTTTGTATATGCCTTAAATTATTCTATGTAAGATGTAATCCTTTCTTTTGTTGTTGTTGTTTTTTTTTTTTAAGTAGACTTATTAAAGTTTTGATTTGTCACTGTCATTTCACATTACCATATGACATTTAATTAGTGACCAATTTTTCTAATTGAATTTTGAAACTTTTATTTTATTTTTTTTTTTGTAGGAATTTACTTTTAACAAGAAGGACTAAAAATTATCCATTTCACTTTTGTATAAATTAATTATTTTAATTTAATGTATAATTTTTTTTGTAATTCTGGAATCTTCTCTCTCTCTCTCTCTCTATTACTCTCTTTATGAAAATTAAGATAGGGTCAATTGTACTTACATTGAACAATACATTTTTTAAAGTTTATTTTTTCTGTTAGAAATTAAATAGAAAATAAATTACGCACACATTTAATATATGAGTAATTTTTGTTGTTGTGATTATTGTTGATGTAGTTTATTGTTGTTGTTGTTCTTGTTGTTATTATTATTATTCATTTATAGTTGTTTTTGTTTTATTTCTTCTAAAAACAGCGTTACACCGCTATAAAATATTATCATTTTAACAGTGTGCAATTATTGTGCAATCATTATGCAATCATTATGATTTTTTTTTTTTTGTGTATTTAAGGAAAAGAAAAATATACAAGAAACACAATTAACAAAATAAAAATGTTTTAGCCGCAATCAAGTCCAAATTGGGTCTCTCCTCTCTGTAGAGTAAATGGACTAAATTCTTTAATATATAAAATCAATGGTCCCATTAGACAGATTTTTTTTTACTGTATGTAGTACTGTATTTATTTCAATTATTATTCAGTCATGTGTGTGTAGCCCAAGAAGAGAAATATGCGGATGTGTGTGTGTGTGTGTGTTTTTTTTGTCTTTAAAAATATTTATTCTTGTGGGGAATAAAAGAAAATTTTATTTTCTAAATACAATTTTTTTTTGTTCATTTCTATATCTTTCTCTCTCTCTCTCTCTCTAACTCGCTCTCCTCTCTAAATACGTGTACCAAAAGCGGTGAGATTGCGAGACAAAAAAGAGCGAATATTATTGAAAAAAAAAAAAAAGAAAAAAGAAAATAAATAAAATAAAGAAAAAAAAAAAAAAAACAAAAGACAAAACATACAATATACGCGGCCTATTATCTGTGTCTTTTGTAACAAATAAGTAGAAAATCACAATTATTATTTTCTTTTCTTTTCATCTTTTTTTTCTGTTGTTTATTTTTTTTTTTTTTCTTTCCATTTCTTTATTGAAAAAAAAAAAAAAAAAATCTGTATATAAAATACGATTTACCGCTATTTTGTATTATCTTATTACTTATTACATTTACTTACATTATTATGATTTCTAAAAGTGGAGACACGAAGACACACAAAAAAATAACAACAACAACAACAACAACAACTATTATCTTAAAAAAAAAAACATTTTATTCGTTAAATTTATGAACCAAATTTTTTTTTTCACTATTCTGCAATATTTTTTATGTCTATTTGGAATAAGAGTGAAAAATTTTAATCTAATTTGTGACACTTGTCTAATTGGATCCATAATTTCTTTAATTGAAGATATATAATAAGTCAAAGTTTGTCTTATCGGATTAACACTCGAAACATTCCACGTTTCTTTCCATTTCATTTTTAATGTAAAAATATTATTTAGAAATTGGACGGGGTAAGGACCACCTGTAAAATTATATCAATTGTATTTGATGTTATTTATGGTCATATTAGACAGGTTTATGTATTCGTTATTTACATCATTTTAATTAGCCAACTATTGATCCTACGGATTGACCAATGACCACAATTTATAACACGTTGTGTTAATTTTTTAGAATTGAACCGTTTCAATGAATAATTTTCATTTGATCTCAAAATATATTAACCAGATTTTTAGATATAATTAAGAGTTATATAGAAATATTTCTCTGTTCTCTGCTAATCCCTTCTGCAATCTACCCCACTCCATTATAAATATAAAAAAAAAAAACAATCAAAACCTTCAAAATATTTCTAATTTTTTTTTGTCAAATAAAAAAGAGTTAAGAAAAAATCAGAATGCAAAAGACGATGTAGACGAATGAATTTAATGTTAAGATGAAGATGATGATTATTTGTTAAGACAAAAATTAAAAAAAAAGTTTAAGAGGAAGAAAAAGAAGAAAAAATTATATTTTTTTTAGTGACGTTGTTTTGTATAAATTTTGTTGTTTTGTTGTTTCATATCAAAAGAAATTATATTATTATTTCTTCTTCTTCTTCTTCTTCTTCGTTTTCTTCTCCTCTATCTGCTTATATAAATATAATATAAATATATTGAAAATGCCTTCAGGCGAACACCTTGCGCGCTCTCTTAGTTAAATAAAACAAAAAAAAAAAAAAATAACAACAACAACAACAACAAAACAACAAAAATAAAAACACAAAAACAAAAAAAAAAGAAAAGAAAAGAAAGAACTGGTCGATGCCTTTTCCACACCATAATAATATTAACACACCAATCTATAAACACATACATATTGGATACACACACACACACATACATACACATTTAAAAATAACACATTATTATATATGAGGTACATAAATATTATAAAAAAAGAAACAGCATCCAAGATACAGCGAAATAACAACAAAAACAACAACAACAACAACAACAACAGTAATAGCAACAATAACAACAACGATGAATAAGAATGAAACAAGTAATATAATAAAAGTTTTAAAATTTATTGTTGTTTTTGTATATATTTTTTTTCTGTGTTTTGTTGTTGTTGTTATTGTTTTTGTTGTTATATTCACTTAGAGGTACATACTTATAATCCATGTATGTATGCTAGGATAACTGTGTGAATTTAATATGATAGAGATAAAAAATAATAAAACAACAAAAATTAACAACAATAACAGCAACAAAAATTGTTCAAATATCAAATGAAGTCCAAGAGAAAAAACAAAACACTTAAAAATCTGTGTTCCTTTTTACATACACACACACCCACACTAAACCATGTACATTTTTTTGGTACATATTATTTCAATATTATTACCATATGTGAATGATATAGGAAAAAAGGTACCCAACCATCCGAAGGATCTTCGAAAAAAAAAAATTTCGTTACCCAGAAATAAGAAAATAAACACAACAGCAACATTGGTTGCTATAAAAAAAAAACCCTTTAATTTTCTAAAATTCAGTCAAAAACTCAGTCAAGTCATCATAAGAATACAAAATGAGAAAAAAAAAACAAATAATTAGATTTATTGGTTTGTTCTTCGTTGTATCATCCCCCATCTATTTAACCCCACCACAATTATCACAATTATATATTTGACGATCGTCTTGTCGTACAATCTTGATTCTAAAACGATTGTCACTTTTTCTGTCAGAATTGTTGTTTGTTCAACAAAATTCTGAAATAGATAAATTTTGATTCTATACTTATGGAAAATGTGTATTTACCCCAAAATATGTTTCCTACACTATACTCCACTGTATATCACCAACCCCTCATATTATAGTTTAATGTATGTAGAGGAATTACATCATAAACTGTACCATTGTACATGATAAATAATTATTGGGGGGGATGTGTGAGTGAAGTTTGTTCATTTAAAATTTTTTTTGATAAATTTATGGAAATTTTTTATTTATTCTTTCTAATGTAAATGTTTGTTGTTTCTATTAATTTTTTTTTATTTTTAAGTAAAAACAACAGATTCCAATAGAGACAAAAAAAAACTAAAAAATAGAAAGATTTTTTTTTTTATCAAAAAAGACACAATATAATACAGACAAACATACAAACATACAAACATACAAACATACAAACATACAAAACACACATACACATTAATTCATACATAATGAAGAAATGAAATAAAAGTATTTATATAGGAATCAGGAGACAATTAAAATAATAATAATTATAACAACAAATACAACAACAGCAACAATAATAAATAATAACAATAACAACAACAATAAAAATTTATCCATCTTTTTTTTTTTTTTTTTATATTCTGTATTTTTTTTTTTTTTTTTGTGTTTTTATTTTCTTATATTAAAGAACACGTTTTTTTTTTCTCTTTTATTTTAATATGACTCTCTTATGTTTTGTTGTTGTTGTTTTTATTATATACTCTCATTCCATCTCATTTTCACTCAATTTCAACTTATATACCAATAATATGATTGGTGTCTATGTATTTGGTGTTCTGTTTATGCATGTGTGTGGGTGTGTATATATATATATATATAAATAATATACTAATTTTAATTTATAGATTTCTTCATCTTCATCTTCTTCATTTTCTTCTTCTTCTTCTTCATCTTCTTCTATAAAATATTAAAAATAATCTCTTCACTAGTATATTTTTGTATTTTATTTTTCGTTGTTATTTTTTTGTTTTTTTTTTTTGTTTTTTTTTTTGTTGTTGTTGTTATTTGCTTTTGTTGTATGTATCGTTTTTTTTCTGTTCTTCTTCTTCATCATCATCATCATCTTCTTCTATTTATTTATTTCATTTTTTTATTTTTTTGGTTTTTTTGTGTGTGTGTATTCTTTTTTTTTTTGTTTTGTTTCTTTGTCTCTTTCTTTCTCTCTTTTGTTTTTCATGTTTTTTGTTTTTTGATTTTTTTTTGTTTTTTTTTTTTGTTTTTTTTTTGAACCTGTTCCTTTTATTGTTTAATTTTTATTGTTGTGTTCCTATTAGAGATATGATTGTTCATTTTTTTTTTCTTCTTTTCTTTTGTACGTATTGTTGTTGTTTTTCTTTATTACTATTTGTCCATTTGGCTGCGAGTGTGTGTGTGTGTGTGTGTGTGCGTATGTAAATATTGTTTATGTACTATTTTTTTTATTAGGAGATATTTCTCTGGGTTTCAGTGTGTGTGTTTTTGTTGCCTTTCATTTGTTGGTATTTTTTATTTTTGTCGTCTTTTTTTTTTTCTGTTTCCATCTTTTTTCACTCACTTCTTTTAAGAATGGAATGGACCATTATTTTATTATTTTAGATTTTTTTTTTCTCTACTCTTCTCTTCTTTCTTTTTTTTTTTTGTTTTGTTTTCTTGTCTTTATCTTCTTCTTCTTCTTATTTTACTTCTGATTTTAATGGCAAAAAAAAATGATGAAAATTCAAAACTTAAAAATCCTAATACTTTTTTTTTAAATAAATAAAAGGAAACTCCTGCAATTGGGAAATTCACTTAAGTTAAACATTTCAACTAATTTAAGATTTTTCCATTTAGTCTTTTAGACATTTTGGTATTTATATCATTTTACACCTTTAATTTAGAGAAGAGAGATTATTGTTTAATAACGGGGTCTTTTGTTAGAATGACAAACGTGTTTATAACGTATAACTCTGATAAATATCTCTTTGCTTATTAATTTCTTTTTCTTCTTCTTCTTCTTCGTATTTCAGATCAATCCCTATTTTTCTTTTCACTGTATAATTTTAACATGACACAACCAGGTATAAACAATTAAAATTCCGAATACAAGGGATAGAATAATGTGGAGGTCAATCATCCTTAGAATTCTTAAGAGTTTTGTTGTTGTTGTTGTTGTTGTTGTTGTTGTTGTATTTTATTGTCTAAAATTTACTTTTTTTGTTGTTGTATCTCTCACTAATAATTCCTACCCTTCCCCCCACTTTACACATTTCTATTGTGAATACTAACAGATTTATCATTGAGTTTCTCTCTCTCTCTCTATCCAACAATTTTGGGTGATTAGTACTAAAAAAAAGGGTGAATAC
>OY720156.1:2950129-3048376 GCA_963082725.1 Pedicia rivosa | reverse complement strand
GTTTCCCTTACCCCGCTTTCGTGCTCAACATCTTGGTGTTTTTTTTTTTGTTTTTTTTTTTGACATTTCATTAAGACAGAAGAAGAAGAAGAAGAAGAAGAAGAAGAAGAAGAAGAAGAAGAAGAAGAAGAAGAAGAAGAAGAAGAAGAAGAAGAAGAAGAAGAAGAAGAAGAAGAAGAAGAAGAAGAAGAAGAAGAAGACGATGAGAAAGAAGAAGAAATAAATGCCTAATTAGAATAACAGATAGATACCGCATTAGAGTTAGAATTCTTTTAAATTTATTACCCACTTTTTTTGTTTTTGTTTTATTCTTCTTTTTCTTCTTCTTCTTCTTTTGGATAAAAAATAGGAAAAAAAAAACAAACAAAAAATTTAAAAAAAAAAACCAAAAAGAAACAAAAACAGTAAAACTTGCCTAATTGGACCAGATAATCTTTTTGTTTATTTTAATTTATTTTATTTATAAAAAATTTATAAAAAAAGAGAAAAGAAATTTGATCTTCGTTTGATAACACATAAATAATAACAACAACAATCACAACAACAAACATCGATATAAATAAATAAATACAAATAAATTTATATTCCAAATATTTCTTATGATCCTGTCTCTTAAAATATTGTTACATTGATTTACTTTTGGTAATCCAATCGTTTTGTATTTATTCCTCATATAGGTGCCAAATTTGCACTTGTGATTGAATTACAATCATTTTAATTTCAAAATAATCTGCTGTTTAATAAGAAAAAATATTTATTTCCTCCTTCCTCTCTCTCTCCTCTTCTTCCACAACAATCGATTAATCTTATTTTATTCTCTCACTTTAGTATTTAAATTAAACATTTTCTTTAAATTGTTTGTAAAACTTTGTAGTAAAAATTTTTTAATTTTGATTTTTAACGAAAAAATCTTTTAAAATTGAAAAGTTGGGGAAAAAAGAAAATATAGAAAATGAATTGTATTCTGGCAATAGTGGAAAATGGGTTTTAGTTTGTATTTGTTAAAAGTTTAGTTGAAAATAATAAAGAATGAAAAACAAAAAGAAAATAAATAAATAAAAGAGAAATTCTCTTCTCTTACTAATCACTTTTTTTAACCCCTTTAGTTGTTGTTGTTTGTATTCTTTTAAAATTTACTAAAAACAAAATAGAAAAAGTTTTCGTTAATAAAAGAAAATGACACAACAACAACTGTTTATTTTTATTCTTTTATTATTTAAGAATTTCTTCTCTTTATCATCCCTCCCCCCCCCCTTCCGTTTTCTTAACTTTTTCTCTTTTACATTTTAGTCTCTCTCTCTCTCTCTCTCTCAGTAAAGAATCCTTTTTTCTTGTATTCAACTTTAAACTTTGTTTTTCTGCGTCACAATTTCATTATAGGGGATGAAATTTTTTGTATTTTACTTTTTATTTTATATTTGGGCAACTAACAAGATATCTAGATGAGAGACTGCTGAATATCTAAAAAGAAATTATGAATAACAATCGTATGTTGAGTTGAGGGGTTGAATGATGAAAATTTTATTCGTACACCCGCGATAAATAAATATCATTCAAATTAAAATTAATTTTCATTCGTTTCAATGGATGAATAAAAACAACAATAACAACAATAAGAAGAAGAAGAAAAAGATGAAGAAGAAAATGTGTGTGTCTCTTATATTCTTCTCTCATTTTTGTGTGTCTCATTTATTGTCATAGAAAATACACAATTTTCAACAATATATACAAAATACAAATAGAAATGGCATGAGAGAGAATAGAGAGAAGAGAGAGAGAGAGAGAGAGAGAGAAAGAAAAAAACAAATAAATAAATAAAATATGAATAGAAAATAATCACTGACGAAGAAATAAAAACAACAATAAAAATGAAATGAAACGAAGAAAAAAAAAATATATAAGAAAGAAAGAAAGAAAGATTGAACATAAAATTCTAATGATTATTTAACGAAAATAAATTACTACTTAAAAATTACTTAAAAATTAGTAAAAAAAAAAAAAAAAATAATAATAATAATAATAAACTTTTAATGATTATGATTATTGTTATTATTGTTGTTTTTTTTTTTTTTTGGCATCATTATTAATCGTTGATCATCATCATTATCGTCATCATCAACATTTAAGTATTGTTTTTTTTTTGTCTTTTTATCTTTTTATCTTTTTAGTATTTTTTGTTTTGTTTTTTTTTTTTTTTTTATATTTTTCTCTTTTCTAAATTTCAATAATTTTTCTTTTGTTTCTTTTGTTTGATTTTTTTTCGTTTTTTTTTTTTTTTTATGTTTTATAAATTACATAAATTTAATTTAATGTTTATTAGTAGTAAATTTACTACGTTTAGTAGATATACTAAATAGTGTACTATATTATACATAATTATGTAATTAAAGAAAAAAAAAAAAAATAACTAAACAATAATTTAGGTCTCTCTCTTTCTCTCTGAAAAAAAAAAAAAAAAAATAGAAATATTTCAACATTTTGTTTCTTTTTTTTTTTTTCTTTCATGTTTTTTCGTTGTTGTCGCTTTGTTTTATTTGTTGTTTGTTTCGGTTCGATACAAAAAAAAAAAAAAAGAAATAATTAAAAAAACGTAAAAACAAAAAATTGAAAATTGTGAAATTTGTGTGTGTGTGTGTGTGTCGTGTTTATTGATTTCTATTCTCTTGTGAATTTAACAATAATTTTATACTATTGTTGTTGTTGTTGTTATTGGTTTATTTAAAAATAAATTTAAGAGAATATGTATTGAATAGGATAACAACAGCAACAACAAACCAATAGAAGAAACAAAAAAAAACCAACCGATAATCGGTTTTTTCGATCTTCTTCTCATCAACACACAAAACCCAATTAGCATTTTTATTCATAATATTTCGTTTTTGCTTTTGTGTTTATTTTTTATTGTTGTTGTTGTTGTTATTTTATCGAGATATGATTTGTTTTTCTCTCTCTCTCTCTATCTAACACACTCTATTGTTTTCTCTGTCAGTTCTGTACTGAACTTCTTTGTTGAACATTTTCTTTAAATTTTTAATAATTTTTTTTTTTTGGTAGTTTGTTGTTGTTATTTCTTGCTTCTTTTTTTTTTATTGTTTTTCTAAAATTTTGTAATAATTATCAATATTTGATTGTTGTTGTTGTTGTTGTTAGTTTTTTTTTGTTTTTAATTAATTAATTAGTTAATTAATTAATTAATTAAAGATGTATATAATATGCTTCGTTTTGTTGTTGTTGCTGTTGCTGTTTTTTTTTTAATTTGTTACGTTTTTCCTCTTGATTGTTAGTTGGTTGTTGCTGGATGCTGTTTCTTTTCTTCTTGTTTTTTTTTTTCTTGTTTTGTTTCGTTTTATTTCTTATTATTTTTTTTGTTTTTTTTTTTTTTTATTAAAGCAAAGCCCAATCCACTCTTTAAATTTAAATTAAGTTTTTGTTGTTTTTGTTTTTGGTTTTGTTTTGCTTTTTTTTTTTTTTTTCAAATAACAAAAACAAAAAAACCAGACACAATAAAAAAAAAAACAAAAACTAAAATAAATAAATAACAGAAACGAAAAAGAAAAAGATGAAAATTACAATAACAAAAAATATTCATAAGGAAAAAGAAAGAAAGAAAACCGATAAAGAAAAAGAAGAAGACAAATAATGTAAAGAAATGAAAATAAGAAGAAAAAAAAATTCATTACATCGAGCTTAACAAATAGGAGAAGTAAGAGAGAAAGAGAGAGAGGGAGAGAGTAAAGGAAATTGAAAAGAGACAATTTAATTTATTAATTAATTAATTAATTATATTTTATGTTGATTTAATTTTAGTTTTACATGAGAAAATTATGTAAATTTTCTTCTCTTAAAATAAAACAAAAAAAAAAATAAAAAATACCAGATAAAGAAAAATTTCCGAAAGAAAGAAAAGAAAGGGAAAATTTAAATAAAAATTTTCTATACAAAGTCGGTTAAATTTTTTTGTTGTTGTTTATTTATTTGTTATTTTGTTATCTGTAGAATTGTATTTAAGTAGCGTAAATTTTATTGAATGGAACTTGTTTGGTGAATTTGAAAATAGATTTAGGTAAGCACAAAGTGTGATGTGTAACTTCTAACATTAATTAACGCTACACAAATGTCATTATTATCCATTACATAGTTGAATTGAAGAGCCAGTTGGGTGATTTTTAATATTTTTGAATTTATCCTTGATCTTCTCTCCTTTAATGTGTAAAGCTCGTTCTAAGTTTACATACGTAAAGTGTAATAAAAACAATTAATTAAAATAAACAATTAAAATTAAGATTTTCCTAAATTTTCTCTTTAGAATTATTTGATTAATTTTTCATATAAAAAAATTTATTTTCTCATTAATTTCTTACAATTCTTGAATTAGTTTTATTTTTGTGTCACACTGTCACACACAGATAGAAAACTCGTAATCAAAGTGACTTCCCGTTTGTTTGTTCAAAAAAAAAAAGACACAAATTGAAACAAAAACAAAAACAAAAAAAAAAAAATTGTGTTAGTTAGTTAATTAAGATATTTTAGTTAAGTTCATCAACTTATTAAATTTTGATGACAAGAAATTCAAGAAATGACAAAAAACAAAAAAAAACAGATATTATGAATAAAAAATGGCGCCAAATAAAAAGTGTAAAATTCTTCTTAGTTAAAGGAGAAATTAAAAGTTATCAATAGGATAAATTAGGTTTCAGTTATTTAAAATAATAACAACAACAATAAAGAAATTTTTTTAATTAATTTATATCAATTTAAACTTCCTTGTTTGTTTGTCGTGTTCTTCTTCTTGTATCGCATATTCATCCTTCTATTCAAAAGTTGCAGAACCGAAAGCCTTGATCATATTTATATACATATATTGTTGTTGTTGTTGTTGTTGTTATTGTTGTTATTATTGTTGCTATAGTTTTTCGATTGTGTTTATTAAAAAAATAAAAAATAAAGATGATAAAAGAAGAAGAAAACATTTTCAGTTTTTCCAGTCTGTTTTTTTTTTCTCAATAAACGAAGAAGAATTGACAACAACAGCAACAACAATAAAACTTTTAAATCTTTTGATTTTTTTTTTAAATAAGAAGAAGAAGAAACAAATACACACACACACACACACACAAAAAAAACAATCAACTATAAAGGAGACAGACATATATAGATAGAATGAGATAACACGATTAAAAGTTTCAACTAAAAACAATTTTTTTTTTCTATCACAATTTTTTTTTCTTGATTTTTTTTTTTGTTTCTTTTCTGTTTTTTTTATTTATTTTTTTTTATTTCTTATTTGTTGTTGTTGTTGCTTTTTTTTTTTATAGAAAATAACAATTTTAATGGATTTACATATTATTTACATTTTTAATTAGTTGGCCTGGACTTTGTTGGTCGTCGTCGTCGTCGGTCTGTACTTCTTCATCTTATTCTTCTTCTTCTTCTTCTTCTTTTTTCCATCTTCATCCTCATCTTCTTAAATTTTTTTTCTTCTTCTTTTGATCTTTTTTTTTCTTATTATTTTTGTTGTTGTCGTTATTTTTTTTTTTTTCTGTTTTATTGTTGTTTGTCTTTTGCTTCTCACTCACTCATATCCTTTCTCTTTCCTTCTCTCACGTAATTATTATTTTTCTTTTAAATTAATTTTTGTTTTTCTAAAAAAAAAAAAAAAATTCAATTTGCATAGAATGCAAAAAGAAGAGTCAACAAGAACAAAATATTAAAACAATTAAAATACTAACAACAACAACAACAACAATAAATAAAAAAAATTGAATATACATAAATATTTTAGCCTCCTACCTTAACGCCATTCATTTAGATTTAATAAGAAGAAAACATTGCACATCCACTGATTTTTCATAATTTTATATGTGTGGAAAACAATTGACAATTTAAATTTAAATGTACAGTGATTATGTGTGTGTGTGAATGTGTTTTAGATTTCTATTTCTATCCCTTTCTAACTGTACTCAATTTAATAACGAATGTAATGAACCACCAACACAAAAATATCACAATTCACCTGTTTTTTCAAACTGAAAACAAAATACTCAAATATTTTTTTGAGACAGAGAGAGAGAGAGAGACAGAGAAAAAGAATGCACTTAAAGATTAAAGGAAAGAAAAAAAAGAAGAACAGAACGAAAACAAGAAAAAAATCGGGAATGCATAAAAATGCAAATGCAGTGAAACACGCATGCAGTAACACACATATACACACAGGTACATGTGAACATACACGCATACACACACACACACATGTGTGTACATACATGCTTTAAGATGTAGCTAATGGCAAAAGGTACTGGACTCTGACTGTTACTCTGACTCGTACTCTAACTTATGTTTGCGGAGCTCGTACGATTTTGTGTATGTGTGTCAGTGTATTCATAGATTTTTAAATTAATTCTCTCCTCTCTGTAACATTTTATGCCACTTATTCATCGTCTTCACTGATCTTCTATAACTCCTTTTTTCTTTCATTCTATTCTTATTATTTTCTCATACTCTAGGTACATTTTTCTTATAATTTTTTTTTTAATAATCATCATCAGCATCATCAGCATCATCATCTCTTAATTTATATTTTTCTAATATTTGAGAATTTATTAAGATGAGATCGATGCTCTTTGCTTGGTTATTGTTATTGTTGTTTATTATGTGATGAGGATACGTGAAGATAGAGGAAAAGAGAGTGAGAGGGAGAGATCACTAAAAAACAAAGATTTTTTTTTTTCGTTGTAATTTTTCCATTGATTAATGTGAAAAATCTAATTCATTAATGAATGAAGGGATTATTCTATTTTGAAAATTTTCTTCAATTGTTTGTTGGTAACTTTAGTAGACGAAAGTATATGAATACTTTTTGGGATTTTCAAAATGTGTTTAAGTTTTTGTTTCGTTTTTCTTTCTATCTTGTCCACTCTCACCCACTGTAACACGTTTATTTTTTCTTTTAACTCTTCTTAGAGCTTCTTCATCATTCATCAGTGATCATCCTTATTTGTTTCTTTCAATAGTTTTATTTTTTACGTTCTTTTTATTTCTCTCTCTCCTATAGAATATTATGATACTCTTTCTCTGTCACATTCTATTGTTGTTATTAATATTATTTATATTTCTTTTAATTCTATAGTCTAGAATGTCATTGTGTTTGTACGCTCGTGTGTGTATGTGTGGGTATATGCTTAACTGGGTGTGTGTGTGTGTGAAAAATGCGATGGCATTTTAGCGTTTTTCTTTTTCTTGTTGTTGCTATTGTTGTTCTCCTTCTTCTTCTTCTTTCTCATTCCGAATCAAATAAATTAAATTCGATAAAAAAAAAACCAATGATTTTGTTGTAGTTGTTGTTTTTTTTTCTTCTTCTTTTTCTTCTTCTTATTTTTAAATTTATGCAAATTATGTCTCAGCTAATAATCGAATATAATAAAAAATAAATAAAAATAAAAATACAAAAAACACAACAACAACAACGAAATTGTATTTTTGGATTTATTTCGGTTCTTTCTTATTGTTGTTGGTTTTTATAGTTGTTGTTGTTCGTTTATACATTTTTATCGAATTTATTGGTAACGAAGCGAGAAACAGAATTTCATTTGTTGATGTTGTTGTTGTTGTTGTTATATTCTTCTTCTCCTCTTTTTTTTTTTTTTTTTTTGTTCTGTCAGAATTTTTTTTTATGTGTTTTTTTTTTGGTTGTTTTATTTTTGTTGTTGTTGTTGTTGTTTTGTCTTTTTTTTTTATGCATTTATATAGGATTTTTGTTTTTTATGGATTTTATGTTACCTAAAAAAAGAAAAGAAGAAGAAGAAGAAGAATTATGTTTTAATAATTTTCATTTTAAAAAAAAAAAAATAATTTACGGTATTTTCTTGTTGATTTGTCGGCATTTTATTGTTTTTTTTTTTGTCTTTTCTTCTCATTTTGTTTTTGTTTTTGTTTCTCTTAAAATCTAAACAATATTGTCATTTTTCTTCTCTATAATCTCGAACTAATTCTTTCTTTTCTTATCTTTTTACTATTCTACTTCTTCTTCTTCTTCTTCTTATTTTTATTGTTAAAAAAATTCTTCAGATTTTTTTACCAGTTTTATTGTTCCCTTTCACTCTCTCTCTTTCTCTCTCTCTCTTTCGTCTCATATGATTTTCCAATTTAATATTTTCGCCCTATTTGCTTTCAACTTTTCTTTAATTTGTTATCAAATTTATTTTGAAAATAAATAAGCAAGAAAGAAAATACAACAACAAATAATATTTTCTATTTTTTTTTTTCTTTCTTTATTTATTTATTTATTTATTTATTTATGTTTCGTTCTTCTTCATCGTCATCTTTTAAATTTCCATAAAAAATCATTAATTATTGCTTAAAAATAATTTTTTTTTTTGTTTCGTAGTTTTTTCTTCTTTTTCTTTTTCTTCTTCTGTTGTTGTTGTTGTTGTTTATTACAATTTAAAAAATAAAAATAAACCAATTCTGTTACACTTTTACACTATAAATTTACTACTTTATTTTCACATTTTCTTTTCTTTTCGATTTGTTTATTAATTTGTTTGTTTTGATTGAAATTTATACATTCATTGTTATTGTTGTTGTTATTATTGTTCCTATTATTGTTAATAATAAAATATGAATTAAAAAAATAACAACAACAACAACAATAACTTTTTATTAAACAAATAAAAAAAATTATATATTTTTTATAATTCTGTTTCTGTTGTAATGTCACAGATTGGGTCCCCAAATTCAAACCTTTACGTCATTGAAATATATTTGTTTAATCCTGTGAATTGATACAAGATACGTTTTGATACAAGCCACAATTAATCTAACTTTTTCTCTGTAATTAATAATTTAGAAATTTGTGAAAATTGTTGTGAAAATTATTTTCTATTTAGATGATTTTTTCTTTTCAGTTTAAATTGATCAACGTAAGTCAGTTTCCTTTTACAACTCTGTTTTTTTTTTTTTTTTTACATATTTATTTAATTGGACGATTAACCCCCGAGGGGATGGTTAAATCATCATCACTTTATTTTTTTTCTGTTTTATTTTTTATTGATGAGAATTTCATGAGAAAAATGTGCAATTTTTAGTTTTTGTTTTTTTTTTTTTTGTCGGTGTGAAATTTTTTTTTTTTTGATTTTCGTTTGTTTTTTTTTTTTTTTTTGTTGTTGTTGCTGTTATGAAATTTCTAAATGTGAAATCGTTTAACAGTAAAATATACTGTCAGCAGTCAATGTAAATGTCCCAGTTTAATTAGATCATTTTATTAATTTCTATATGAATGAATTTATTTGTTCTATACACGATCATCTGACTAATAGACTAAAGGGACGAACCCATCTGTTTTGGGAAAAATCTCTGGTCACATTAATGAGGTTTTTTTTTTTTAAATTGTAATTCTATATGAAATTAAATTGAAAATAATTTACTATGTGAATGTTTGTTTTTAAGGTGTCACAGAGAGGTAAAGATATCTTGAGGTGGATTTTTATATAGATGGGGTTGTGGAAAGACGGTGCGAAAGGGGAGGTGTGTTTGTATTTCAACCAACTGTTTAACGCAATCAAAATGAAAACAAAACAAAACAAAAAAAAAAGAGGTGTAGAAAGAAGACACAACACAACAAAAAAAAAACACAACAACAACAAGAAACAAATAAAAAAAAAAAAAAACAGTTGATTAACAAAAAAGATAAGAGAAGAGAAAAATTTGAATAATTTTGCAGTTTTTTATTGTTTTTTTTATTTCGTTCTTATTTTTTTCTGTTTTTTTCTGTTTTTTTTTTTTTGTTTTTTTTTTTTTTGTTTTTGATTTTAAAGATTTCTGGTTCAGCCATCAGCCAATTAAGAAATTTATGGCATACATACATCTATACGAGGATATAATTTCTGTCTCTCTCTCTCTCTCTCTGTATTTAGTTATGAACTCACACACACGCACAAACACATGTATATCTACTAACTAACACCAATACATATTCATCGTATTTTTTTTTACCATTATGAATTTAGTATGTTGTTGGTGGGTTTTTGATGTTTATGTTGTTGTTGTTGTTGTTATTGGTGTTGTTGTTGTTGTTGTTGTGTTCATTTGCCACGAAATCACATTTTATTATTATAATTATTTTTTTTTGTCTTATCTTATTTCTCCTTCTCTCTCTTTGTCTTACTCTTTTTTTTTTTGTTTTATTCTTATTGTTGTTGTTGTTGTTGTTGTTGTTGGTGTATCTCAAATTTTGTATTTCTGTTTTATTTGTTCTTCTGTTGTTTTTTTTTCTCGTTCTTTGCTGATGATATGGGTTGTCTTTGTCTTTTATATCGCACTTTTCTCTTCTTCACTCTCTCCCTCTCTCTCTCTCTCTCTCTCTCTCTCTAACATACACACTCTCATTCTTTTACTCTCTCTAAGAAATACTCAATCTCATAATGAATAATATTATACATTCAGCCATGTGCGATAAAAACAAAAGAATAAAAACCATAAAATTTTTGTCACAATAATTTTTAACCAATCAGAATGAATCGTCATCATAATTAGATGCTCTAAGAAATCAAATACTAATCAACTAATTTAATCAGATACAAAGCAACAAAAAAATTATTATAATTTTTTATGTTCAGTTTGATTGGCTTAAAAATATTCTATGCTCGGACACAATTGTTGTCTTTTTGCTTTCATTTATAATTGACAAAAAACAAAAAAATTAATTGTGAAATTCAAATTAAGTAATTCAAATACTTGATTGTTGTTATTGTTGTTTACTTTGCGGTTAAGAAAAAAAAACAGTGAGACCAGAGAAAGGGAAAGAATGAGAACGAGAAAAATTATCACATAAAAATAACAACAACAACAACAGCAACACCACAAAAAAAAAAAAATAAAGAAGAAATCTTAAAAGAATAAGATGAAAGAAGAGAATTAATTAGTGGAATTGTTTTGTTGTGGTTGTTGCTGTTTTTTTTTGTGTTTTATTTTTTTTTCTCTCTGTGTGTGTGTGTGTGTTTTTTTTTTGTTTTTGGTTAGTTTTTATAGTTGTTGCTGTTTTTTTATTTGTCCACAAAGCAATGAAAATAAAAAAAAGAGTAGAAAAGGAGGTATTAATTCACAAAACTTGATAATAAAGAACGAGTGAATTAAGAAGATGAAGAAGAAGAAGAAGAAGAAAACGAAGAATTACAAAAAACAATAAAAAAAATAAAAAAAAACGACTAATAAAATTAAGAATAAGAATAAGAAATGAAGGGAATTTTCATGGATTCTTGTCTTAAGAAAGAAGGTGAAAAAGATGAAAAAAAAAAGAAAGAATATCAGAAATTGTGATCTTCAATATTCTTTATAAATGTACATAATTCTCACGTGGGAAGGCGCCATTTAATTGCTGTTACTTTCACATAATAAGTAAACGATTGATCTTTTATAATCCAAACTATTCTCTATAAAATGAATTTTGTATCCTTAAAGACATTCCTAAATCTTAATGCTTTCATTTATTTCGTTAATAAATTTTGAAGAAATTTTACTTTTTGATTTGTCTTGATTTCAGAGAAAATAAACACAAATAGATTTTTCTAAAAGTACCACCTACGTTTACTGAACTCTCCCCTTATTTTTTTTTTAATTACATTAAATATTTAATTTCTCTCTGAAATCAACTCCTCAATAAAATGAATTCAAAATTAAAGGAGTTGATTTTCTCATCAATAAAAAAATATTTTCTTATTTTCTTTAATTTATTTCTATTGTCTAATGGTCCAATTAGACAGATTTTTGTATTGTTTTATAAAAAAACAAATATCATTTATTAGATGCGATCTTTTTTCTTCAACTTCTCTTCCCATCACCCTGAAATACAAAAAAAAAACACACAGTAAAATATTAAAACAACAACAATCCAAATGTACCGACATAAAAAACAAAACGAAAGAAAAAGAAGAAGAAGAAGTAAAAAAAAAAAATAATAATAAAGAAACAAAAAAAAAACGACAAATAAAAAACAAAAAAAAAAATGACAAAAAAAGTAAAAAAAGAAAAAAAAAAAAAAGAACAGAACAACAACAACAAGAAGAGAAAAAAAAAAAAGAACAAACTTTTATAAAATATTTTCATTCGTTGAAAATAAATTAAACCAAAAGATTAGTTTCAAAGCATTAAAAATTGACATTTTAGGATTTTCTTCATTCTTTTAAATAACAACAACAACAGGACAACAACAAAATATGTATAAAAATGTGTGAATGTAAAATAAAGATGAAGAAGAAGAAGAAATTTGGACGATGCTCTGAAGAAGTTAAAGGAGAAAAAGATGATGTTGAGATGAAGAAGAAGAAGAAGATGAAGTTATAAAAAAAAAAGAAGAAGAAAAAAAAAACAACAACAACAAACAAACAAACAAAAAATTGTAAATCATTTTGGATTGAATATTTATTTTTTTTAACTGTTTTGTTGTTGTTGTTGTTGTTGTTGTAGTTTTTTATTCTTATTCTTATAAAAATATAAATCTTTGTTTCTCTCAATTTTTTTTAAACATATTTTTGTTGTTGTTGTTTTTTTCGAAAATGAAAGAAAAAAAAAACTTATTTTTATTTTCGTTACTTTTGTAACGATTTAGTCTATAATGGGAAGATCATCCTACTCTTCCCCTCACAGCCTGTCTTTCTTTAGCATTCTCTTCACCCCTCTATAGATTCTTTTATTATAAATGTACAGTACTTAGTGTCATTGTACATACGAATAATTATTATGGAATTGTGTCCCCCACCCCCAGCGACAAACAAAAAAAAAATACAATGAAATTTTTAGTTCTTGAATTATACAAAAAAATATTCCTTTCTTCGGGTCATTCTTAAATGAAACTCCTCTGAGTCCTCTTTACGCATTCTCAATAAGAATTACATAAAATCATCATTTATCTATAACTGTAATTTAATTTGATCTTGCAATGTAATAAAAATCAAATTGATTAAAATAAAAAATCTTACGTAATGAAAATACAATTATGCCAAAAACAGAAAAAAATAAATATATAATATAAATTGTTGCATTAAAATATGGACACACACACACACACACATACACACACACACACACACATAGCAAATAGAGAAAATAAAAAAGTAAAAAAGAAAAAAAATGTTTCAATAATTTATTGCGCGTGCTTAAAGTGGAATTTTTTTTTTTCCTCCACTTCTACTTCTTCTTCTTCTTTTTCTTATTAAAAACTCTTGATCGACTTTTTGTCAACTTTATTCATGTTTTATTTTTATTTTTTTTTTGCTTGTTTTGTCTTTTTTTTCTCACAGAAATCACACATTATTCTTCTTCTTCTTATTTTCATTTTCTTTGAGGAAAAACTTTCACCTATAAAATTTTTTTTTATACTCTTTATTTTTTTTTTTTTTAATTCCGCTATAATTTTATTATTTGTTACTGTTGTTACGGTTGTTGTTATTGTTGTTGTTGTTATTATTATTATTATTATTATTATTATTATTATTGGTATGGACAGAAAAAATAAAACAATAAAAAAAGCAAAAATTGAATTAGTCTCAGTTTATTTTAAGTGCGAAGTTAAGAAAACAATAACAACAATAATTATTAGAATAAATTACAATTTAATATTTAAATTAATGGTTAAGTAAGTTGTAATTAAGGTGACCAATTGAGTTGACAGTGGTTCCACCCTTTTTTTTTGAAAAAATCTGAAATATTATTTTTTTTACATCCAAAAAAAAAAAAAGATTCAGCAAATTTGTTTAAACGGAACTAACTGACAATGAAGGTCCTAAAAAACACCAAACAGTCCAACATATTCTGTCGTTTTTTTTTGTTTCAAGTGCAAATAAAATGCTGATGGTGAAATTGCAAAAAATTTAATCATTAAAACTTTTACACTTGCATTGAATTGCTTACATTTTGAACTATTTTCTTTTAATGCATAAATTTAATGTGTAAATATATATATATATATATATATATATATATGTGTGTGTGTGTGTGTGTGTATCTCTATAAGTTGTACGATTAAAAGGTCTATGGACTTCCCATAATCAACATCATCATCATCATCATCATCATCAACATTATATTATTTTATCCCGCAAGAACCAGACCAGTTTGACCATTTTCATTATTTTTTATTCTTCTTCATCTTCTTCTACTTCTTCTTCTTTTTCTTTTTTTTATTTGTTGTTGTTAAACCTTAAGATGATGAAGAAGAAAGAATAAAACAGAAAAGAAAAAATAAAGAAGAAATAATACAAAAAAAGACAATCAAATTCTTTCATACATTGTCTGTGTGTGTGTGTGTGTGTGCGTGTATTCTGTTTTTTTTTTTCATTCATTTATTGTAATTGTTTCCTCTGTTTATTCTTCTCTCTTTACCACTTTTTAATGTCTCTTTCTATCTTTATTTTTTTTTGCTAATCTTAAGAAAAAAAAAATAAAAAATAATGATAAAAACGATAATCACAACTCACTTACTCCCTTAATATTATTTATCTCTTTTCATTTCAATTTATCCAAAGAATAATTTATATAAAAACATTATTGTGATCATCATAATTAAATTATTGTTGTTGTAGCGTTTTGATGGTATTTTATTTGGAATGGGTTGTTGAGGAAGGGGTGAAGGAGAAGTGAAATGAAAAAAAAAGGATGTTCTCTCACCTCTTCACTTAAATTATTATTAAAAAGGTAAAAAAAAAAAATACAATTAAATTAATAACAATCAATTTACACGTACACATTCACAAATTATTCTTTTCCTTTTTTATTGTTAAAATTATCAACTTCACTCTTGATGATCATTTATATTTTATTTATACCAATTCGTTCAGTTCAATTCTTTTGAATTTTTGTAAAATTCTTTAAAAATATATTTATTGTTCATTACACATTACATAACGTATAATTTTTTAATTAATTCTAGAATTAATAAAAATGTTGTTTCTGAGTTAATTTACGGAATTACGTTAAATCAGAAAATGAAAACAATCAAAATAATTATCTGTTTCTTTTTTGCGTTTAGTTTAACTGTGAGTTATTTGCGGACTTAGTTTTATTAATTTTATATTTTTAGAATTATATAAACAAATATTTAATGGTGTTAAAATTTGATTCTGAATTTAACACTTCAAAATCTAAACATTAATCCACTCACATTACCACCTGCACACCCTTCATATTTTTAAATCAATCTTAAATTAATCTCAGACTTTCTACAGTCATTGAATTTAATTTTAAATATTTAATTATATTATTTGACTAAATACTTTTTTACTCAAAAATAATTAAAAATTAAGAATAAATATAAAAAGAAGAAGAAGAAGAAGAAGAATATTGAATATTTTTCTTCTTAACTTCATTATACACAGATTTCCTTTAACTCCTCGTAAGAATTGATTAGAACTTTTTTTTTTATTCATTATTTATTTGTTGTTGTTTGTTATTATTATGGGATTATTTTATTTTTCTTTTTTTTTTGTGTAATCTGAATTTTGTCATATTTTTGCATTTTTTTAATTGCAAAAAAAAAACAAGAACAACAACAAAAGAAGAAGAAAAAGAAGAATAAAATGGAAAAAAAATATAAACAAATCAAGTTCACATTCCACTACGGGATAGTTAAAAAAGAGTTACAGGTGTAAACTTTGATAATGTATGTGCGTGCATATTTTTATTTATATTCTTTACACGATATACGCACATTCACATATGCACACACACACACACACGCACACAACCACAGATGCATTTGTGTATTTATGATAACAAAAAAAAAAAAAAAAAGAATAAGAATAAGAATAAGAGGAAGAAAAAGAAAAAGAAGAAGTAGAAAAATGTATGCAGCACCATTTTCAAGTGTATTATTCAAAGAGGTTTGCAATTATTTTCTGATATGGAAAATAGGAGATATTGGAGTTCAGTTGAATTTTAATAAAAATTTAATAAAAATTTAAATAATATTTGTATAAATTGATCACCAATCGAATTGTACTAATTGTTCAACAAATTAGATAGGGTTTCACATAATTTATAGAAATTTGTTTATTTTCATTTATTGTTGTTGTAATTATTTTTGTTGCTTTTTTCTTTTTTTTTTTTGTATTCCAATATGTCAAGACACTCAAGAATCTGTACTTACAATGATTTACCAGGTGTATAAGTATTAAGTACAAATTCTTTTGTCGTTCAACATTGCTCGTCGTTGCCCTTTTTTTTTTTTTTTGTTGTATTTTGGTTAATAGAAAAAAGAGAGAACCAGTGAATTTTTTTTTTATTTTAATTTTTCATTTTTTTTTCATTAAGTTCCTGTTCGACGGGAATTTATTTCTTCAGTTTCTTCACAGTTTTTTACTCTTTCCTTTTTCTCTTTTTTAATAATAATAATAAAAAACAACAACAGACAACAACAACAGACAACAACAACAAAACATTCCTTCCTTCATACTTTTCATTTTCATTTTTTGTTCATAAATACGAATAATATTCTCCAATAGATAAAACTCATTTTCTGTCACAATTTTTTTCCTCTTATTTCACTCTTTCTCATTCTGTGTATACGTCTTTAACATACACACACACACATACACACACAGATGCTTGCATAATTTTAATATACTATTCAGTGTTCACTGCCCACTGCAAAAATGTATTCTATTAACCAATTTTATTGTTCATTTTGTATACAAATTTGCGGAAATTTTTTCCCGATAAAATTTATATTATCAAAAGGATGAATATTTATAATTGTTTATAAATGGAAAAGGGGAAATTTGTAATTAGTGTTGAGAAAATTTAACACAAAAAATTTAATCAAAAAGTACACACTGATTTTTTTTTTTGGATAAAATTGTAAAATGTAAAATCAAAAAAATAAAACAAGAATAAAAAATAAAAATAAAATAAAATCAAGTAAAAAATCAAAATTAGCTTATTCACGTGGGTTTGCTTTTTACCAATGCATATATACAGAGACACACACACACACACGCATATGCAAAAATCAAATAAATACATTTTCACATACGCACGTCAATTCTCAATTTCTTATTTAAATTTTTGGTTGCAATAAAAAAAAAAAAACAACTAACAAACAAACAAAACTAAAAGGTAAAAATGTCGTTGTGTTTGTGTGTCTGCCTTTGCTATTTTAATTTTAACTAAATTTTTATTGATCATTAATCATCTACACACACACACACACACACATAGGCATACATAATAACCTACGTACAGACACACAGTGATTGCATTTTAATGAATTTAAATCAATCAAATTAAATGAAGAATTCTGTAACAAGATTTCTTTAAAATGTGCAAAAAAGAAAAACAAAGAAAAAAAAAACTACCCCCCTTAAAAAATACACAACTTTTTTTTATTGTATGTTGTTTTGTTGGTGTGTTTGTTGTAAACTGTAAGGAACTGTAAGTAAACCGTAGGAACTTCAGAAACTGATTCGTGGACTTAACACATTGTCTTTTTTCATGGTTCAGCCATTGAATTATTTTATCTGAAAAATTTATGTTTGGTAATTTGGAATAGAGAAAATATTTCAAATATTAGTTCAATAATTTTCATAAATTTCCTTTTGTAAATTTTCATCGAATTTCGAATATTTTTGAGGTGTTTTTTTTTTTTTGTATTTTTAAAAGAAAAAAATCTTTAAATCTTTACTTTGCTAAGAAAATAAAGGGAAGAGATTAAAAAAAATTGTGCGCTGTCCAAATTATCAAGTTCTCAATTTTTTTTTTTATTATTTTCTTTCAAAAATAAATTTATGTTAATGTATGACGTCACCTGAGATTGTCACTTTTTTTATTCCTTCCTTTATTTTTTTCTTATTCGTCGTTTTGAAATTTAAAAAAGAAAGATATAAAAGCTGCAATGACGTCATCATTTGACCATATTTAAAATTTGGATAATACAACCAATAAAATGAAAAACAATTAAAAGATATCAGAATTTTATAGAACCTACGATCCACCATCTTTCAGTGAAATTCTTTTAGATAATTCTGAGTTCAAGATTTTAACACAATAAATTCGAGATGAATTTTTATTTTTGTTACAAAACGAGCAAAAAAAAAATTTCAACAATATTTTTTCTTTTACTTCTTCTCAGTTATTTGAAGAAGAGTCCTCTCTCTCTGTCTACTGTGTCTCCACATGTGAGAATCTGAGAATTAGTGGTATGTGAATATAATTTAATTTAATTTGACATTTTGTGTGTTTTATTACAATGTACATTATAGTCGGATCTGTGTGTGTGTGTGTATGTGTATGTGTGTTGTGTGTGTGTATTGTACATAATGCCTTTTTTTTTTGGTGAATAAAAAAATTAATTACGGTCGAAAAGATACATATTTCGCTAATCCTCTCGGTTTTTTTTTTTTTTTTGTTTTGTTTTAAATTTTTTTTTTTTTTGTTTTTGTTTTTGTATCAAAAGTTCATCTTCATTCTCTTTCTTTCTCTTTTCCTCCTCTACCCTACTTCACACTTCTAACTACTATTTTTTTTTACTCCCTACCTACCGTCCACCCCCCTTTCTCATAATACAAACTAAAACCCCATTTTAACATTTCTAACTTCAACACTTTTTAGAAACTTTTCTTCTTCTCTTCTTTTCTCTGCTTTTTCTTTCTCTCTCTCTCTTTTTTGTTTGTCCTCTCCTCCTTCACGCCGTTTTTGTGTTAGTTTTTTTTTTTTCGTTAAGCAATTTAAACAAAAACAAAAGCAAAAACAACAACAAGGAAAAAAAAAGAAACAAAACAAAAAAACATTTGTCATTTTAATTTGAAACAATTTAAATAATGTGCGCCCGGATTAAAAGTCTAAAAAACAAAACAAAACAAAATAAAAACGTGAAACGCATCTCATCATAAAATATATCTACACAAATATACAAACACATTCATAACACATATGTGTGTATTATTCTCTTTGATTGTGTATATCAATTTGTATATAGAATTATTTCAATAAATTGTGTTTATGATTATGCGAGGAGGAAGGAGAGCAAACATATAAATGTACAATGGATTTGTTACATTGTTGGTGTTTTTCTTTTCTTCTTCTTCTTCTGAAATTTTAATAAATTTTTTTCTCGATTGTTGGAAATTTTTCGATTGAAGTGAAAGAGGGGGATTACAGAGATTTTTTCTACAATATATATTTATGGGGTTTTATGTATAAGGGGGTTGGGAGGGAAGGTATTTTTTTTTTTTATAAAACAAACAATTCTTTTATTTTTTGTATAAACCGACAGTCGGCATACAATAAATTTCTAATTATTCAAATTTAAATCTTAATGTATTGTTGTATTGTTGGACACAAATTCAGTCATGAACACATATGATCAAGATTACTAATACACATTTAATGCAAGTTTATTGTTAAATTTTATATTTGAATTAGTTTATATTTTTGTATGGGGGAGGTGAAGTTAAGAGGTGGTTATTATTGTGTATGAATTTTTTTTTTTTTTCGTAACTAAAAAAAAATTTGTTTTGTTTTCTTGATTTTATTATTTTTTTTTTTTTGCGTACAGAAAAATTTTGTTTCACAATATGGAACAACACAATAATTGTATTGGTAGCTAGATATGGGGGGGGGGTGTGTGTATTAGTGATTTTGCGGAGTATTTCTGAGGAAGACACAATATAATGAATATTTTGTCTACTGGAAATTTGCCATGAAACGCCGCAAAAATGAAGAAAAGAAAAGAAAAAAAAAAAATCAAAAATTGTTTGTTTGTTTTTCTATAATTCTTTTCTTTTCAATTTGAATTTTTCTTTTAATGTTTTCTCTCTCTCTCTGTTTTCTTCTTGTTTCTTCTTCTTTTTTCTTAGTTTTATTTTTGTGTTTTTTATTTTCTTTCAGCAAAAAAAAAAAAAAAATGCACGAAAAAAAAAAGCAATAAAAATTTTTTCTTCTGTTTTTCTTTTTCTTTTTTTTAAAAGCGAAAAAAAAAACCCATTTCCTCTTTTCTTTATTGTTTTTCGGATTTTCTTTTTTGTTGAATTTTAAAAGTTTTCCATTTTTTCTGTTTTTTTTTTTGTTTAATTTTTGAAAATAAAAAAAAAACAATTTTCTGATGAAAATCTTTGCAGTTTTTCTCTTTAATTTTAAATTTATCATTCTCTCTCTCTCTCTCGCTCTCTGTTGCTCTCACTGTATTTTATTTCTTAATAAATTTTTTTTTATTATTTTCTTGAAAATTTTTCTTTTTATTTTGTTTATTTTTTTTTTTTTTATTTTTGGTACTTTTGAATAATTATGAATTATACTTCGTCTTCTTCTTCTTCTTCTTCTTCATCTTCGTTCTTTTCTTCATCTGTTCTGTGTTAATTTAATGATGAAGAAAATATTGATCATCTTAAAGTTACTTAAAAATATGAAATTCAATACACTGACTTCAAATTTTATTGACTTCTTTTTATTTTCTATTCAAGTCAAGACATTTTCAGTCAGTATACAGAATCCAGATATAGAAAAATGAAAAATACACACATATAATTTTTTTCTCGTTTTCTTTTATTTGTATCAAATTTTTTTTTTTTTTATTCTTTCTAAAAACGTCATCATCATTAGATTTTTTATTGTTAACATTAACCGATTTATGTATTTTTTTCTCATGGTTTTGTGCCCTGTTTTTTGTTTTTCTCCCTATTTGTATCCATTCTAATTAGGGGACAAAATAGAATTTTGTCATTTTGTCCCTTATTAGAACGGACACAACTCTGTCATAGTTGAAAATTAGGTGAACTTTATTTTTTATTTGTCCCACCAACGTCGTTAAATCAAATTCATTTAGTTTCTGTTCTGCCTTTCGTTTATACATTTTTTGTTTTTCTTTTGTTGTCACGTTCGATAAAAAAATGCAATTTAAAAATTTTATTTCTAAACGTACAAATATAATTTACTGATCTCTATGCATGAAAGGGTTAACAAAAAGGTGAAATAGAAGAGATTTAAGTTCATAATCATCTCGCGTATAAATGTGACATTTTTTTGCTCTGTCATCATTTTCAGACTTAATAAAAAAAGAAAAGAAAATTTTTTATTAATAATTTCTAGTGAAAGAGAATATCTTTTTCTCTCTGTCTCTTTCACTCTTTCTTGTTTTTTTATTTTTTATTTTTTATATGAGGCAAAAAGAAAAGAAGAAGAATTGATCTCGATTTATTTTGTTTGATCTTTTTGTATTTTTTCTTTTTAGTTTTTCTTTCTTTCTACATTTTTATTGTTGATGTTCCTGTTGTTGTTTTTGTAATTTTCTTTTTGTAGCATACAAAAAAAAAAAACAAAAAAACAAACAAACAAATAATTTACTGTTTTTTACTGTCTACTTTTTTTTTTTTTTTTGCTGACCAATAGGCTAATAATAATTTTTCAATTGTCGGTTGATTTGTCAGTAACAAAAGATAAATCGTTTCCGAAAATAATAATAATAATAATAATAAAATTAAAAGAAAAGAAAAAAAAATTGAAATAAAGGATTTTTAAATAAAAAAAAACAAAAACAACAACATACAAATACAAAAGATGAATTCTTTTGTTGCTTTCTTATTTTTTTTTCTTTTCATCATTTTCTTTTTTCATCATTTTCTCTTATATTTTTTTTTTTATTTTGTGACATCATTTCCGGTTCCAGTTTGAAAATATTTTTGAAAGAATTTTTATGAAAAAGTAACAACAAAAAAAAAAAAATTCTTCTTCTTCTTCTTTTGAAATGTGAAAAAATTACAATTCCGAATTTTGTATTGGAAATTTTCACATTTTTTTTTCATTTTTCTTCTTTGTTTCCAACAAGAAATTAATTAAAAATCTAACGATTCTACTACAGCTACTACAACAACTACAACTTTCATTAAATAAAAAAACAGAAACTCATTCACAATATTCTTATTGTGTGTTGTTGTTGTTCTTGTTCTTGTTTCTTAGTTTGTTGTTGTTGCTTTTTTCGCTGTTAATAAACACAAAAAAAAAAAAAGAAAAAATCATTCACAAAAAATGAAAAACTAAGAAAAGAAAGAAAGAAGAAAAAAAAAAACACACACACACACAAACATAAAAAAGAAGTAGAAGAAAAAAAAATTCACCATCTGGAAATTGAAAAGAAAATACTCTACTTTAAAAGCAACAACAAAAACAACAATTAAAAATCGTCTAATTTTATTTCTCATTCTCTCTTAAATTTTTTTATATTCTTTCGTTTCGTTTCATTTATTTTAATTATTTATTGTTGTTGTTGTTGTTTTTCCCCCAATCCCCCACCCTTTTACTGTTGCTGTTGATGTTGTATTGCGTAAACCTTAGATTATGTGTTTGTGCGTATTTTGTTCTTCTTCTTCTTCTTCTTCTCTTAAAACCTTTACAATATAGTCATTGTTGTTGTTGTTATCTTTTTCTTCTTCTTTTTCTGTCTCAAGTTCATATTTAATAGACACTTGTTGTTGTTGTTGCTCTTTTATATGAATTCATAATAAGTTAACGATTAATTAATTCATACTAATTTGTTTAATTCGATTGGCATCTTTTTTAAAATGTTTGCCCTATCCATACGAATGTTAGTTTAAGTCCACCTGAATGATCTTCATATGATTATAACTGTTATTCGAAAAGTTTCTATGTTTAAAGGAAAAATTTGAAAATGATTAAAATGGGATCAATTTCCATATGGTTTAATTACATAATTTGATTGTGAAAAGGGAAACAAAGAAATGGATCTTAAAATGGGAATGAAATGTAAAATCAAAATAGTTAAATCAATTTCTGTTTTCAGTGTCTGTATATTTTTAATTAAATTTTATGCTAGACTAACGTATACCAGTTATCTTTGTTCTTATTCTTTTTATATCCCCTTTTAAAGTGAAGACAATTCACGTTCTTCAATTTTTTTAATCTTTCATTTTTTTTTTTTTTGTATAATTTTTCTTATTAATTCTTGTCTTTAATTTATTTCATTGTAGAGAAATATTACAAATAAAAAAAAATATATATTCATTCTTATGAATTAATTTAATGAATTAAACACGTGCAAATTATATATTTTTATTTAGAAAAGTTAGAGAAAGAGAGAGTGAGTGAGACAGAGAGAAAGAGTGAGAAAATATTAAAAATAATAAAAACTATAAGAATTGTCGTCAACTTAAGTATTTATTGTGTATTCTAATTCTAAGATGTCCATAAGTCTATTTGTCATAAGAATTTTCATCATAGAAAACAAAAAACAAAAAACAACAAAAAACAAAAAATAAAAAACAAAAATAAAAGATGTTAGCAAATGAAAAGAATAAGAATGAGAAAAAAATAAGACGCTTCGATGACAACGTAAAAGAATAAAAGACATAAATTGTTGTTGGGGTTTTTTTTTTTCTCAATGATACAAAAAAAAAATGTAATAATAATGTGATCCAGTTTCCCATAGAAATATCACATTACATCATCAAATATTATACACACACACAAAACACACACACACACACGCACTCCCTCACTAATAAATTTTGATCCATATTTTTTCCTAGAAAAAAAAACCAAAAAAAAAAAAAAATTAAGAAAGAAATTCGTTTTCTTTGAAAGAAATGAAGAAAAAAAATGTGTTGTTGTTTCAACCCCTAACCAATTCAATAGACAGAATCAAAAATCTTAAGATTTTTAAAGAATGATTCTTCAAAAGAAAGCCGTAAAATTTAATTCGTTTTTTAAGGAAATTCTAATGAAGTCATTTGTATGTGTGTGTGTGTTTTTGTTTGTTTGTGGGTGCATTGTCGTGTTCGTGTTTCTTTGATTCTGTAAAATATATTTCATTTTTTTTTTGTTGGTCAAAATATTTCATCAAACTTCTAATCAGAATATTCTTGTCATTTACTACTGAATTTTCACACACATACACATACTTGCACACATACATAGAGTATAGAGTAACTCAAAGATTCTTGTCTTATTTCTTATTTTGGAATTTTCGTACATTTTATTATTATTAAATTTAAATTCTTCCGTTTTTTTTTTCTTAGTTTTTTTTTTTTTGTTTTTGTTTTTATTTCGAAAATAAGAACAACAACTGAAATAAGAGAAAAATGAATTGAAAAAGATGAGACATGCGTTCACCATCTGTGTTCGATGATGATGACTTCTTTTTTTTTTTTTTTTTTCTCCTCTATATAGTTTTTGTTGTTGTTATTCTTATTATTGTTGTTGCATTTGTTCTTATTGTCGTATTCGTTTGTTATTTTTTTTTTTTTACGTATATTTTATACTGTATATAGGAAAAGAAATCTTAGACAAAAATATTATATTATTGAAAAAATATATACGATACGTTTATTGTTAACACGGGCCGTATTTAGTAAATTTCTTTATTAATTATTATTAATCTGACTTCAATTAATTTTGTATAAAATAAAAATTTACTTTAATCTCTGATCTTGTTAATAATTTTTAAGAATATAATTCTTATTTATTAACTTAATTGTTTTGCGCAAAATTTGCAGTGGTGTAATTAGATAAAAGACAATATTTTACTACTACAACTTAACGTTTACTGTTTATAACAATCATTGATACCTATATACTTACTACTACTGGGTATATACTACTACTTGCATATACTTGTATATACTGTGACTGTATTAGTTATACCGAATACTTATACTTACTTAGTTATAACTTATGACATAACATATGCACATAAGATAGATGAAAATGTGATATTTAGGTAAACGGATGAAAGGGAACAAAAAATGTTTACATTTTAAAAATTTGTTTTTTTTTTTTTTTTTGTAAAAATTCAATTTAAAAACAAAAAAAGAAAAAAAAAAAAAAAAAAAGGGGCCGGAAAGGATGAGATGGTTTCAGTGACATTAATAATTCTAATTCTTTTACATAACACAAAAACTTACTTAAAAATTAAATGAAAATGTGAATAAGATGAAACTGATTTTTGCAGATTTAATGTAAGTTGTGAAAAATGATATCTTTTAGTGTTCCCTTTTTGTCCTCATATGATTCTTTTTTTTACATAAATTTTATATTTTTATTTTTTTTATTTTTTTGTCCGCCTACATTGTAAGCCTATATATGAGATTTAACATGTATAAGATTTGAAGTAGCTAAGATGAAAAAAAAAAAAATAAAAATGAACCAAAGTAAAATGAAAAAAGGAAAAATTAAATTTAAGAAAAATAAAAAAAAAAAAAAAAACAAGAAGATGAAGAAAAAGACACAAATCATAAGAGAAACATCTTGTTACAATTTATGAAATAAAATTGACCTTGACCCAAATGTTGTGTTAACATTTTTAATGGAATTTATTTTATATGCATTTACCTTTTTCTTCTTCTTCTTCTTCTTCTTCTTTTTTTTTTTTGTTACTCGTGTGAAAAATTAAAATATGAAAATTCTATAAATTTTTAATTCTTAAAAATCTTAACTTGTACGAATTCTTCTTGTGTTCCTCCTTTATGATAATTTATAAAATTACACATGGAAATATTTTGCTAGGAAAATCATTACAAATTTAACAATTTTCAATTGTTCGAAGATTTGAAAATAAAATTTTAAAAACATAAATTATTGAAGGATTAATTCACTATAATCTTTACACAAAATGTAAACGTCAATTATAATAATATCAAAAAGATAGAAACAATTATTTTTGTTTCTCCTTTATTTTTTTTTTTACCGTTACAAAATGAAAAACACTTTTTCAAAATAACATTTTTCGTTTCTTTCAAAAATTCCTGAATTTCAATTTGTCTAAAGTATTTAGACTTTTTTATAAACAAAACAAATGGAACAAAGAAAAAAAAAAAAACAAAAAAAGAAGAAGAAGAAGAAGAAGAAGATAATAAAAAGAGTACATAAAAACCTACACACACACACAGCACACATATGGGACACCACACTTTATATGTAGATATTTTTAAAGTAAATTAAAATAAAAAACACAAAAAAAAAAAACTACAGAAGAAAAAAAATCCTACTCTTGAAAATAATATTTTATTGTTTTAAAACAAAAAAAAAAAAAGAAATAGAAAAACACAACAACAACAATAACAAAACAAAAAAAACATAAAACATGATCTGCTTCTGCTTCTGTTTATTATTTTTCTTTTTGTTTTTTTTTTTTTTTTCTCTTGTGTTCTTCTTCTTCTTCTCTAAATTTAATATACTATTTTTGTTGTTGTTGTTGTTGTTTTTGTTGTTTTTGTTGTTTTTGTTGTTTTTGTTATTTTTGTGACTGTGTTGTTTTTATTATGTTAAAAACAAAAAAAAAAAAATTGAACAACAAAAGAAAAAACGAACAGACAAAAATTAAAAGGCAAACTTAAAACAAATAATTTTATAAAAAACCAAAATATTAAACAGTAACAACAACAGTAACAACAACAACATAAACAACAACAGCAGCAACAAAAAAAAAATTTGCATCAGCCAAATAACAACCAAATAAAATACACAATAATACAGTACACAATTAGTTTCCGAAGTAGACAAAAAAAAAAAAAACGGATAAGTACAGAATCTGGCATAGACAGGGTGACGAAGTAACAAAAAAATTTCCAACAAAAATAATTCGAAATGAACAAATAATAAGAAAAAAAAAGAAGAAAATATAAAATGCCAAATGAAATCAACAATAATAAAATTGTGAATAATTTTTGCTTTCTTGTTTCATCTTTTTCTCCTTCTTCATTTTTTTTTTTTGTTGTTGTTATTATTTTTGTGCTGTACTATTTTTTTTTTTTTATTATTATTGAATTTGAATATTTAAATATTTTCTGTGTTAATGTTTGGGTACGAATAAAATAGAACGTAGTAGATTTTGTTAGCTTTGTTAAAATAAATCTATTGTTTTGTCTGATGGACAAAGACAAAAAAAAAAACCGGAACAAAAATATCAGATAAAATTATACAAATGTTGTCTCATATTGTGTGTGTGTTTGTGTGTTTGTGTGTTTGCGAGTGGCAGTGCCTGTATAAATTGCAGAAAAAAAAATATATAATCTATTTTTATCAGTATCCTATTATTCATTACTCGGGCTGTTCCTTAAAATAATTTTATATATTTTATTACGACGAAGGATAATGAAAATTAATTATAAACGGGGGTTCGTCGAAGAAAATAGAGAAAAACAGAAGAAAAGTTTATTTTTAAAAACATTAAAACAAAAATAAAGAATAATAAAAATCTGTTTTACCGTTTTCTTTTTTGTTTTAAAAATAAATCCAAAAAAAAAAAAAAAGCATTTGTTAAGGGGTAAAATTCAGAAACACAAGTATGGTGGAACATTTTTATATTTGTTGTGCTTGCGTTTTATCAGTGAAAATTTAATCTAAATAGAAAATTAATTTAATCTAGAAACTCAGAATAGTTATTTATGAAATATGTACACACATGCGTACATACAATTTAATTTAATATGTTTTTCAAAATAACCTCATACTTATGTTGGTTCATTAAAAACCTTAAAATGCATAAACTCAATAAAATATTAAACATTATTTCATTTTTATCTATGTGTGGTGTGCGATGTATATGTGTTTAATTTTTTGGATTTTGATTTTTATTCTATATAACGGTAAAAAGTTTATTAACAGTGCAATTCTAATATATAGTCTGATAGATAGTCTGATTAATTTTAGTGACTTTTTAGCATAGAATGGAAAAACGAAATTTAGAATAAAAAAAAACGATAAAATTAAAAAAGTTGTTATTTAGAATATTGTTTGATGTGACATTAGGAAAATTATTGTGTAGTGATGTATTTTACGATTAGAAAATACACAGAAAAAAAGAGGAAGAAGAAGAAGGGGATATCGTAAAATGTAAGTTTTAAGACAAATTTAATTCATGTTATATTGTTATTGTGCGTATAATTATTAAAATTGATTTTATGATGTAATTTTATTGTTATGATTAAAAGACATATGTCAACATTTAGTTTTCTCATAAAATATATGTACTTGAAAAAAACTAAAAGTATATTTTTATCGTTTTCACTTTGAATTTATTCAAAATTCAAAAATGATTTTCATTTAATAGAAAAAAAAAAGGGAAAAAGTAAATAATTTTCATTTTAATTTTCTTTAATAAAAAATAAATTTTGTTTCTTCTTATTTTTTTTTTTCTGTTTTTACATAATTTATTTGAATTTAATTACATTCATCATTAGTGTAATTATATAAGTTTAGTCTATTCACTAGCACTAGACACTAATTTACTATTACGCTAAATTGAATTTATTACGTTTTGATTTATGTTGTTTTAATATTTATTTTACTACTTACATTACATAAATATCTTTACTATTTTTAATACTTAGTTAAAGTATTTAAGTAATAAATAAATTACAATTGTAAATGTAAATTATTAACAGTAGTTAATCAGTTGGTTAGTTAGTTAATCCGTCAGCTAGTCAGTTAGTTTATCCAGTCAATCAGTAGAACTATTTTTTTGAATAAAGGAAATTTATAAAATGAAAATTAAAAAAATTATTTTTGATTTTTCCTCATTTTTGTGTTTTTTCATAAATTACACAATAATATTTTTTCATCCCCCTTCACCAAATGACACTTTTATAATTGATATTAACACTCCTGAGAGAGAGAGAGAGAGGAAGTGAGAGAGATACAGAGAGTATGAAAGAGAGATTAATCATAAAATATTAATAACTGACATTGTTTTTTTTTTGTAATTTTTTTTTGTTTTTGTTTCTGTTGATTTTTCAATTTTCATTTTTCTTAAAAAATCCGTGTGTGTGTCTACGTGCACCTTTAGTTGTTTGCCAATTATATTTTTTATTTTTTCTTAATAAGAAAATTAGTTTTTATTTAATTTATGTCGATTAATAGAAAACAAAATAAAACAACAGAATAGAAAGAAGAAGAACAAGAACAGCAACAACAACAACAACAACAACTAAAATAATACAGAAGAAGGAGAAGAAGAAAAATAAGAAAGAGAAAGAAGACGGAAAGTAGGAAAAATATGAAAAGAATAAAAAGAAACTCTTCTTTTTTTCTGACAAGAAACAGATGTCATTTTCATTCTGGTTGTGTTTTATATCGATGCCTATTTTTTTTTTTTTCTTTCTTTTTTCTTCTGTTTTCTTTTCTTTTTTTCTTTTATTTCAATTGTTGTTGTTCTGGTTGTTATTGTTGTATTTTAATATTCTTCTCTGTTTCCTCATATTTTTCTCTCACTTATTTCCATTCGTTCGTCCACAAATTTTTTTAACCTATCATCATCATCATCATCAGTATCATCATCATCATCATCATCATAATCATTATCTTGTCTAGATTTTTCTTTTCCATTTTTTAATGTTTTGACTCTTTGTCTTTTTTATTATTTTTTTTTATTTTGGAGAATGATCATGATGATGATCAATGATCATCCAACGATCATTATATATTGTTTGTTTTTTTATTTTCTGCATATATATGTACTTTGTATATTTGGGAATAAATTTTTCTGTGTGTGTTTGTGTGTGTGTGTGTGTATATATAAACAAATGTAGTTACTCTTGAAGAGTGATCTCTTGCTATTATATTCTTCAACTCGAAGTTATTTTTATTTAGTTTTTTTTTTATTTTTTTTGTGTTTTTGTTTTTGTTTTATTAAAAAAAAAAAACAAAAAAAATCATTCATTTTTAGTTTTTATTTTTTTCTTTGAATTTTCCTTTTCTTGTTTGCTTTTTTTTCTTCTTTTTTGTTACTGTTTTCTCTCTCTCTCTCTCTCTCTCTTCTTTTTGCTGTTGTTAGTTTTTCTTTGTTTTCTCGTTGAGTTTTTTTATTTTTTTTTTATTTGTTTAATGAACCCTCTTACTTACAACTACAAAAATAACAAGCAAAACACAACAGTCGAGAGGAGTAACTAAGTAAATATTGAAAATTTTCAAATTTTAAATAAAATTTCATTTAATTTTTCTGGTTTTTGTGTTAATTAAATTTGATTTGTTTTTTTTTTTTTTCGTTAAAGTGAAAAGGGAAATTTTTAAAGAATATTTTTTTTTTAAGTGTTTAGACTTTAGACTTTTGTTTAGAGATTGTTGTTTTTGGTTGTATGTTTTTTCTTTTTTAAAATACAAATTAAAAGTGTTGTCACTTAAAGTGTCCTGATAAACGAAAATTTGTCCATACGTTTGTCCAACTTTCCATTATTTTTCCATTTAAAATTTTGAGTATATAAATTGTATTGGTACATTATTCTGGGTGTGAAAGTGATGATGGTTTAAGGGGGATGTGGGAGGGATGGAAAAGCTGAATACAGTTTTTTTCGTTAAAAATAAAAAATTTACATTTACCGTTACATCTGCAAATAATTTCTTTAAAAAATCATAATTGCAGTTGTGTATTTTTGTGTGTGTATGTGTGTGTGTTTGTGTGCGTGTGTGTTTAGGTAAATAGAAACTAAATAAAAGTACAAAAACAAAATTAACAAAAAAAAAACATAAGAACGAAATTATTACGTTTTTTTTTTTCATTTCATTTCATTTCTTATGGAACTTGTCACTTGTCACTGTGGTACTTCTGTTATGAGATTTTTCTCTTTCCTTTATTTTTCTTCTTCTTCTTCTTTTTCTTCTTATGTTTTTTGTTTTGTTTTGTTTTGTTTTCTTTTTCATTATTTTTTTTTTCTTTATTTTTTCAAGAAAACTAAACTAAAAGAAAATTTATTTTTCCTTTGTATATAATTGTAAAAATAATACACTAAAAATCTTAAGAAGATATAAAAGATGAAATAAAAAGAAAAACGAAGAACAAGAGGGAAAATGTTTTCCTTTTTAAAAAAAAAAAAATTTTTTTTCTTTCAATTTTTTTTCTTTTTCTTTAGTTTAGTTTCTTCTTCTTCTTCTTCTTGTTCTTCTTCTGTGTTTTATTTGTTTACAATAATTTTTTTTTCTTTTTGTTTTTTTTTTCCAAAGTGGAAGTGGGAAGTCTATATAAATTTAAACAGAAAAAAAAAAGAAGATGAAGAAGAAGAAGGAAAGAATAAAAAAAAAAAAAACAAAAAAAAATCCGAAACATTAAATTCTGAATAATTTTTTTTTGTGTTTTTGGTTTTGTGATTTTTTTATTGGGAAATTAAAAAAACAAGAAAAAAGAAAAGGAAAAAGATGAAGAGAAAAAGAAACAAATGGAAAATGAAGTTTTTTCGCTTTTTTCTTTAATGAAAAAGCAAAAATTTAATTACATTTTTTTTTCTCTTGTGTTTGTTTAGAGTTCCAACGAATTTTCTTCTTCTTTTTTGTTATCGTTGAAAATGAAACAATTTTAATTAGTACAAATTTGTTGTTTTTCGATTTTTTATTGTGAAATTCAGAAGATGATATTTTTTTGTTTTCCTTTCAACGAAAAATTATTGAGCAGGAAATTAAATGAATTTTTGGAAAAAAAATATATTTAATTTATCTTAGAAATAGATTTGAACAAATCTGTCTATTACGACAGGTCCAACAATTTTTATTCAACCAATTTTAATTTAAGTTGACTCAAATACTCTCCTAATTTAATTGTTGATGTTCTCTTGCTCTCTTATTTTTCTTTTCTTGAATTTAATTTACAATAATTCACACAAAAAGTGAGAAAAAAAACCAACAACAACAACATCATCAAAAATAACGACTTAAAACTGATTAGATTTTATTGAAGCAGGTTCATTGAATTTTCTATTTTTCCACTGTTCCCAATAGACCAAATTACTTATTCTAAATTTATCCAGAGTGACAACAACTGTTTAACATTTTCACTTTTGTCATTAAATTGAATTCAAACAAAAGATATAATTCTATACATATTTATGAAGACTGTGGTACACCTATCCCCCTTCCGTTCAACCCCTTCCAATTCTGTTCAATTTATTAAATTATTGTCTTCTGTTTTTTGTTTTATTTATTTTTTGTTTTTAAGAAAAAGAAAATAAATTTATGAAAAACAAAAAAAAAAAAAAATTTCTTAAGTTTTTTGATTTATATTTTTGTCGAATTTTCATTTAAAAAACTCTTAACGAAAATTTTAACATAGTTTTTCATGTAGTTGTTGTTGTTGTTGTTATTATTGTTATTATTTTTGTTGTTGTTGTTATTGTTGTTGTTGTTTGAAAATAATTTATGAAGTTTACAGACAAAATAATTTATCATCTTTTTCCAAATATTACAACAATTCTTTTTGTTTTGATTTTTTTATTTTAAGTTGGAATGTGTATAGAGTCGGTTGTTTGGTGGGGTTTGACGGGAAATGTAGAATATCACACATATACCAACTAAAGACAAAAAATGTCAAAACTTTAATAATTTAGTAAAAGAAGTTATCCCTTTTGTCTTAACTCTCTCACCCCTCCCAAATATCTCACCTCACCTCATCTTACCATTGTTTAGTGACAAATTAATATTATAAATATTTTCTATATTTTCTATAACGTTGAAATTATTTTATTTTCAAAGAAAGAAAGAAAGAAAGAAAAGAAAGAAAAGAAATGTGAAATGATGAAATCTATTTTCACACAGAGATGAAAAAGATGAAAAAAAAAATATATATAAAAGAAAAAGATATGATGTAGAAGAAGAAGAAAATGTAGAAGGAAAAGAGTTAAGTTTCTAAACAGTCAATATATTTCTTTATTTTTGTATATTTTCTTCTTCTTCTTCTTCTTCATCTTTATTTTTTTTTTAACCTCACTTCCATGCCCACACTCCCCCACAATTTACAATCATCTAACAATGTCAGACACACACACACACACATACATACACATACAAACATAAAACAGACAGAGAAACGTTTATAGATACGAAGATTGTGAGACAAATCGCCTCCACAATATAAATGTTACCTCTTAATCTAGAACATCTTGTATTTAGAATCATTATAATTCCAACAAATCATAATAATAATTTTTCCGGAAAGTTTTTCTCTCTTTCTCTGTCTCTCTCTCCCTGTCTCTCGGTTTTTCTTTTATTTTTTAAATTTTTATTTTTGCTTGGTTTGTTGTTGTTTTTTTTTTTTTTCTTTGCGAGGAAAATCAATCGTAAAATTTTTCATCAGTTTGTTCGAGATTTCTGTTTTGTTGTTGTTATTTGTATTTTATTCGTTTTCTTTCTTTTATTTTTTTTTTGTTTTTTTTTTTTGTTTTTGGATTTTCAAAAGAGAGAAAGAGAGACATAGAGAACTATAGAGAGAAATAAAAATATTAAAAATATAAAAAAAAAGCAATAAAATAAATTTAAAAAAAATTCTCCTGTTCTTCTTCTTCTTCTACTCCTGCTTCCCCTCTTCCTTGTATTTTTTTTTCTTTTTTCTGCTCTTCTAGTTTTCATATTTTTCCCATAAATTTTCTTGTAAAAAAAAGAAAGAAAAACGAAAAAACCGAAAATGAATTTTCATTGCTTTTTTTTCCATAAAAAAAAAAATATGATGAAAGAATTTGGACGATTTGGAATCAAGAGAAAAATATCGTAATAGAGAGAAAAATAGAAAATTATGAAAATTATAGAAAATGAATATAAAACGCAGATTAAACGATAAATAAAGTCAGAATGATAATATGAGAGGTAGTGGTTGTGGGGGAGAAAGGAGAGAAAAATATAAAAATGAGGAAAATGTGGAAAAATATGAAAAATTATAGATGATGAGGTGAAAATATTTGGACCAATAAATATGTCATTTTTATACTTATTTATTTTTTTTTTGGTTTTTTAATTATTATTTTTTTGGTGAAACAACAACAACAACAAAAATAAACGAAAGAAAAAATATGTTTCGATTTCTGTTGTTGTTCTTAGTCTTCTTCTTTTCTTTTCTTAATAATAAAATCATCTTAATATTAATAATGTGACAAGATATTTATAACAGACACACACACACACATCAATTTATACTGTTAAATAAAGGATCACACACACACACACATATATATATTGTAGAAGCCTCCTCTAACCTTACGTTAATCGTTGGATATGGCAAATTATTTTGTTGAACCAGACTAGATACACTATGGTTGCGCTATATTAAAAATTAGAGTATTTTTTGTATGTCCTAAATTATACAGGAAGAGAGACTGTGTATTAAAATGAGAGAGAGAGTGAGAGAATGTGTGGTGATAGAAGGATTTGAAAAAAAAAAGATTTATTGCGTTTCTTGTTAAACTTTTGTATTCCAATTTATAACAAAAAAAAAGTATTTTCTCTAAAATTCATAAATTTCCCTAGAAGAATTTTCCCATTGAAAAATCCACGTTCATTGAAATGAAAAAATAAAAAAATAAAAAATGAAAAAAAAAACAAGCAAAAAAGAGAAAAAATATGAAATCGTGTGACACCAATAATTATTTGTTTGATTTTGAAGGTGAAACCAATTTGAATTTATTTCGTTTTTTTTTTCTTAATTTTTATTTCTAAACTACAAGAATACTCTAATTTTTATATTTAATAATTAAACACACACACACCACATAATATACACACACATTAATATATGTGTATATATTTATATATTTATTTGATTTTCGCGCATTATAATTCCATCACCAAAATTTATTATTAGGTTGACATTCATCTTACAATTTATAATTTAGTTTCAAGTCAGAAATTAGAATATCGTCTTCTTCTGTTTTTTTTTTTATTTGTGTCTTTTTTTTCTGTCTGTTTTTTTCTGTTTTATTTTTTTTTATGGAATTCTCTTGAATTGTTGTATTTTTAATTATTGTTGTTGTTGTTGTTTTTTTGTTTCTCCTTAAACAAATATCAAATATTTTGTATTGATTTTTTTTATTGATTTAATTAAATTGCCTTGATGAATCAAAGAGATTTTTACCATCCGCTTCTGTTTTTTTTCTTCTTTCTTGTGTCCTTCTTTTATTTCGTTTACAAATCTGATCTACTCTTACTCGAGTATAACTGCTATCTATCTCTCTCTGTTTCCCTTATAAATGTCTATTAAAAAATTTTACCTTTAATTAATTAAATTTGAATTAAAATAAATTAATTCAATGAATAATTGGCTCAACCGCAGATATTGGAAAAACACTTTGAAGTTTTTTAGAAAGAATAAAAAATTAAATTAAAAGAATTAAAAATTATTTTGTAATTAAATTTAAAAGTTCCCAGAACACAACAGAACCTAAAGAAAATCACAAAAAAAAAATGTATACACAAAATAAAACGAATGAACAAAAAAAAAATAGTCACATATTTTGCCATCTGCAAGTCATTAGGAAAAATGAAAAATAATGAATTGAACGAAAATACAAAATAAAAAAAAAAATTTGTTTCACATTTTTTGTTGTTATTTTTGTTGTTGCTGTGTGAAAAGAAACCAAAAAAAAAAAAGGCAAACACAAAAAAATTTATTTTAATTAATCAAAACGAGAGAGAGAGAGAGAGTTGTATAAAAGTTTAGAGGTGTATCGCATATGAACAAAGAATTTTTATTTATTAACAATAATATAATAATTCCAAAATTAGCACGTAAGTTGACTCTTCTCATTTGTCAATTTTTTACAAAAAAAAAAAAAAGAACGTTATAATGTACAAACAAACAATTAAAAGGAAGAAACACAACTATTTTTTTACATTATAAGAATTTTAATATTTTCCAATTTCACCCTCCCTAAAACCCTTAACTTTTTTTACCTCACATTTTAACATGTAACATGTTACAGAAAGTTGAAAATATTTTTGTTAAGATTTTTATTTCGTTTTATAAAATTGTTTCGAATTTTTAGAAAGAAAAGATGATCGATTGATGTATTGAGGAAAAATTTATACAATTACATTATTTAGGTTTTCCTTCTTTTTTTATTCTTCTCTTTTTCTTTTTCTTTATTTTTGTTCTTGTTTTTTTTTTCTTGTAATTTAATGATTGAACGAAATGGTCTGATGTATTTTGGGTTAAGGGGTAGTGTTGAGTGATGTTGGAATGGTTTTTTCTTTGATGATAATCTTTAGAATAAAGGGCAAAAATATAGATTTATTTTTATTTCATTACAAAATCCATAAAAAAAAAGTTTTTAACGCAATTCAATAAATGGAAAAACCATTTTTTATTTTTATTAATTTTAATCAATCAACGTAAATAATTGTTTTCCTTCGATTTTATAATTTATTTTGATTTTTTTTGTCAATTGGTAAATAAATAAAATGTAAGATAAAAAAAAATGATAAATGGAAAATAGAAAAATAATTTTTCTTCAAATTTTGAATTTCCTATTAAACGTATTTCAAATAATATTTTTTATTAAATTTTTCCCCTATATGTTTTGTGTGAATAACTTTTAGCGGGGGGAATATGGGGTAGGGGATAGAGAAATTGGATTTGGTATGAATTATTTTGATTACGAATAAAATTGTGGTTAATGTGATTGTGCTTAAGAAATGTGTTGTATTTACGCTCTTAAAAATTAGTGAATAGAAAATTTAGAACAGATCACTGTTATTAAATTGTGAAACTTATTAGTCGTAATATAAGTTAGAGAATTAACCCATAAAAACCCATTAAAATTGATTAGGAGTTTTGAATTTAGTTAGTTAGAATTTTAGGTGACTCCGAGATTTGATTGTGAGATTTTATTCAATAAAAATCTTAGATACAATTTTATTTATATATCGTACTCATCTTCCACCAAAAGGATAAAATAATTGTGTCTAAATATTATAAACATTGACAATGGTGGTTATATTTATTGCATATACGACATTCTCGAGCTATCATCAAAATTTTAAAGATTTCAAAATAAACTTTAATCCCCTCGCTATATAAATATAAATATAAATATACACACGCACACTTAAACAGATTCATATAACATTATAAAATTATTCCAATCAATTTTCTTAATTTTCAATTTTCAACAAAACATAGATAGAAAAAAAGGTCACCCCTTTTCTAATTTCTCTGAAATGAAAAAAGGAAACATTTTTATGTGTCTTCCCATTCTATTGCTTAAAATAAAAAATTATACGTTTCATTTCCTAAACCAAATGTAAAATACAATTGCTGATTTCCCGCGTGTTTTTTTTCCTACTGATCCTGCCCCATTCACTTCTATTGCTTTTCTCTCGTCCCCCTTCAACTTTAACTTTATTTGTCACAATTTAACTCATAAAAGAAAAATAACAACAACAAAAAAAAAGGTGAAAGGGAAGAAAAGAAAAACACAGATAAACGGATTTTCCTCTTTTTTTTCATAAATTGTTTTTGTTGTTATTGTTGTTCTTTCTAAGACAATTATAATGTTTTTTCTCTAAATTGAAAATAAAAACCAATATCCTATGAGAACACGTTAAATATTGGTGAATAAAAAACTGTGTACATACGTTACACGTAGTTACAAAATAAAGAAGAAGAAAAATTAATTGAAATTTTGTATTTAATGTTTAAGGTCAAACTGGAATATAATTTTTATATAATTTACTTACATAATTGACTTGACTCTATTAAATTAAGTATATTAGGTTATGTTCTATGCACGCATTTGTGCGCTGTTTCCTTATGTGAACTTGAATTTCTATAAGTACAAATGATTTGTATATGTATGTATGTTTGTCGTCTTTTCTTATCTGCATAGATAGATGTAGTTTACTTTAAATATATTTTAGTAAATTTTATAAAAGTATAATAATTCTATAAGTATGTGTGAAAGTGTGTATGTATGTATGTATGAATGTCACGATAATCAAATATTCACTTGTTATTTTGTTTTCATATTTTCTAAATAAATCTTGATTCTCCTTTTTTTTTTGTTAACCTTATTATCCTTCTTTTTCTTTCACGCTCTTTCTCTCTCTCTCTCTCTCTCTCTCTCTCTCTCTCTTTTTATAATTCTCATTGTACACCCCACCATATCCTCCCATTTTCATTGCACAATCAAAAACATATTTTTCATTCTATTTCTTCATGCCTTCAATTTTACGCGATTCCATCACATATACATCACCCACAAACCACCCCAATCCCTTCATTTCCCTTCATCCAAATATAACAATACATTTTCTTATTTCAATTTATTGTATGAATATAATAAAAGAACAAACAAATACACACAATTGATTTAAAAAATAGACTTTTTAGATTTGCAAATCTGTTTCTTCTATTGTTATGACTTAACATTATTGTTTGGATTTTACTTTAGAATCGAATAATATGAAAAGAGAAACAAATTTTCTTTTATATAACCTATTTTATGTGTATGTGTGTGTGTCTTGTGTATATGTTTGGAGTAGGAGTAACAATTATAGTGGTTCCTTTATTCATTTTATTTCATAGCAAAATAATGTACATTACTTTACTAAACCTCATTCACCTTTTAGCACTATTGTGTTAACATAAAGATCCATACACACACATACATATGAATCTATTATGAATATGTGTCTTCAAATACACATAATATGACTTATATGGAAAACACAACAAAAAAAAATTCATTTGTTGCGTTATTTCCTTTTTTATAATTCTGTATGGTTTTTTTTCTGTCTTCTATTTTTTTGTTGATTGTTATTCTTTTTATTGTTGTTTTTGTTGTTATTGCTCTCTTAATATTCTCTCTGGTAAAAAACAATTCTCAAATGACTTTGTATGTTTGTGTGTGCATTTCAAAGACGAAGAAAGACAATAAAAAAAAATTAATTTAGACAAAAAAAAAACAAAATAAGGAAATTGAAAAGAAAACAAGAAAAGAAAAAGAGTTCTATTTTTTTTTTATTCATAAAAATAAAAACAGAATAAATGTTTTTGCTTGATTCTTTTTGTTGCCTTCATCCCTCACATCATTTCTACTTATATTTTCATCCCTGAAAAAAAAAATTATACGGGAGAAAAAAAAAACAAACACAACTCTTGTCATTTTGTTTTAATTTCCGGACGCATAAGTGCCGAATGGTAGGTAACCGGTTGGAGATGTTTTGGTTTAGGTAGAAATGGGGTTGAATATGGGATTATGTTAAAGGAAGGTGGATTGTTGATGGAAAATTATAGGATGAGAATGAGAAGGATGTGAGAGAATAATTGAACAGAGGGACAGCCAAGTAAATACATACATACTTACACACACACAGACACACACACACACACACACAAACAAACATATAAACATGTTCACAATTTCCATAATTGTGTTTTTGTTTTTCATTTAAGAAAGAAATAAAAAAATGTATTTCAAAATTATTCCTTATTTGTTCCAATTTATTTGTTCGTTTTTTTCAGATTTTCCATTTTTTTTCTCTTTTTCTCTTTTTCCTCATTTTTCCGTTAAATTTTTTCTATTTACTTATATTTTCAATAAAAGGAAAAACAGAAAAAAAAATGTAAAATTTATTTTATTTCCTCTTTTCTTTTTTATACATTTTTATTTGTCCTCATCAAATTTTCTTTTTTTTTCTCAGAGTCCCATCCACCCTCTTCCCACCTAACCTAACTCCATCTGTATATCTCTCTGATATTCTCTGTTTTTTCTCTCTTATACAATTTTGTATTTTTTTTTCCGCTTTCAACATTCTTCATCACATTTATGTAAACACACATATAAATACACACACACACACACAACCTCTTAAACACAGAATCAGAACAAATGTATAGTAGTCGCGCGTATAAAATTCTATAATCGTTGTTGAATAAAAATTTAAGAACGACAAGTGAAAGTGGAATGATGAACGACGCAGAAGAAGAAGAAAATGAAGAAACAGTAAAAAAAGAAGAATAAAAAAATATATAATACATTTCTCGCACCTCTCCCCACCCTCATCCTTACCAATTGAATTGAGAACGCGCTATACAGTGATGCTGATGCCAATCTACCTTTGTCGCAAATGAAAATCAAATTTTCATCTTTATTTGTCGAAACGAAACGAATAAATCTAATTTTGTACCAAACTGTGCCACCCCAAAAAAAAATCACCTAAACCATCCACCAACTCCTTTTACCCACCCAATTTATTCATCCTTCACAATCATTACTCTCTCTCTCTCTCTCAAACATTTTTTTATTCTCATCAAAAACAGCGTGTGAATATATAGAAAATTTTCCTTGATTTTTTTTTTCACAACTTTATGTTGTTGTTGTTCTTTTTTTTCGTCCCCATTTTCCATTTTCTTGATGCAAAAAAAAAGAAAATCAAAATTTCCAATGACAAAAAAAAATTTCTGCATTTGATGATAAATGTGTTAAAAAGGAGATACCCTGGAATGGGGGTGGGGGGTTGGTTTGTTTTTTTTTTTCATTTGGGGGATTTTTTTTTAGAAATAATTGGGCTGGATGGGTGATATAAATTTGTTGTTAAGAGTAGGTGGGGTAGAGGGTGATAGCAGAGTATGAGATTCAATGGTTATTTTTTTTTTATTTCCCTTTTAGTTACTGAGTTCATATGTTCTTGTTGTTGTTTTTGTTGCTTTTGTTTTTTTTTTTTGTACTATTTGTATCGTTACATTGTATTTATTTTGTACTCAAATATAAAGAGTGTATGAGTGAAGAAATGGGGTGGTAAATAGGATAGATGAATAATATAAGAAAAAAAGAAGAGACTGACTTGTTTTTTATGCAAAAAAAAAGTCTATCTGAAAAATGATGAGCGAGAGTGAAAATTCAATACAATAAAATAATAAATATTTTTTTTGTCGTTTAAATTTAAAGTGATTATATTACCAAAATAAAAGAAAATGGAAAATGCAAAAAAAAAATTATTTGATGGAAAATAAAATTTTCTTTTATTTTCTTTTCTGTATTTTTTTTTTATTTTTCATAAATAGTTGTTGTTTTATTTTTCTTTTGTGGTGATTACGTTTTAAAAAGAAAATGAAAATATCTAAAGAATGTTTAAGTAGAGAAAAATAACAATGGAGAAATTGTTCTTTTGTTCTGTGTCAGTTACGCAATAGAAATATTTTACTTTAAATTATTATTGAAGATATTTTTTGTATTTACTCTTGAATCACCAGAATCAAGTCCTACATATACACACACATCAAACCTTAGTGGTCTGTACACTTCCATAGGAATGTTCTTCCTTTTTTCAAATTTGTTTTTTTTTTTTGTTAGGTTTCTGAAATTTTCAAAATTGAATTATTTTTTTTCGTTATCTCACATCTAACCACCCACAAAGCCCCACATCAAAATAGTTTGACATTAAATTGATTTTGATCTTATTCCTTTTATTTATAAATTAATTTCCGAGTTTCGTTTTCTATACGAAAAATCTATAGGAAAATTGTATGTTGGTCAAAAAATAAATAAATTTATTTCTAAAATAAATGGATAAATAATTTAGAATTTTCACTTAAATAAATAAATTGAGTTAAATCATAAAATATAGTTTTACTTGTTACCGGAATGTCCTCCCTTCTTTTAAATAACTAACCTAATAGGTTAATACTAAAAAACGGATGTCTTGCCTTGTTTATATGTAGATATTCTAGAAATATATATAAAAGACAAGAAGACAAGATTTGATAGAAGTGTTTTTTTTATCATTTAAATTTAATAATTATAAAATTGTCGTTATAACCTACCGATGTATTTTTCTTCTGTATCCTAATACTCCATACACAAATATGTACATACTTTATGTCACATCAAACACACACACCCACATATTCAGACACATATAATATAATCTCCGTTCTTTTACTTTGCTTGCTAAACAGCAAAAATCTAAAATCTTATTGAAATGTTATTGGTGCATTGGAGGAAATTGAGTAACTTCCTTATTTTAAAATATTTTATTTTAAAAAATTACACATCGTCCAGACTGTGTGTAGATTTTCATATAAAAAATTTTCTTAAATATAAACGATAAAATTTCTCATCTTATATTTTTTTCTACTTTAAAATTTCCTCAAGAGAAGAAAAAACAATTTTTATAGATGAAGATTATTTTGTTTTCTTGTGTTTTAGTTTTCTCTTATGTGTATTGTATAGGATTAATATTTTCTCTTCTCTAATTCAAATTTTCAATGATGACATTTTTCCTCTCTTTATCATCATTTTCTGATAATGTCGAACATTTAATCAACATCTAGCCAATCATCTTCAATATTATTTTTTTCCTATTGCAATTACAAATTCAAATGACAAAAAAAACACAAACTTAAAAATCTGTCATTTTTTAATTATTTATTTGTCAACATTCTCTTCCCCGTTCAGTCATAACAATTTTAATAATTATGTCAATAATATCTCGTTTCAATTATATCCATCATTCTACCCCATACATTATACATCACCCCTCCTACCATTTATTCAAATTTTTTTTATACAAAAACAAACAATATTCAGATTATTTTTTTATTCTCCATTTGTTCAATTTTCATTTCCAAGTTAGTTTACCCATTTTTTTTTATATGATAGTATGACGATCATGATAATGATGATGTTGATGACGATAATGATGATGATAATTGTCAATGGTTGAATAATAATAAAAAAGAGACAATACAGAATATAGAATACAAACAAATAAGAAGAAGAAAAATATTATGCAAAAATACTCGAGTGTGTATCTCTATGGAAACCAAAAAAAAAAACAGATGCACATAAGTTGGCAAGACAAAGAGAGCGAGAGAGAGAATAATGCAAATTGACAAAAGAGTAAAAAAAATCTATTCATAAATAAATAAAATAAAAGATTCCTTTGTTATGGCATTTATTATTATTTGTTGTTTTCTATAATGAAGAAACCATTTTGTTTTTATTTCTTTTTTTTTTTTGTTGTTCTTAAAAATAGAACAATGTACATATTTTACCTTTTCTCCTCTACACCCCAACCCCACCAATTCTCCCAACATTATGTAACGAAAAAATTCTTATTCAGAAACTACCCCAATTATAAACCACCAAGATCTTCATTAAATAAAGACTAAAATATTTTGTCTCTTTCTCTCTTGTCGTCAAGTGTGCGTATGTGTGTGTGTATGTGTTTGTGCATTTTTACAGAATTTGAATGTATAACATAATTAATTAATTTTTGTTTTTACTTTTAGAGGATTTAGTTAGTAACTTTTTATTGTAATTTTTTTGTTCTTTTTCAACACAATACTAGACGCCTCCACTTTATAAACTTATTATTTTTTTATATTATTGTTTTTGTATTTTTTTTTTATTGTTGTGATAATCTGTTTAATATTAACGGACATTTAAAAATGTTACAAACATTATATGTATTCAAAACATTATATTCTATATAATGTGTGTGTGTGTGTGTGTATTTGTGTAAATGTGTTTGTGCGCGCTTATGAATTTTTAAACAAATAATTTATTTTATTTTCTTCTACTTTACAAATACATTTATAGAAATATTTATAAATAATTATACATACATTTATTTGCTTATAAATTCTATACAAATGTGAATACAATAAATTCTATTGTTTAAATGTTAGACTGAGATGGATAGATTTTTTGGCGGCCATTATTATTATTATTTTTGTTTTGTTATTTTTTGTTGTTGTTGTTGTTGTTGTTATTGTTATTTGTTTTTGTTCTCTTCGTTTAATTAAAATAAGAAAATATAAGAAAAAAAATTAAACAAAAGAAATAAAATAAGAAAGTATGAAGAATGAATAAGAATTTTTTTTGTTCTTTAAATTCTTTTTGGAAAATTATCTGATGAAATTTATTGCAATTATAGGAATAGACAGAAATAGTATTATAGGTGTTTTTATGATTATTATTTTGTTAGATAAAGAAAGAGAGAGAGAGGGACAGACAGACAGAGATAATTATAAGTATCGAACTATAATTTAAAGATTATTTTCTGTTGTTTTTTTGTAGTGATAGAAAATCAACTTAAAACTTATACAATTTTACTTACTTCGATTTATTACGTAATCGTGATTCCATTATTTAAGAAAAGATAAAGAAAATTGTATTTTATTCAATGGAAAACTTTTATTTCATAAAATTATGGATTAAGAAATAATAAATAAAAACTTTATATTGTGTCTAGTCTACAAGCGTATGTTTGTGTGTGTGTGTGTGTGTCATGACACTAAATTCTTAGACCTCCCCTTGTAATAACATTTAAAATTCATTCCTATGTTAAAGAGTTGCAGATTCTACTAATTATATGTTCTCAATGTCTGTCTGTAGTAACGTTACAAAAAAAAATGTTACGATAAAGAATTTCCATGCGGAAATTCAATTATCTAAAAATGTAGCAAAAAACAGAAAAAAAATTATTTAAAATTTTTAAACAGAAAACAAAAAAAAAAAAAGAAACAAATTAATATAAATAAATACTTTTTATATAAAAATTTTTACAATCGGTTTATATTTTTTTTTTCTGTTGTTTCTTCTTCTTCATCTTCATCTTCTCGAAAAAATTATCAAAACTAAAAATTGTTTATTTGAAACAAAAAAAAAAGTTAAAATTAAATATAGCAACAACAACAACAATTACAATAATTGAAAGATTTTTTTTTTGTTATGTTTTTTTTTCTTTCTCTCTTTTTTTCGCATAATCTTTTCCTTATAAAAATTTTAAATATTTTTTTTTTATATTTATTTTTATTGATTTGTTGTTGTTGTTGTTGCTTTTTTTTTGTGTGTCTCTCTGCGCTGCTTTATCTAAATTTTATATAACAATTAAATGACATCAATTTAAATGTTCGGGTCAAATTTTTACACATATACTTAGAAAAAATAACAAAACAAGAATAACGAACAAAACAAAACAACAACACAAACAAAAAGAAAAAGAAAAAAATTGGATCAAACACAAAAAAACAAAAACAAAATAAAAAAATAACAACAACAACAACAAATAAATAAATAAAATACAAAGTTAAAACAAAACGACTTAAATCTGACCCATTTTTTGTTTTGTTTTGTTTTGTTTTGTTTTTCTTACAATATTATTTTTTTTTTTACTTTTTTTTGTACATAAATTAAATTTGTGTGATTAGAATATTCCATATAGATCACATCACACACACACATACACGCTATGCACACATAATCTTTTCAATATAAACTTAAATTTTTTTGTCCGATAATTTTACAATAAAAATTTGCTTTTATAAAATTTACGAACATATGATTAAATTTGACACAGTTTGTTATTATATGGGTGGTAGGGGGTTACCTGTTGAGGCTGAAAATCCTTTTCTTTTCTTAGTTGTCTGAATACAAATAATCTTCGGAAAAAAACTAATTCTTGTTATTTTATCATTTGTTCATTTTTAAAGTCAATTAGTTTTGTTTTATTGAACTGAGAGTAGACTTATACGTTTTGTCAGAGTAAGTTCTTACTATTAATTATTTAGGGTATAAATTTTGGTGTATTTTAGAAACAATATTATTGGATTAATAAGAGACAGTTTAAAACAATCACGAATAAAATACAGAAGTAACTAAATAAAAATATTGAAAAATAATTAAAGATTTTTCACACTTTTGACCCCCACGTAATTTCTAATCCAAATTTATTTTGTTATCATTGTCACATACTAACACCTTCTGTGTTAATACAATACAGAATATAGTAAATTTTTTACTTTGCCTTAATTAATAGAGAATTTGTAATTTCATTTGTTTTTCTTGTAATTAATTCAGAAAATTATTTCCATTAAATTTTCTAAATTATTATTATTATTAAATTGAACGTCGCGGGAAATTTAAAAAATAATTTTACAATTTCACAATATAATTTTATTTACATTAAATAATATATCAATTGACAATAAAATAATTATCAACAATGATTCACCAATTCATTTTCTCCATTTTCTCCATTTTTTTCTGTTTCTTTTTTTATTTCATTTTAAATTTAAATTAAATCATAAAAAAATAATTAAATAAATAAATAAATATTGAATAATTAATTAATTTCTGTTTTTTTCTCTCTCTTTCTTCCTCTTTTTCTCTCTCTGTCTCTAACTTCATTCTTTATTTCTAAATTTTGAAATAAATAAAAAACAAACGAATAGGACGATGTCATCAAAAAGAAAATCACCACCAACAAAATTAGAGGGTAGTGTTACAACAGTAACACAACAGCAACAACAAATTTTATTGCCAACACAGTCAATAGTAACAACAGCTACAACAACATCATTAGCAGTATCTGTTACAACAATACCTACAACAGTAGTAACATCATTATCTTCATCATCATCATCATCATCGTCATCATCGTCAACAACATCATCACACTCATCATTAATTATTAATAATTTTAATGATTTAATTGCAAATAATTTAATTAATAATGTTGATCAATTTCAACAAATTAATAATAATAACAGCAACAACAACAATAGTAACACAAGCAACAATTATGATAACAATAATTTAGATGATTGTTTATTACGTAATCAAATAAAAACATCAACATTATCATTATCATCATCATCGTCAATAGCATCATCGTCATCATCATCAATAACATCATTAATTGGTGGTAATACTGATTTTGAACAACAGCAACAACAACAACAAAATAAACAACAACAACAATATCATCATCATAATGATTTAAATAATAGTAATAATAGTGGTACTAGTAATAGTGGTAATAATATTAATTGTGCTACTATTGTTAGTGAAAGTGATAATTGTAATATTATTATTGGACATAATAATAATAACGTTAACAGTAACAGTAACAATAATAATAATAATAATAATAATAGTGATAATAATAAATTATTAATAAATGATAATAATAATTTAATTGTTAATAATAATAATAATAATATAACAAGTGAAGATTTTGAAGGTCCATGTAAGAAACAACGTTTAATTGATAATAATAATAGTGGTATTAATAATAATTGTAGTAGTAGTAGTAGTAATATTGGTATTAGTGGTAATAGTGACAATGGTGATAATGGTCACAATGATATTGGTGCTTCATTATATTCGGTAAGTGTTTTTACATTTTTTTTTTTTCATTTTACTATTTTCTTATTTTTTCGTAAATTTAATTCTAATGGTCTGATCCTTTAATTAATGTCAATAATTCAATAAGTGTTCATTTAATTGTTTAAGTCACCTGAAAGTTACCTGAAAATAGTCTAAAATCATATCAACTATTTATTTATGTATCAAAGGCGATATTTGTGTTAATGTGTCAGCAAATAATCATTTTATGATTAATAATTATTACTAATAACTCTGAATTTTTGAAGTTTATTTTTTGTTCATATACTGAAAAGTATTTAAGTTAAGAATTTCTTACAATCACATTTAATTGTTCATTTCTACGAAAATCTTTAAACAAATTTTCTTAAAAGTACATTTTTTTAAATTGAAATTTATTCTTTTCTTTTCAGTTATCATCACAATATTACTTACAACAATATCCATTAATTGGTACAACATTACCAATAACAACAACGACGACACAAACAACAATAACATCATCACCATTAGGTACAGAATTAATAGGAACAACAACAACAGCAGCAGAATTAATAGCAGGTGAAACAACAACAACAACAACAAATACAAAATTATTATTAAACAATAATAATAATTTATTAAATAATACAATTAGTTCAAATAATACTACAAATACAAATACATATATAAATGATATAAATATTCCAATGTTGCCAAATCATCAAATTATAAATAATAATAATAATAATAATAATACAAATAATAATAATAATTTAAAAGTAACAACAACTTCTGATGAACAAGAATATAATAAGGAGAAACGTCATCAGCAACGTCATCATCTGAATGTACATTTAAACGAGGACGAGGATCAGGAGGATATTGAAGAGGAAATTGAAGAAGAAGAAATTGATGATCTTGACGAAGATATTGAAGAAGAAGATATACAAGAAGAGGACGAAGAAGAGGAAGAAGACGTTCAACAGCAGGAACAACAACAACGTCAACAGCATCACCAACAACAAGAGGAAGACGAAGAGGAAGAAATTAATGAAGATAACGATTTATTATTAACAAATGATTTGGATAATAGTGAAAAGCGACATATTAAATCTATTGATAATTTATCAATGACACGTACAACACGAATAAGACAAAATCAACAGATATTAAGGTCATCAACAAGAACTCCACCATTATCTACAACATTAAGAACAAGATCATCAACATCATTAATTGATGAAAAATTACGACGAAAAAAAAAACAAAAATTATTAACAACAACAACATCACCAACTGGAATACCATCTACAACAACAACAACAATACAATCTGCTATAACAGCAATTAATCCAAATTGTTTATTAAATAATAATAATAACAATAATACAAATAATAACAATAACAATATATTAGTACAAAGTGGTAAACGTACAATGGATGATGTATTAAGAAAATTAACAAGTAAATTTCGTGGTAGTTCAATAAGAGATGGACGTGGTAGACATCATACAATAACACCACCACCATTACCACAAACACAATTACCAATACCATTACTAGCATCAACAACTTTATTACAACAACAACAAAGGTAATACACATTTATCTTAATTATTTCATTTATTTAGTTTATAATTTGTCGTCCCATAGAGAATACTATTTGAATTACTCTGAATTTCCAATTCGATATCAATTAGATTTTTATTCGTGATTAAATGTAGATACTTTTCTCCCTCATTTGTAAGCATTTTACAAAAAAAATTCCCTCTCAAATATGGACTGTTTGACTGTTGTGTATTTGGTATTATTGAGAACAAACAAACAAAATTTTTTAAATTAACGTTACTTAAGACAAGCGGTTACAATTGTAAATCATGTTTACTTAAAAAAACAAAAAGGCCAAAATCCATTTGCTTTTGTGTTGTATGAAAATGAGAATGTCAGTTAATTTTGACTTGTAACCATAATAAATCATCTACAATACAGGATTTGTTACAAGATGTTTTTAACAAATTTTCACTAATTTTTCACCAAACAGAGAAAAACATTAGACGACGAAAAGAAAAACAAGCAAAAAATAAAAATAAAAAAAAGAAGAAAAAGAAAACAAATAAAGAAAAGAAAAAAGTAAATGTGATATGAAAAATGCAACAAAAAGAAAATGAGAAGAAAAAAAAAATTAGTTTTGGGTCCTCATAAACATTAAAAATAATTGTAAAAATGAAACAATCAATCATTGTTTGTTTTTCTTTATATATAAATAATCTATGTCACTACACACACACACACACACACACACACACACACACACACACACACACACACACACACATGCACACATTTGTATGTGCATGCACAACAAAACACACGCACACACACACGCAAGATACATTCTTATTAGATTAAGAATATAGATGAACAAAAAAATTCGGTCATTTATTTTCATCCGTTATTATTATTGTCGCGTATATTTTTTTCTTTTTTTTGCGTTTGTCCGATTGTCGCACATTCTAAATATTCTTAGAATGGAATGGAATTTTTTTTCTCTCTCTCATTTCTTTTAAAAAGAAAAAAATGAAGAAGGATTTTTTTTTCTTCATACCAAAAATAATTAAACGTCAGTTTCGGAATAGAGGGTTAAAAGATTAAAACTGATAAGTTCTGAATTGATTCTTGTAATAATTCTATATAAATTTTATTAAGGGCATAGACACACATTTCTTAATTTCGTTTGGAATAAAGTAATTTGTCTTACATTTTCCATTGTCTTTTTTTTACTTTTTTCAAAAAACTTCCAATAAATTCTACTGAAGTCAACAAATCCAACCTAAATTCGAAAATTTTGCCTAAATTCTGAAAGAAATTGTTTTTACTAAAAAGTATTTTCAAACAACTTAAAAAATCAGTTCACTAAAAACAAGAAAAAAAAATATTCATCAAAGTTGACAAACATTAATCCGATTTTTTTTTTTAAATTATTTCTTCTTCTTTTTTTTCGATTTTTTTTCTTTTTTCTTTGTAGCCGCGTTGCGATATTACATTGTTTTGGTTGTTAGTTTTCTTTTTTTTTTTTTTTTGTTACAAGAGAGATATTTAATAACGTGAATAAATTATATAAAATTTTAAAATATATACAACAACAACAACAACAATGTACAATAAATTACAACAACATAGTGCCGCATGTTGAAATAAAAAAATAATTAATACAATTTTGTTACTGTTGTTGTTGTTGCTATTGTATATTTTATAAGAAAATAAAATGAGAATTTACAAACATTGAGAGAGAGAGAAAAAAAAAAAACAAAACAAAACAAAAATTGATAAGAGAAAAATTAAGAAATTAGGTCAAATGTACGAATTTAATTTTTGTATTTTATTTTTTTTTGCTTTTCTGTGCTTCTTCTTCTTCTTTTTCTATATTGAACCTTAAAAAGAGACATATAATACACAACACAAAAAAGAAAATGAATAAGATGAAAAAAAAAAAACCAATGACAAAAGCAACAACAACAACAAAAAGGAAGTTTTTTTTTTTGGGGTCGTTTATTATTTGTTAGTTGCCTCTTTTTTTTCTCTTTCTTTTTTTTTTTTTCTTTTATAAGAAGATTTGGCACAATTTTGTTTTGTTTTTATTTTTTTTGCTTTTTCTTATTTTGTTTTAACAAATAAATTCATATTTTTTATCAGTGTTTTGTTGTTGTTATCTGTCTCATAACAAAAAAAAAAAAAAATGAATTTAAAACAAAACAAAATAAAAATGAAACCAGAAAACAAAAAGCAAAATTAATTAGAACAAACAATTTTTATTTGTTATTATTTTATTTTGTTTTGTTTTTTAATTTTTTAATTTTTTTTGTTATTTTAATTTTTTTTTACATCAACAATAATTAAAAAATTAAAATTAAAATATAATGTAAAGAACAACAACAACAATTACAACTTAAAAAAAAAAAAATTCATTTCAATTGGAATAAACAGAAAACATAGAGAAAATTTAATATGAATAAGAAGACAACGTCTCGTTATCATTTTTCTTCTACTAACATAATTATATAATTATGAACTTGAATTTTTTTTTCTTTCTCATTCTATTTTTTTTTTTATTCTTTTAAGATTATTTTTCTTTATAAGATTTTTTCCTCTCATTAGATTATTTTTCTTGTAATAAAAAAAAAAAAAAAAAAATCATTTTATTTTTTATTCTTAACATTGCATTATAACGTAATTTCATGACTTGAATGTAGGACTGATGTATTTTATATTTTCCAATTAATAAGAAGGACATCAGTATATTTATGGTTGTTCCTCTATTATAAAACGTTCCTGCGTATTAATTCTACTAATTTTGGTGTGGTTGGACACATTCTAGAGTTTAGACTAAAGAGTAAATTGTGGGAAATTTAAAAATACGATAATGTCACCTATAGCTTCATTATGCTTCCTCTTTATAGATTTCTCTGAAATTTATAATTGAAAAAAATTTATCATTATATTGATTAAAAATGAAAATGGAAATTATGAAAATATAATGATTTTGTAAAATATACAAAAAAAAAAATTGCGAATTAATTGATGTTGATAAATTTTTGCAATTTTTCTATTAAAAATTAAAGTAGCAAGTAAAGAGTTATCAATCTATATAGTGACGTCTTTTCTTTTCTCTATACTCATCTTAAAGCTCAAAAAATAAAATTGTACTTAAAACAAACAATTCATTAATTATTATTGTGTTTATGACGTAATCACTGTAATCTCTTGACTTATTATTATTTGTATGTATAAGAATAATAAATAAATAAATGCCACGAGTACATATACGTGTTAAGACTATCGATATATTGAGAGGACTCGTTTGTGCGTTTTATTGGAAATAAAAAAGAAAAAATATGCATGATTGCCTGCACATATCCGGCCACTATGTGTACAAAAAAGGACAATTTAATTAAAGTTTTAGTAGGAGAAAAAAATATTGATTTTTCTTATTATTTTATTTTCTATATTTGCAATATTTTCATATTTTTGCAACTTTTCTTGTTGTTTTTTAGTATAGAATTTTTTTTTCTTAGTTCACATTTGTGTGACCTCTTTCGTGTTATTACGCTTAAATTTAAAATCTGTTATACGTATAGCAACAACAAATAAATGAAATTGTTTCTTGAACAAGAAAAAAAAATCCTGGAACTACAAAACTTTGTTCTTAATAATTGAGAAAAAAATATAAAATTTTTCTTATCATGATTGTGTGTTTTTTTTTTGTTTTTGTTTGGGTACTGCCTTTTATTACTATCTCTGTCCCTTTCTATATTGTGGTATGATATTAAAGTATGAGTATGCGTATTAAAAACGACAAACCTCCTCCACACAATACAAAATTCAAACCTACATAAATTCATATACAAATAACAATACATCCGCATACACACTTATAAAATATAATAAAATATCAGATAACAATAAGTATGACAATAATGAAAGGATATTGTCATCTCTTTTTAACTTGATATCATTTTATAATAAACCACACACATTTTTCTTCTGATTATTTTCATGTTAGCATTTTTTTCTCATAGTATTAGTGGATATTTTATAAATATGTGTAATCGCCCTATTGTGTAGGTGTATATTCTACAAAAAAAGTAGTTATGCGCACATCGATGTAATATTGTCTTCTTTTGTTTTATTTGATGAAAAACAAAAGGAAACAAAAAGAGGAAAAAAGAAAAGGAATTTTATTGAAGAGAAAATGTGAAACAGATAATTTATAGTGATATTTAGTTAAATGCTAAAAAGAGATAAATATATTTTATTTGTTTTATTAAAAACACATTCTATAGGGCTGAGACAAAACATATTTTATTATATTTTTTGTTGTTGCGCTTGGTTGTGTGTTTTTTTTTCTCTGGATTATAATTTTTTCTATTGACGAATGAAATTGAACCAAAAATGGTTTTTTTTTCTTCTTCTTTTGCAACGTGTAGCTTTGGTTGTTTGTGTGTGAGTTTTTGAGGGGTATTACATTGGGGATAGGGAAAAGAGTATTTTTTTTAAAATTATTGTATATTTTTAGATAATTTTTATTGCAAGTTTAAGTGTGTGTGTGTTTGTTTGTATTTGCTCATAAATGGCGTGGGAGAATAATCATTATTAAAAAATTATTTTATTTGTTTTTATTTATGAAAATATGTACCAAAGTATACATTTTTTAAATAAACTTTTATTAATTTTCTCACTCTCTCTCTCTCTTTTTTCTAGTGAAAATCAACAACAACAACAACAACAGCAAATGCCTGTACTTGGTTGTACTGGTAGTGTCCAAGAAAAGGAACGAAAATTAAGTGAAATGATATTACAATTACAAATGGTACGTGAACATCTATTAAATCATCAGCAAACGGATAGGGTGAGTCAATAAATCTATTATTATTTATTTAAAAAAAAATTTATTATCGATTTTTATTAATTATTTTTTATAATTGATCACACCATTAATTATTTCTATAAACTCAGTATTTTTTTAAACCTCTTACACAAATACAACGATATATACACGTCCGACATTATAAAAAATAATGTGAAAATTTTGTAAAATTTATTTGACTAAATTAAAACGAATTAAATAGAAAAAATATTAATTATTTTATGTTAATTTTATCTTGCGACGAATTTAATTGTTAATTTTTATTAAATAGTTTTTGTTTATATTAGGTACAATTTAATAGGACCCAAAGTCTTACAGTAAATATACAATTTTTAAGAATATCTTCTGTTGATTTTTTTGATTTTCTAAATTTGTTGATGCCTACAGGATTATCGCTTATGTCCAGTTTCAGCGTCCATGCAAAAATCTGTTATGCAAATTTTTGTATCTATTTATAAATTCTACTCTTTCACTCATTTCCAGCAGACTGGAAAACATTTTGTAAAACTGAACATTAAGTTGCTTAATAAAATTCAGTCATATAATTATAGAATTATATCATCGTGAATTCAATCATTTTACTTTATAAATGAAAATATAAGAAATAATTTTCCATAGGAAAAAACTATCAGAAAATTCTGTATTTTATGTGTTTATTTTAAAAGAGAGTGGGAAGCCAAGTATAATGTCATCTGATCATGAACTTGATTTATTTTATCATTAAATTTTATTTCTTATTATTTCATCATTTCTCGCGTTTGTTTAAATTTTCCTTTTAATTAAATAATTTTCATTTTTTATAATTTTTTTTTTTTATAGAAAAAAAAAAAATTTTCCATTATTTGTTGTAGTTGTAGTAATAATTGTAGTTGTAGTAGAATGCATTAGTGTGCATAGTCAGATTTTAAAAGCAAAAAGAATACATTTCATAATTCTACCATTTTCTTTTTATCTGTCCTAAGAAAATTGAAAATTTATAAAATTCTTTTTAAAATAAAATCTATTCCACATCTAACTACATACTACTGTATTATGCCAATATACTGTAAGACGACTGTATAAGACATAGAACCAGAACAAACAAAAAAAAAAAGGAAAGAAAAAAAAAGATGAAAATGAAAATGAAAAAGAAAACTGAAAACAGAAAAAAAAATCTCATTTGCATTCAACAAAGTTGTCATGTTTCTTTTTTTCTTTTCTTTTCTTTTCTTTTTTTTTTTTTTTGTTTGTTTGTTTGTTCTTTTTTACTTTTTTTCTTTTCTTTCTCTTGAAATTTTTTCGCTTTGTCTATCTCTGTCTGTTTGTCTGACTCTGTGTGTATGTCTGTGTATCTTTTCTTTTGAATTTTTTAAAAGTTTATTTTTTTTTTTTCTTCTTTTCGTATAAAAAATTTCTTTGACCACCCATTTCACCCCCAACCATATAATCCATCTATATTCTTACCTAACCTATATACCTATAGTCAAGGACAAATAAAAAAAAACCACCACCACACACCCTTCATACCCATCCCAACTAACTAAATTATAAAACTCATCCAACCCAATATTATCTTTTTCTGAGTTTTTTTTTTTTTTTGTCTATTCGTTCCTTTTTCTTTCTTTCGTTTTTTCTTTCTTGGAAAATTATTATCATTCGAGTTCTGTGTATATGTGTGTGTGTGTGTGTGTATGTGTCTTGTTCTTATACTTTGTAGTAAAATTATAAAATAGGAAAAAAAAATTTGTTGAAACAAAATAAATTTTTGAGAAAAAGAAAAATAAATGTTTATTTTAGGGATGATGTAGAAAGGAATTGTTTATAATAGGGGTGGTGGTGGGGTTTATAGAAATATGTTTATTGATTATGACAAGTTATTTACTTATCTATTTATTAGTTAAATTTTGAAACTTATTCCAATATATTTTTCTCATGTTAATATTTAAATTGTGAATAATTTACTACAATCAATTGGCGTTTTATCCTCTTTTTCTTTCTTCATTACAACATCAATTTAATCTTTACAATTTTTTCTCCAAAATATCTTTTGTTGTTGTTGTTCTAAGAGGTGAATTCGATGACTTTTCTTTACCATGACCATTTACCATTTATTCATGACATTCTTTGTCGTGTACACTTTTTTATCTTGTTTTTTTTTTTTTGTCTAAATTTATTGGAAAGAAATTTTGTTTTCTTTTCTTATCTTGAAAGATTTTTCATCATTTTGAGACGAGCGCGCGCGTTACACAACCTATATAGAAACTTCAGTTAACAGACATACTGTTGTTTCTTATCATGACTGTTTACTTTTTGATCTTTCTTTTAATTTCTTCATTAAATGCAAAAACATGAAATATATTTTTCAATCGCACTTTAAAAATTTCATTTAATGAAAAATGAAAAAAAAAAAGAAAACATCAGAATGAAAGAATTGACGAAAAATGAATTTTGTTAATTACAAAAAAAAAATTAGAGTGGGGGGTTTTTTTTCATGTTGAAAAAAATAAAGGAAAAACTATTTTCACGTTTTTAATTTTTAATTTGATTTTAAACGAGAAATTAAAAGTGGAAAACTTTTTTTTGTACGCAAGGAAAACTTAAATTAACGGAATAAAAGTGAGACTATTCAAAGAGAGAGAGATAGAGAGAGAGAATATTCAAAACAATTAATAGAATAATCAGGAATTCATAAATAGTAAAAACAAAAACACCAAACAACAACAAATTAATAATTTCCTATGAATTTATTTATGATATTGTCTCTTCCGTTACCCCACTACTGTATAACCATATAATTCTATTCCTGTATACGACCCTCTATAACCCTATTTCCTAACCCTTACTAATAATAATGTCCTTTTAATCCTTTATAAATCTTTTTTACCTTTTGAATAATATTTTATTCATTATTATTTTATCGTACCGCATTTTAAAATGGAACGTTCTTTCTCTCTTTCTCTCTCTCTCTCTCTCATTCTTTCTGTCTCTCTCTGTATCGCTTTCTCTTCCTGTATTTTTGATTTTTATATTCGTCCATTTACAATTATTCCCTTTTGTGCTATTTGTAATCTCTCTCTCTCTCTCTCTCTCACTCTCTCGCTCTTTTTAACTTTGTGGCTTTCATCCTTTTTCTTGTTTCTGTTGTTCATTTTTCTTATTTGCATATTTTACTCCTTGCGTGTAAAATAGTAGCGATTATTGTGTGCATTTAGTAATTTTTTTTTTACTATTTTCATATTATGACAAGAAGAAAATTTAAACCATATAGGTGTAGGTGGACATACGCATACACACACTCATAGTCTTAAAAATACTCTAATAGCATATACAGGCGAAGATTCATGAACATCTTTTACATTTCCTTCTTCACTTTCATAAGTTAAGTTCTGTTCAGTGACATATAAATTTGTGATGTACTGTGTTGTGCTGTGTGTGTGTGTCTTCTTATTTTGTTTTTTTTTCTTCTTCTTCTTCCAGAATTCCTAATCTTTAAAGTGTGTTTCATTTCAATTTACTTTGTTTGTTTATTTTATTTTTCTAATGTTTTGTCTTTCATCATTATAATGTGTGTATATATGTTACACACTGAACACTATCACACACAAATAATATATTACACGTGACCTTATACAATCTTATAATATACAGCAGGCATAGATTCTATAAGTTTTTTTTTTTTTATTTTCTTTTAACCTACCTGTCCAATAAAACTATCAATTTTTTCCACTTATTCTTCTTCTTTTTATTTATTTAGTATTTTTCTTCATCTGTTTTTGTTGTTTTACATTTCTAATTTTTCATTTTTCTTTTTGTTTCATTAATTTATTTTCTGTTTTCTTTCTTGATTTAGTTTTTTTTTTTTGGTTTTTTTAAAAAAGAATTTTTTTGGTTCAAATCACGGCATGTTAGAAAAAATAGTTTAGATTTTCTATTATAAAAGTAGATTCCGTGTACTACATATAACCTCGGTACACATCACGTTAATAAGTAATTTTCTTTGTTTCACTTTAAAGCGATACTTTGGAGAAAATTAAACAATTATTATGAGTTATTATGAGACATAAATGATGCCGATTCAAATCGGCATAATCAAAAATAACAAGATTTTTCTTCTATACGTTTATCTATTTTTATTATATTCTCTCTCTAATCTTTCTATAATTCTCTCTTTCTCTCTATCTAACTATCCACCTAAACTACCTAAAAGTTAAAATTATTAGTTTTATTGTTGGTGGTTCACTCTATAGATAGATTCTAGAACATGTTAACTGTCAATTATGTATTAATTTTAGTTTGATTTTTTTTTCTCTCTCTCTCTCATTTTTTTTTCTATAAATTTTAATTACATTGTTCTAGGTATGACTCTTAGGTGAGAGGAGAGGTTGACAACCTCTGCACTTCTTTTTCCTCTTTCATCCTTCTTCTATTATAATAATCTTCTGTTTGGTTTTTCCATTTTTTTTTTTCTTCTTCTTCTTCTTCTTCTTGTTCTTGTTCGTATTCTTCTTATTGTTGTTTTTGTTTTTTTTTTCTCTTTATTTATTATCTCTCTTCAACTATTCACTATTATTTTCTATTGTTTATTTGTTTTGTTATTATTCTTGTTGTTTTTTTATTATTCTTCTTTTCATTTTTTTTTTTATACGAATATACGCTTACGTGTACGTATGTATTAAGTACGTGTTTGTATTAGAACAACAATGAATAATATTATAATTTTGAATATCTCTATTCAAATCCATCAATCAATCACCAAAAAAAAAAAAAAAGAATAAGATAAAGAAAAGAATACAAAACATACACACACACACATACACATTCATAGGAAATACGATATACAAAGAAATAGAGTAAGAGAAAAAAGAAATAAGAGAGGAAAAAAAAAACAACCGACAAGTGAATTAACAAAAACATAAGAACACAAAAAGACAACAACAACAACAACAACAATAAATTACAAAAACAACACTGGAATCTTTTTTTTTTTTTTTCCTTTTTGCAACAATAAAGAGAGATAGTTGGCAAATGTGTTGTAATTTGTGTTTGTATATAGTTTCTCGATATATATAGTTGATTATTAAGAGAGAATAGAAATGTATATTTTATGATTAAAACAAATAAATTTATGTGAAATTTTTTTCAATTACATCACTCTTCCATTACACGAATACTAATACTAACCCTAAAAATTCTATACACTAATATATAAAATGTAACCCTTAAGTTGAGTTTCACAATAATTCTGAGTTGCTCTTTAATTGTTTTTTTTTTGTTCACATTTTTATAGATCTGAGGTTTCTCTTTTTCGGTCTAAACTTTAATATAAATATTAAAATATTTTCACTCCTTCTTATATTCATTACCTTTTATATTGTTGTCTCTTTTGTTATTAACAAAATCACACATGAAATTATTTGTGAAATCCGAACATCAAACCTGTCAAACCAAAAATGGTATAAAAACTTGAATCAAATAAATAAATGTTGCATTTTAATTGTGTGTAATTGAATAACAGTATGAGTTCACCGGTGGTGACCATATATATATTGATGAGAGAATTTAAGAGAGGAAAAAAAAACACCTTCCGTGTAGTACAGTTTCAACAATTATAAACACCTTCATTAATTATTTAATCATTTTTTTTTTGTTTGTTCTTTTTTTTTTCAAATTAGAAAAAAAGAATTGTAGAGAAAATCAAAACGTTCAAAAATGTCATTCATTCTTTTTATTCTTTTCTCTCTTCACATTATACAGGTTTCTCGTATTGAACAGGTCTTCTTTTCTTTTCATTTTTTTTTTCTTTTCTTTTCTTAAACAATCAGCAAACAACAACAAAAACAACAACACTAACAAAAAAGAAATACCTGTAATTTTATTCATTTACGTTTTTCTATCTAATTAACGTATATGTATGTGTGAGTGAGAGAGTGGGAGCGAAAAAAAAGAAAGAAACTATATATATATATATAGAGACAATCATATAAAGATTAATGTCAATGAATCAAGTGTTTGCTTTAGGGGATTTTTAAGGTATTTTTTCTTATTTTTTTTTTTTCCTTTTTCACTTCTTCTTCTTCTTCTTCATTTATTTTTTATGCTTTTTTTTCTTCTTTTTTTAACACATATTATAAGTACATATATATATATATAAAACTAATATTTTTACATCTTCTCTCTTGTACTCAATATATGCGCCTATCTCACTCTTTGATGGTGTCGTTCTTTTTGTTTTATTTTTGATCGTATAAATAGATTAGAAGAAGATCTTGTTTATTATGTCTCTTGTTGTTGTTGCTCTTGTTTAATTCTTCTTGTTCTCCTTCATCCTCCATCCAACTTCTCTTCATCATCCACCAGTCTTCCTCTTCCTCTTTATTATTTTTATTTTTTTTTTGAGATTTCTCGTTTTTTTTTGTTGTTCTTTTTATAATTTTAATTATTATCAGAAGAATTTTTTTTTTTTTTCATCTTCTTCTTCTTCTTCTTCTTTTTCTTCTTTGGCGTCTTCTTCTTCTTGTTGTTATTCGGCGTCTTCTTCTTCTTCTTTTTCTTCGCTTTCTTTGTTTTTGTCATAATAAAATTTAATGAGACAAGCAAAGATGATGATGATGATGATGATTATCGATGAAGAGTTAAGTAGTTAAGATTTTATTGTTTGAATAGCAGAATTGATAATTGTGAAAAGAACCAGCAAAAATTGTTGTTTGGCTAAAATTCAACAAATAACGCCTCCCTTAAACCGTCAATTAAACTTTGCCGAAGCATTCACATAAGTTTTAAAATTTTAATGACGTACAAATTAAACGTCTGATCTGTTTGCGTTAGGCGATAGATTATTTTTGGGTGGCATCAAAAGAATACTGGGAATTATTTCCTATATAAAAATTCAATTAAAAATAAAAAACAAAAATCGAAACGCACTATTCTTGATTCTTAATTGTTTGTTCTTTTTTTATATCAATAAAAAAAAAAATAACAGCGAATCATTTATTTTTTAACAACAACTAAAATAATTTTCCATTTAATTTCCATTGATTTTTTTCTCCAATTTAAAAACATTCCAATTGAATTTCAAAAAAAAAAAAAGGAAAGACTCAAAAAATGTAACAACAAGACGAAAAAAGGTAAAAACAAGAACAACTACAACAAAAAATTAAGGCTGCTCTTTTTTTTTTTTTTGTTTTTTTTTTTTGTATTTGTATTTTTACTTTATCGTGTCATGTTGTTGTTGCTTTTCTTAAAACAACTTGACAGTTTTATAAAAGAAGAAAAAAAAAAAAACACAAACAACAATAAACGAAATGAAACAGACAATTCGTTCCATTTTGTTAGATTTTTATTAAGAGAAATGAGCGAGAAAATATAACAAATGAGAAAATATTTAAACTGCGTTAAGCTACACCATAAATTTATATATTCATTTATATATGAAAATAAAATGAATCTTTATAACATAAATTGTTGTAACATTTTACGTGATTTATTTAACTAAAAACAAAATCACGTGATATTTGTTTGTTTCTTTCTTAAAAAAAATTTATTCATTTAAAATTCTTTTAATTATTGTTTCCATAGTTAAATTTTTAAAAAAAAAAATTAATCAAAATATAAAAATGAATGGATGTATATTTTTTTGTTTATCATTTGGATCTTTTTTTTACAAGTGTCTTGACCAAACACAGGTCATCATTATGGGGTTGAGAATTCTCACTTCTATCTCGATTCTAAATTTTACTGTTTTCTTATTTTTCTTTGAATTGAATTAAATTTGTGTCTGCGCACATTTTGAAATTCACCTATTTAGGATGAAGGAATTAAACGCATGTATGCTGATTGTAAAGGAATTTAAAGAATTCTTCTAGAATTTCTTAATGTAAATAATGAAGTGAAAACTGATAGTCAAAAAATTTTAATGAAGAGATTTTTCCTTATGGTAAAAGTTTCTTTATTCGTACAAAACACCTGCATTCATTATCAGTTCATTAAAAATCCCTTTTTTTTAATAAATTTAAGACAAAAAACCAGGCGTCTCCACCTTTTTACTTTTTTTATTCTTTCCCTTGTCTTATTTGTTTTTCTCTTATTTACTTATTTCTTTTTTTTAATTCAAGAAAAACATTTTTCACACAAATTAAATTTATTTACAACTTATACTGCTACCCCGAACATTGTATTAATTTGTACATATATAAAAAATGGAAAAACAGAAAAATTGTCAATATTCATTCAATCATGATGAATGACAAGTTTATATAATTTTGTTATAATTTCCAATGAATATTCTTTGTATTGGTACGCATTTTCCTTTTCCTTTTTTGTTTTTGTTTTTTTTTTTTTTTGTATAAATGAAATATGTGTACTCGTTATATTCCCACCCCGTTTTAAATTAATAACCGGATAATAAGAAATCTTTTGTTTAGAACGAGTTGATTTGTTTTTGTTGTATTTATTGCCTATTATAGAGGAAGTATTTAATATTATAGAAGAAAAATGAGGAAGAAGTAATAGAAGAAGAAGAAGAAGTAGAAGAAAAAACAGAAAAAGCAGATAAAAAAAAAAATAAGAAAATGAGAAAAAAAAAAAATAAAAAACACTAAACGGTAAAATCGAGATCTATAATAAGATGAGACTTGTTTTCTACAAATCTTGTTGTACACGTTTGTACTATTGTTGTTGTTTTTGTTTTTTTTTTTTGTTTCTATTTGTTTTATTTTGTATAACCGCCAACTTTTAAATTCTTTCTCTTTTTCTCCCTCTTTTCTCTCTTTCTCTCTCTCTCTCTCTCTCTCGATGTATTTTTGATTGTCCACACTCCACACAACTTCCATCCGTATATATGCTGTTGTTGTTGTTGTTTTTTGTTGTATGCTTTTGTGGTCCGTTCATTTGCGTTCGTTGTCATTATTTTTCTTTATTTTCTATTTATCATTTTTTTTTATTTAAGTCTCTCTTTTATTTTTCATTCTTTTGTCTCATTTAAATTTACACCATAAAATAAATAAATAAATTAAAATTGAATAAGAAGAGAAAAATATTCAACATTTTATTCTCTTTTTTTTTTTTTTTGTTTTTTTTTGTTTTTGTTTTTTTGTAATAATAATTTTATATCTCCACTATATTTATTGTGTCTTGTCATTGTTGTTGTTTTTGTATATAAGTTATGTTGTTCACCTGTTTCATGGGAACCTTTACTTTTATTATTATTTATATTGCATTCTCTGTCTATTATAACCAACCAATCATCTACCTACACTCTTTTAATTTTATAAACATTATTTTTTTGTTTTTGTTTTTAATTCACAAATACAATTATAGATATTTATATTTTCTTTGTTGCATTAACTGACAAAAAAAGAAAATAAGAAACATAATGAAAACAACGTCACTCTGCAATATTATTGCAAATTTACACACACACATGCAAACACACATACACACACACACACACTCGTATTTGCAAAGAATGTGATAGAATAAATATTTATTAATTAATTAATATTTATCTATAATAATGCAAAATCATACGCCATACACACACACACTTACATACACACGCACGCACAAGTGATAAATGCGACAAATAGTTTTTTTTTTTAAATAAATAAAAAAGAAAAAAAAATCTACATAATTTCTATACCACATATTTTAAATTCTATTTGTTTTTATTTACACAACACACACACTCATACAAAACATGCCAAAAATGATTAACACACACACACACACACGCACATATTATTTTGCCCTCCCACACAACACAATACAACTAATATTATAAAAAATTGAAATAAATTAAAAAAAGAGAAAAAATGTGGAAAAAAAATAATAGAGAATTTTTGCTGCTTTTTTTTATTATCTATTGTTTGTGTTTGTTTGGTTGAATATTTTGTACCTCCTACTATTGTTCTATATTATAGGTGTATTCCTCTTATTTACTCTAATTTTATATTTTTTCTCTCTTTTTCACTTATTTACTTTTCAATTTTATGTTTACATTTTTTTTTAATGTGAACAATTTTTTTTTTGTTATCATTTTTAAACTCCCTCTATTGTTTTGTTTTCCTTTTCTTTTTCTTTTCTTTTCTTTTGTTTGTTGTTTCTTTTTATTGTTTTGTTGTTGGTGATTTTCTTTAGAATAGAAAAGAAGTAAAAATTGTTTTTGAGAATATTTTCTTGTATTTTTTTCATATGTTACAGGAGATTGTGTATTTTGATTGGTTATAGAGAAACATTATTGTATTTTTTTTTTATAGAAGAATAAAAAAAAACTGAACCCACAGTGTAATGTAAGAGTAGGAAAATTTTCTCTATATATAAATAAAATTTTAGTTGTTATTAAATTATGTTATGTTTCTGTGTATGTATGTGTTGTTATGATTGATAAAATGTTAAAACAAACATTTTTTAATAACAATTGATGAGAATGGAAAATTATTTTGTTGGAATTAAATATTATGGAGACATTTAAATTTGATATGATTAGATTAGATGATGATTGTTAAGTACACCACTATTTTGTTCTAATGTTGTTTTTTTTTTTCTATCTTACACCCGCACAATATATACGGGATATACGTAACATATCCTCTATCTTATCATTCAAAACTTGTAATTTTTTTTGTCCTAACTCTGAATTTTCATATTTTTGTATGCGTCATTTTTTGTCTGTTGTCTATATATGAGATGGACCAGTAAAGTAACAACAACAATAAAAACCAATAAAAACACAAAAATAAAAACGAACAAAAATAAAAAAAGTGTTTAAAGAATTCAGACAAAATAAAAATTTAAAATGAGTACCTTTCGTTTATATGTAATTTTCATAGTCTACTGCGTCTTTATTCAACGAGCATCTTAACTATAATGTATAGAAACTCAACAACAACAACAATAATAACAATTTAAAACAACAATATTAAACAAAATCACAAAAAAAACCAACAACAATAATAAATATTCCTGGAGGGGCTAAACGCCCCCGTTTCGTCCAATCATTGCTTAAACATGACCACGCCTTTTCAATTCTCTCTTTTCTTTTCTTTTATTTTCTTTAGGTACTTTTTTTTTGTTGTTGTTTCTTTATTTGTTTTTTTTTTTCTATCTTCCTTTCTTTCTTTCTTTCTTTATTTTGATTTTCTGTGTGAAACTTTTTTTTCCCGTTTCTCATTATTTTTATTTTTTTCATTTTGTGTGTTTTGTCTCTTGTTTATGGGATTCTCGCTTCCTTTCTCCTCGTATAAAAAATAAATTAATTTTTATTTCCAATACAATTAGATGTTTAGATTTTTTTTTTTGTTTCTTTTTTTTTTTTTTTTGTAAAAGTTCATTTATAAGCTTCTCTTAAAATAGTGTTTGCCCAGGGGTCGAAAATCTTCTGGCTTGATTTTGTAAAATAAAAAGCAAAAACAAGATGATGAAGAAGTTATTTGGAAAATTATACTCTCTCTCTCTCTTTCTCTTCTCTCTTACTTTTTCACTACTAGTATATATTACTGCCACCGTTGCCACTGTATATGGTAAACTCGAGCTCTGTCACTCGATAAAGTCATACACTGTAGAATGGAGAATGGAAAAGAAACCCACAAGAGTCCCACAAGTATATTTTCATTATGATCTATGGGTGTATTCCAATTATTATAGAAATTTCCTGGAAAAAAAAATCAATCATTTCAAATGGAGCTTTTGACTTCTGTTTTTTTATAGTCGACTTAAGCTTTACCAAATATTTTCATCAATTTTTAATTGATTCATCTACAAGCAACACGCGTTGACGTCAAAAGAATAAAAAAATTTAAAAAAAAATAAAATCCCATAAATTATTTTGTCACTTTTTTTAATTTTTTTCATTTAGGAAATTTTTCCTGTTTTCATTCGACTTAAATTCTAATTGAATGAGTTATAAATTTAAAATTCAACCCACATTGTAAAAAAAAAAAATTTTATTCATCGTAATTATCATCATGATCATCATCATCTGTCATCATGGTATACAACCGATATTTTTGAATTCTTTATGATTTGTATCCATATTTAATTTTATTGATCATCCTAATCAGATTATATATTTTTGTTTGTACGGCTGAATTCAAATTGAAATGTTAAGTATACAAATAGTGTCAAAACTAACACACTAATATTTACTAAAATTCTAGATTTATTTATTCATTTTCAAGAATATATGAGTATCCATTTTTTTCACCTTTCTTTCTTTACTTTTCTAATTTTTCTCATCCAGAATTATTCTCTTTTTCTTATCTCGTTTTTTTTTTCTTTCGTTATTTTTCTGCGTACTCAGTTCCATTGAAATGAAAACTATAAATTTATATTGAAACGACAAAAGGATTTATAATATCATAGTGTACGAATATAGAAGTACATTTGTACCTGTATATATGCGAGGAAAGTTTTAAAGAAAAGAAAATATTTGAAAGAAAATAGAATTTTTTTGTGCCTTTTTGTAACAAAAAAAAAATTCAGTGCTCTCTATGGTACAGTGTAGTCTATAGTAACAGTGCAGACGAATAAAGTATAAAATTTTTATTTTTAGTCAATCACGTATCACACACACACACACACACACACTAATAAAGACATGACATGCATATACGTAAAAATACACACACACACACACATATTTAAGTAGACTATGAGAGTTGAGAAACACAATCTACAATATACGTGTTTGTTGGTAGGAGAGGTGAGGTAACTTTATTATATATTAGTAAAGGATACACAATCGTACATGCATATATGTTGAGGGAACAAGTATGTCTAAAAGAAAGAATAAGAATAAAATAAGAAATAAAAATACTAAAGGATAGTCGTCTGAATTATTTCTTGTAGAATTTAGATTTTTATATTTTATGTATTTTTTTTTATTTTTTCAAGAAAGCTCTGTGTCTCCTTTTGCTAATATGGATACATGTGAATGTATGTATGTATGTGTGTGTGTGTGTATGGAATGTAAATGTGTATATTCTGTAGGTATATAAATACAGAAAAATATAATAGCTGAAAATATAGAATTTTCTTTTTTACTGCTTAGAAGAAAAAGAAATTGATTTTTCCTTTTATTCACTAAGGATAATATTGAGTTTGTATTGATAGAAAATGCAACTTGCACTATAGCAAAAAAAAAAGTGGAATTGAATGAGCAGCACATATAAGGTTAAGGTAGATAATCGACTTTTTATTATGTCTGGGAAAATGAGGTAAATAATAATAATAATATGACTCAACTACACAACAATTGGTACTTTAAAATTCTCATATTTTTGTTCCTCAATTTATAAAATAAAGAAATTAAATCAAGACTAAAACAAATCGATGAATAGGATTAGAATTTATATATATATATATATATATGTTTGAGATTAGAATTTGGATTATCACGGATTCTTGCTGATATCTATATGCTTCAATAAATCTTTAAAAATCTGTATTGCCCAACGTTAAATAAAATATTTAATCATCACGGTTTTGTAGAAGTATATCAGAAGAATAGAGGAAAGAGAGAGGTTAATAACGTTCAACACACACACACATACATACACACATACACCGATATTGACTCAATTCCAAATCAAAAAAAAAAAATGAAAACAACAAATATAAAACAAATATATCTATTTGGAAATTTGGAAATTTATGAAAAAAAAAATTTTTTTCTTTCTGTTGGCAAAATTTCAACAAGAAAAAATAAAATAAAAAAAAAACTGACAGAAAAAAAAAATCAATTCATTCACGAAGAGAACAAGAAAACAAATCAGAGACAAAAAAAAAATATGGAAAAAGAAAATCATTTATCAATAAAATTCTAATTTTTCATTTAAAAAAAAAAAAAAAAAATTACAACACACGCACGTATATATGTACATACACGCACAAACACAGTCCCAAACACATTGAGTAGGTAATAATAAAAATATGACAAATGGACACAACATGATGACATTTTTTTTTTTAATTTCCTTCTTCTTCTTCTTCCTTCGTTCATCTTATTTTTGTTTTTCTTTTTTTAAATATTTATATTTATTTATTTATTTGTTGTTGTTTTTGTTGCTGTTGTTTTTTTTTTTTTTTTAATATTTTCATTTTTATAAATTATTATTTATATTGTTTGTTTTAAACTGTTTTGACAGGACATTTATGTTGTTGTTTGTCATCAACAGTTCAGCTCCACTTGATAATTATTTTCTTGTATAAATTGTGTTAGGTGCTCCTCCAAATAAACGCCTTCACCTTTTGCCTCCTTCTTTTTCCACTTTTGTTTTTTTCTATTTTTTTTATTTTTTCATTTTCCCACCTCACTTTTTCCCTCTCTCTCTCTCTCACTCTCTTCACTCCTGTTTTCCTGTATTCTTTTTATTTTTTTCCTCAATTCTTTTAACAATTTTTTTTTCTTGTTTTTCATTCTTTTTCTCCCTCCCATTTTCTTTAGTTTTTTATTAAAAATTAAATTTTTATATAATTTTCCTTTTTGATAAAGAGACACAAACACACACACACTTATCAAAATATTTTCCTCTCATAATCCTCCTTTTCAACCCACGAAGTAAACTTCTTCTTTTTTCCAATCTTACTACCTTTGTTGTTGTATTGCTGTTGTAATAATTGGTAAAATTGCCACCTACACAAACAACAATAAAAACAATAGCAACTGTATGACTGCAATAACAACCAAGAAAATATTTGAAATGAAACAACCAAAAAAAAAAAAAAAAGAATGAAAATGCGCACATAAAAATTTAAGTAAAAATCATCAGAACATTCTTGTCTTAATTTATTAAATTAAATTTTTTCTTCTTTTTTTTTTTTTTTTGCGAAATGGAATCATTATAATCAGATACATAATCTCATTGTCTCACTGATTTCTATAACGATATTCAATACAATTTCTAGTTTAATTTTTAATCAAACGAAGAAATATTGTAAAACTTGTCTAATTAGACCACTCAATGAATTTTTATGATTCAATTACCATCATAAAGAATTATGGAATTAGACAATTTCCATAATTAATCTTATACAATTGCATTAATACTTTCCAATTGTTCTCTCTCTTTTTATTTCTTTTTCTCTCTATATGAAATTGTACAATTTAATTTATAATTTTCAATTTGTGAATCGGCTAAAATAAAATCAAAGGATCTGAAAAAATAAACTAAAAGATAAACAAAAGGATGAAGCTTTGATTTTATTATTTGGATTTTGAAATGATTTTTCATTTTACCTTTTTTCTCATAAACCCTAACACCACCCCACCCCCATCCCAACTTTTTAGGCGTTTTGTTTTTTTTTTCTTTTTGATTTGAAAAATATTATCATTATTCTATATAAATAATTAGAGAGAACGAGATAGAGAAAGAGAACGTGTATATTTTGTTAGTGTATGTGCGTATGTGTGTGTAAATATGTTGCGTGTGTGAATGAAAGAATAATATACGTAAATATACAATAATGTTCTGACAAAGAAAAAGTGGGGTGAAAAATAATATACAGAAAATATAAATGTATTGTGTGGAAAAAGCGGAAAATTCTAATGAAAAAAAAGAAGGAAAAAAAAAGGAAAAACGAATAAGAAGGGTCCTGTTTTTTTTTTCTTTATTTCTTTTCTTTCTTTTTTTCTCTCTGATTAATGTTGATTAGTCCAATATTGTATTCTATTTGTATATAATTAGAAAATGATAAGAGGGTAAAAGGGTGGCCAGGGGTAGTTATTCATATTTATGAAGGATGGGTAAAATAGAGAATAAAAGAGAAAGATGAGAATAATGGAGGGGGTCATCACCCTTATTTTCTCTCTTTTGAAATATAAAAAATAAAAATAAAAATTATACCTTAATTTTTCCTCTTGTTTTTCCTTTCGTCCAACACACACACACACACACACACACACACACACACACACACACACACACACACACACACACACCCACACAGACATATTTACTGTCAATATTATTTCTCTTTCTTTTTCTCATTTATGGAATAATTCAAATAATGGAATTTCCTTTATAATCTTACTTTTCTTCTTTCTCTTTTATTTTATTCACATAAATAAAAGTTTTTCATTTCTTTTCTTTTGATTTATTTATTTTCATTTTACCTACCACCCCCCCCTATGCCTTTCATAATTTGTTAAGAATTTAAAATATGATAAATTAAGAAAAATCTATAAACAATAAACTTATTGTACTCAGATTATCTCTTCAGATGATGATGATGACAAAAAAAAAAAAAGTGATGACAAAAAAGTGATGTTAAGTGATGACAAACGAATGTCATTATTTCATAAATTTTTGTAATCTCTTTGTTCCCCTTCTCTCCTCTTTATGTCAATTTTTTTCTATCTTTCATCGTATCTCTTTTATATTTCTTATATATAAATTCTTTTTCTTTTATTTTAAATTTTAAAAATTTACATAATAATTTTTTTTTTTCTCTTTTATTTTTTTTTCTTCTTATTACAATTTTTTTGCGTTTATTTAATTTTTCACTCATTAAAAATAAAATTCATTAATTGATTGTAATACTTTAAATATATTATTATTGTGATTAAGGGTTGAATCAGATAAATACACACACACACACACAAATACACATATCTTCATTGAATGAGTGTGAGAATATGAGGTTGATGGATGTAGAAGAGAAGGTTCATCAACCAAAAAAAAAAAAAAAACGGTTAAAAGATCAAATGATCTCATGAAAAATCCATTAACGAATATAATCAGATTGTATATATGATAAAGGAAATGAGTCATAGACATACAGAGAGAAAGAACTTTCTGTATAGATTTCTGTTTTTTTTTTTTTTTTTTGTGCCCCATTTTCATTTAACTAATGAATTTTTCCGGAGCAAAAAAAAAAAAAAACAGAAACAAAAACAAAAACAAAAAAAAATTTCCCCTTTATCTCTTCCAATGTCCATTATTTATTTGTATTGGTGAATTGAATGTACCTACAATTTTTTTTTTTTTCAACTGTCTTTATACATTTATTCAAAATCAATTCAAAGGAAAAACGAAAAATTGAAAAGAAAAGAAGAACAAAACAAAAAATCAAAAACAAAAACATAAACAAAAAAAAAAATTGGAAAAGAGAAAGAAAAAAATAATAAATAAAAGAAAATCTGTTGTATCTGTGTATGGGTTGGGTATAAGGTGAATAAGGTAATTGATAAAGGTCAATGATCATAATTTCAATAATGAAATTATTTATTAAATGTAAAATGTTTTTCCCATTTTATTTTACATTCTATTTTTAATTCTTTTTCATTTGAATCAAAAAAAAAAAAAATTATTTGTTTCTCTTTCATCTACGAAAAGTGTTTTTTTTTTTTTTGTGTTTTTCTTTCTCCACGTGCAGTTGATTTAATTTTTTTTTAACAAATTCCATTTTGCGGAGTGAAAATTTGGTTGTTGTTGTTGTTGTTGTTGTTCATGTTGAGATTGTCTCAGCTTTACATTTTCAATTTTCTTTTGTTTGCGTAGAAAATCCTCTAATTAGTCGTACTTATTTTATTGTTGTATTGTATTTCAATTTTTTATTAACCTAGTACATCAACGACTAAGGTTATTAGTAACTAGGAGACCTACTATTTTTGATAAAAATTTTTATAATTACGCATTTAATTTTTGTTTTTTTTAATGTCTGAATGTCAATTGTGTGTTTGTTCCAATTGTATATTTAAGAATTTTACGAAAAACATTTATTGTTTTACAGAATTATAGGTAAAAAAGAAAAAAACCTAAAAAAAATTGACTTCAATGAAAAGTTAAAAATAATGATTTTCAACAATTTTCCTTTTCTCCCATTATTTTTAATTATTTTTTTTATTCATAGAAAAAGGATTTTGTTCATTCAAACAAAAAAAAAGAACACACGACAATATTTTGACTTGTTTTTTTTTCTTTTTTTTTTTTTGATTTGATTTTTTCATCGAACAAAATTGTTTGTTTTTTTTTTTTTCCTCGTATATAATTCTCCTCAACTGTGAATAGGTGAACAGTTAACCCTCATACATATTTTTTTCTCTATCTTGCTGTTTGCAAAAAAAAAAAGTGTATAGAAAAAAAAGAGAAAAATAAAAAAATGAAAAATAAAATGAAAAATAAATAAAAATATAGGAAATTATATTTAGAAAATATAGAATGAAAAAGCGGTAAATTGTTTTTCCTGTTTTTTTTTTCTTCTTCTTCTTCTTTTTTCTTTGAGAAAAAAAAACCAGAAAAAATAATCAAACAATTTTCTTTCCCATTTTTTTTTTTTTTATTGCAAAAGAAAATATGTAGGAAATGACACAATCATAATTGTGTTTCATAACATTCAATAATTAATTTAAATAAATTGATAAAAGAGAAGAGTAAAAATAAGATGATGGATGGGGATGGAGGAGGTTGGATACAGACATCAGAATAAAAAAAAATTGGAACCCTTACATAAATTTTTCATTACTTTTCGAATAAAATGTCACTGCCGCCATCACCTACCCCCCCAACCCCTTTGGTTAAACAACGGAAAATCATATTAAATATACTTTTGTAATCTGTTATTTTACTCCTTTTTTTACTATTTTGTTTTTGTTGTTTTATCTCTCTCTCTCTTTTGATTCTATTTTCTGCGTGAGTGGAAAATTTTTCTGGTAAATTAGAAAAATTTAAAATCGGAATAATTTAATTATCTCACTTTAGTCACATTTTTGTTAATTTATGAAGCTGAAACCATATAAGACATTTATACATTTACATTAAATGTAAATTGAAAGATAATTGGCAATAATGTAACTTTGAAATAAATTTAAATAAAATTCAATGACCCAAGTTTAATAGAAAACAAATTATAGTTTGGCAATGTTGGCTTTGTATCCGTTTTGAATTTATTTTACTCAATAATTGATTTGATCCTATAATTTTATTATATACTTGTACCACATATAATCTGTCAAATGTTTCCATACTCATTCCATGTATCATGTAATTTTGTATTAAAGTGAATCAATTATAAATTACAAAACAAAAAATAACGAACAAAAAAGAAAATGTCCAGATTCTCTTCAAATGATCAGGCGTCTCCACCTTCAATCATTAAATTAAATTTAAATTTCACAGTTCATTCAACTGTTATTTTTTTATTCTTCTTTTTTATGTTTTTATTTTTCTTTTTTAAAACATTTCGTTTTTTTTTCTTGTTTAATCTTTTATTTTTCCTTCTCGATTTTCCTATTTTCTTTGTAAAAACATAATAAAGTTTATTATTCTCTTGGGTATCTTCAACAGTTTTTTTTTTGTTTCTTCTTTTTCTTTTATACTCGCAACGTTCTTTTTCATTTTTCTTTTCTATATTATTATTATTAGATTTGTGAAAAGATGAAATGAAAGAAAATATATTTACCTAAAATGTGGAAAATAAGAAAAATTAAAAAAGAAAGAAAAGAAGAATGTTGAAGAAAAAATAGAATTTTTCGATTTTTATTTTGTTTTTGTTTTTGTCTTTTTATATTTTTATGAAAATTGGAAAAATAATAATGTTACAAAGAAAATAAAACATTCTGAATTTAACTTCATTCACCTTTAGAATTTACCAGACAACTCTCTGATATTTCTGAAAAGAAAATAGATTTTTTTTGTTGATTTTTTTCTATTCACACTAATTATTATTGACACAAATATATATCGACACACACACACACTCATGTTAAAATGTATTAGGAATTTTTTATCATTAAATTTATATCTATACACCCTCCCATCACTTCCACTTAGCTCACAATTTATTAATTAAAATTATTTTTATTAGATTTATTTTTCCTCTCTCCCCGATTCCCCGATCCCCTGGTCATTTAATATATTTTGTTTTTTCTTGTCCTTTTATTCTAATTATTTGTATTTGTTTTTATATTTAACATTTTTGTATTTATTTAGCTTTTCATTTTATCCTCTATATTATTATCCCTCTATCCAGTACCCATTACACATGATCAATTTCCCATCTCATAAAACTCCTTTTTCCACAACTAATATAATACAAAATTTCTGTTATTAAAATTACGATTATTATAATTTTGATGTTGATGGATAATACCTTTATATTAAGTATAAAACATACAAAGGTATGTAGGTATATCTGTTGTATGTTTAGAGAGTCACAGCAGAATGTTAATATATGTAATATGTAAAGTTACGTAAATTTTAATTGAATTCAAATTTAATTCATTATTGTATTGGTATGAAAATTTTATTAACGTCATATTAATTACTAAAATTTATATATTTATTACTTTTGTATTAATTTCTGATTTGTTTTGGTTTGGTTACTATGTATACTTACAAGAGAAAATTGAATATTGAATATTGTATAGTTATTCTATTTGTTTTATTATAAATTGTAAAATTTCTATATGGTTATATTGATCGTATTACCGTTTTGTATATTAGGATATAGGGTAGATTTACTAGTACCAATACAATATGATTAAAATACACACACACACACAATATTATTGAATTATTAAGTTTATTATTATTATTATTATTATGCAAGAATATTATACAAATGAACGTATTCATATTTCTTGTCATCTCGTCTTCCTCCTAGTAATGGATGGGGAATTATCGTAAATTCGTGAAGTATCAGAGATACAAAGAATTCATAGAGAAATATAATAATTATTAGAATAAAGATTCGAGTATATTTACAATAATTCAAAATTCATTGGCTTATTAAAAATGAAAAAAAAAATTCCTTAGTAAGACTATATGAGATACAATAAAAATAAAGTGTAACCAAATTAAGTATAGAAAATTTTCCTATTATTTTTTTTGGTTATTGAATTTATAGTTTCTTTACAAACACATATATGTGAGAACAAATAATAATACATTCTAATTACAAACATTATTACTCAGTAAATGTACGTTTCAATTTTCCTACAAACTAATTTCTAATATAATAAAAGTGATTTTATTATCCTTTCACTTCTATTACTCTATAGAAAATCTTTCACATATCTATAAATTAATTTCTGTATACAAAATTAATACACACACACACACACACACACATAAATACATACAAACGCATACAATGTCTATTTAGTTTTTCCTTTTATTTACATGTACAGTTTACAGAATAGTTTTATTCATTCCAACACCCCAAAAATGTATTTTAGTTAAACCCTTTTTCTTCTTGTTCCATTATAAAATCAACCAACCTATTCCCAAACTCATCCCCAATTTTATCCACATACCCATCTCCCCATCCCTTCATACATCTTCCCTATAATTTCTATGTACTGTTTACGCTCTCTATCTCTTTTACTCTTTTATTTTTGTTTCTTTCGGATTCTCATACATATATTCTCCTTTTGAAGAATAATAATAAACAAAACAACAAAACAACAAAAAAACAAAAAGATAAAGAAAGGAAAATATGTATTTATGATGATGAATACACAATCGCCTCATCAATATTAGGTATAATTCATACACACACACACACACACAACACAAACAAACACATGTATAAATGTTACTAAACAAAACTTTAAAACTTATAATAACAACGTTATTTTATCTCTTTCTTTCATTATCTTGTTCTCTTCAGATAACACCGCAACTTCCCATTTACAAAATTCTTCCTTTTCTATCATCAACTTTATTCTATATATATAATTCGTTTGTACCGATATACATAATAAACTATACTAACACTGCTCTACATAACTCATCCCTTAATACATTATTTCTATATACTAAAACCATTCTAATACTATTGCATACAATCATCACTTTTTAAAATAACAACAAAAACAAAAACAACAACAACAAATAAAATAACAAAAACCAATTTATATGGATGTGATGACTAAAAGTTTTGCCCAATTCCATCACACTTATATTACTTATATAAGACAAGATTGTATAGAAAGAGAAAATGAATAAATATATATATGTACATCAATCCATTCTTATGTGTAAAAGAGATGAATAGATAAAGGTAAATAATAAAATAATATTATTTTAGTTAAAAAGTTACTCTTTAAACTCATCATTATCGACATCATTCTCATCATCATCATCAGTATTATTATTGTTGTTGTTTTTTATTTATTATACAAAAGACTTTGAAGTTTGTCTTCGATTTTACTTTAAGAAAATTTATTTATCTCTTCTTATATAATATCCTCTCTATTTATTATTATACTTTAATAACTGTCTACATGTGTGTGTGTGTTTATGCGTATGTATATATTATATATATGAATTTCTGTTTATTTATTGATATCATCTGATTTGTTTATTTATTTATATAAATACGTAAATGAAGACATCATTATTTGCAATAGTTAAAGTTTATACAGAAAATATAACGAATGATAAAATGAATATATAGAAAATTCTAATAAAAATGACAACATATATGTACACAGTACACACTTTAAATACATACAAAAATAATGTAAAAGTTTGTGTAGAAAACAATTCGAAAAAAAAGGAAGAATTTTCGAATTAATTTGATTTTGTTTAAGATGATGATTGACATTTAAACCCATAAGATTTGCACACCACTTCACATTTTACAGATCTTACTAAATCATATGTTTGTTAAAATGTCTCATGTGACCTACGATTTTCGATTTGTGTATAATATTTTTCTGATTTGAAAAATATAAACACAACAATGTTAAATTTTTTTAAACAAACATCTTAGTCCTTTTGTTATTTTTTTTTTCTTTTCTTTCTGTCTTTTTTCTCTTTTGTTATTTCTCTGTTCACAATTTTTCGTTTTTTAATTAAATAAAACTATAAACAAATTTTTAATTGTATCTTTTATTTGTTATTGTTTCAGTGACATTTTATTAAAAATTCTTTTAATGTTCATCGTTGTCGTCATCCAAACACAGACAAAAAATCAATAATATTCAAACATATTATCATTAGAGGCAAACAAAACAACAACAAACATTTTTTTTTTGTTTATTACAAAACATAAAAACGTTATGTTGAAATAAACTTTTGTGTTTTCTGTCTCTTTATATTTATGATCAAAACTTATGTTACCAATGTAAACATATTTTTTCTTGTCATTTTGTATTTTTTAGTTATGAATCCATTAGGAATAACGTAAAGTCCTGTCTAATAGATGGTCTTCGTCTAATTGGACCAACACTCAAAGTCTGATACAAAATTCTTTTTATTTTATCTGTGAATTAATTTTGATCTAATCGGACTCATTAATCGATTTAAATGATTCAATTTAAATCGATAAATTTGTTAAATTAACAAGACAGATTTTTTTTTTTTTATTAGGACCATCACTTGAAACAGACAATATAAAATTTATGATCCCTTTAAACCGGTTTTTATTGTAGTATAGAGTTTGTGTCTTTACACATACACATTTAAGATGAGATCCAGTACAAAATGCAATCACACACGGAAAATACAACAATAGAAAATTATTAATGTTTTCCCAACGAAAATATTTTAGAAAATTCTTTTATTCTATTTACAGTTATACTTTTTTTTTTGGTTATGGCTTCTGACTTTCTGCCTCCCTGAATTAAGCTTAACTTTTTTTTTTCTTATTGAATTAAATTACATTTCAAATGAAAGTATTTTTTCTTTACCTATTATACTTCTAACCTACCCCATTCCCCCTCACCTTCACTTGTCATATTCTTAGATTATTCTTTTCTTATATTTTCAACTAAATATTATTATTATTAGAGAGAAAAAAAATACTGATTGCAAAAATGTCAAATACAGGGTTGTGGACCACCCACTCACGTAATTGCTATACTCACTTTTTTTTCTTCTTCTTCTTCTTCTCTGTTTAGTTGTTCTTGTTTTTCATGTTGTTGTTCTGCGTGTTTATGTATGTGTGTGTGTATATATTTATCAGAGTGTGTGAATATTTTTCTTTTCGGTTTTTATTTTTATTTTTTTGATGGGGCAAAAGAGAAGAGCGAGAGAGCGCAAAAAAAGAATTATAAGTAAATGGATGAAAATGTGAGAAGAAAGAAGAAAAGTCAAAAGTTTATTATTATATTTTGTTGGAAGAAAAAAAAAAGAACGAAAAATAAAGAAAAGAAAAAAAAAACACGGAAAATTGAGAAAAATGAAATGATGAAAAAGAAAAAAATACAAACACCCCCAACAGAGAAACAGACTCTTTAGCGAAAAATGACAGAAAGAGTGACAGAGAAATGATAAAGGAGAATAAGATAGAGTGTATGAGAGAGAGAGAGAGAGAGAGTGTGAGAGAAAGAAACTGTATGATGTAAGGAAAAATTAGCAAGGTTATTGTATTCAATATATTTAGTTTTATATGTTTGTGTATGTGTGTGTGTATGTCTATGTTATTTGACGACAATACAGCGACAAAAGAAGGAAGGAGAAAAGAAAAAAATAATAAATAAAAAAAGGAAGAAGAAGAGAAAAATTGTTACATGAATTTTTCAAACATTTTTCCACATTTTCATTTGATATATTTTATTTTTTTCTTTCCATCTTTTCTTCTTCTTCTTCTTTCTAATTTTTTCTATTCATTTCATCTTTTGAGACATAAAAAAAAAAAAAAAGAAAGAGAGAAGAAAATAAATAAATAAATAAGGAAAATTTGATTGGATTTTTTCTTCTGTCTTTCTTTTTTTCTTTCTTTTTCATGTTCGTCTAGTTGTATGCATGTGTGTGTGTGTGTGTGTGTTTACTGAAATATACAAGAATGATACACCTCATTTCATTTCACCTTATAAATTTTTACACCACCCCTCTGTAAAACTTTCCTTGATCTATCATCGTTAATTTAGAAAAGAGAAGAAATTAGAAAAATCAACAAATATTTTTCTATTCAGCCCTTTTTTTTTTTGGTTTTGTATTTGTTGATTTTCTTTCTTTCGTTCCTTTCTTTTTTTTTTTTTGATTTTGTGTTTGTAGGATTTATGGGTTTTGTGTGGATGGATGCGCAGGGCTGGAAGGTGTGTTTGCGAGGCAGATATTCTTTATATTAAACCACAATTACTGAATAGATACATTTTTTTTTGGTTGTCAATAATTTCTTTTTCTTTTTTTAAAAATTTTTTTAATCCATTTTTCCAATTTTATAAATAATTAACTATAACAAAATTATTGAACGTATTAAAATTTGCCGAAATTATCCAAACTGATTCTTAATTTTTGTTTTGTGGCATTCTCTGTTGAGTCTTTAAATTTTAAACATTAAAATATTTTAGATTTGAATTTTTCACCTACTCCAAACACACACGCACACATACCCGCTCACACACACACGCACATAGATTTACACACACGGTCATCACACCTAATATTTTTAAGTAGCTACATGAAAATTTTCCATTTTCTAATTAAAAAAAAAAATTAGAAACATTTTATTAGAAAAACTAAATCAATTTATTTAATAAATTTTATTCTATTGAAAATTCATTCTATGAAAATTCATATTTTCTAATCACAATTTTCTGTATTTCATTAATTATAAACCAGTGAAAGGGAAAGAGAGAGAGAGAGAAAGAGAGCAGAGAAAAGGAAAGAGTAAACTTATTTGTACAAAAATATTTGTTGTAAATAACAAATAAACAATTCACCCCTTTCTTATTATCCACTTACCTTTATAGGTTAAATGAGGGAGTTTCTCTGTTTTCCAAGTTGTATTTATGTATATTTGAAAATCAAATTTTCTTTATAATTAAATAGTTTTTCCCTTTATGAAAGAACAAAAGAGAGAAGGAAATTTTGTTTCTCTTTTCTTTTTTTTTTTTTAAATGTAACTTTTATCATAAAGAACTTTGTTATTATTTTTACTTTTGTTTTGTGAAGTCATTCTTCTTGTTTTGTTTTTGTTTTTACTTTTCTTTCTAGATCTTTCATCTGTCCCATTAATGTATTAGAAATAAATGAAAAACGAGATGAGAATTGTTTTGTAAAATTTTGTTAATTTGTAGACACACCACTCGTAGTTGAAACTAAGACACATTCATAAATCACAATATAAAATCAAATCAAATCAAATTGATTGGGACACTGATATCGTAGTATTTTTTTAAAACAGAAAAAAAAATTGTCTTTGTATGAAACATACAGAAAATATTTATACTCTCTCTCTCTCTCACTCTCTTTTTCTGACACACACATACAACTCTGCAATTCTTTTAGTTCTTCTGTCGCGAATAAGAAAACACAACACAACCAAAATTTGAACTCTTGTATTTTGTGTGTGTGTGTGTTTGTGTGTGTGTGTTTGTGTGTGTGTCAACCGCCAAATATATAAAAAGAAAAAAATATCCCGTGAGACCATACACAATTCTTTAACCCTATATAGACGACATATAATAAACATCAGTCAGTCAGTTGGTCGGTCTTAGTATCTAATATACTACTTTCTACTATATTATGTAGCAGATTTAAGAGACCAAGGGTTAAATACCCCAGAGATACCTTTTTCTTTTATTTCTCTTCTCTCTTTGGTATGCATTTTTTTCCTTTCTTTCTTTCTATCTTTCTTTCTTTCTTTCTGTTTAATACAAAATTTCTAAAGTTTTCTTTTTTAGTTTTTTATTTAAATTTACATATATTTTTGTCTTTTATTATTTTCCTCTATATTTTTACCTAAAGGACAAAGGGGTTGACTTATTATTATTGTTGTCCTCTATTCTGTCACTGTGTATTCTGAATAGTTTTTAGTTGTGTTTGTTTTTTATAGAAGAATATTATTCGATGACCCCCCCACATCCCATGAGACATTAATATTAAACATATTAGAATTAATTATATTTCGCTATAGATTTTATTTTTAAATAAAGATTAGACATCATTTGTTGATTAAAAATTGAATACAGTGAAAATTGTCAAAATTGGACCAGAAAAAAACATATGACGAACAAGAACAAATTATTAATTTTAATTAAATACATAATTGTGAATATTAAATTGTAAGAAATTAGAAAATTACATCTGATAAATGTCGTTAACGAGTGATGTTCCAATTATTAACATAAAAATAGTTTTCATTTTCACACAGTACACTATTGTATATTTGCATTTGTAAAATAAAATACTAAGGGATTACTTTGAGTATAGTGGGATGTGACGAAGGGAGAAATGTTAATTTGTTTGAAGAAAAAAACAAATATATAATAATAATGCAGAAAAGATTGATAGAACTGAATACACACACACAAAGATAAGGACAAAAAATTTATATAAAAAAGAAGGTATTGGAAAAAAATATAAATAATAAAAGCTACATAAAAGTTGTTGTTGTTGTTTATTTGTTTGATTGTTGTTGTGACTGTTGTTGTTATTATTTTGGACGATTATATAATCTCCTGAATGACTCAAATAATATTGACAATGATGATGATGATGATGATGAGAAGATCAGATCAGGTCTGATTATATCATATATATATAGATGTGATGTTGGGGGAAAGGGAAGAGTGTGAGTATAAACAGAAGGATAATGATGATGATGATGCTTATTTTCATTTCGTTTTTCTTTTTTCACATTATTTTGTGGATATGTGTCAGTTATTCTGACTTTGATTGCCCGTATATTTATATGTATAGACATTGAGAGAATGGGTGAATAGGGTGTAAAAGTGTGTATATGTGTGTATGAGAAAGAGAGAGGGGTGAATATATATATATTTTTTTATGGTTTTGGTTTTTGGGTTTGGATATTGGATAATGTGACATGACACAAAAAAAAAAGAATCAAATAGAATGGAGGGTGGCTTAGGATTAGGTTAAGTGGAATGAGATTGGATTGTATGAAGAGACAGTAAAAGAGGATGAAATAAAGAAGAATATTGACGTGTTATATTCGCGTATTATATATTTATATGAGTGTGGGTGTGTGTGTATTTTTTATAAAAGAAGAAGAATTAGAATTGTATAATGTTGTAAACATGAATCGTGACATTTTGATTTTGTGACATGTTTTTTTTATTTTGTGATGACGTCACTTATCTATAAAAACTATTCTACATATTTATCCATCTGCATATAATCCATTTTTACACTTAATTCTACTGTGACAGACATAAATAAAACAAAAAAAAACCGTTTCAACAAATAATTGCATTTATCATTAACCCTTGGTATAAACATGAAAAATATGACAGAAAGACAAGACACAAGAAACATACAACAGACGACGAATTATTTGTAAATTTTCAAAACGTTCAATCATTTGAAAATTTTCCTACAAATTTTTTTAAATGTATTGCCATTCAGTATACAGAATTACTACAGAAAGAATTTTGCAAAAAACAAAATTATTAACAACGATTCTATATAATCTACCAAATCATACAAATTGTATATTGAATCTTATTTCTGTTTCTTTTTTTTTTTTTTTGTTTAATTTTTAGGAAATTAAAGGAAATCAGAAAACCTTTCAAACTAACAAAATAAATTACGGTATTTTTGATAGCCAATAATTATTAAGAATTTGTCGTACGGTTTATTTTGATTTTAAATTTGAAAAAAAAAAAAAAATCAATAATTATTGCAAAGATTTTTTGATAAAAAATTTATCGATTCAAATTCAGATTTTGTTGACGTTGGGAAATTTTATTTCAATTTGTATGTTTAATAATTTTTGTTTTATGATGATGATTTTTTGCATTATTTTTCATCACTAAATAAAAAGAATGATTTTATGGGAAAATGAAAAAAAAAAAATGCAAATTTGTATAATCCGTAATGTTTTTTTTCTCTTGTGAAAAAAAAAAAGGAAAATGGTTAGTTTAATCACTGAAAAACTTTTAATATCTTATACAATTTTTATAACAATCATTATCCATCATTGCTAATCATCAGACATCACTCATCATCATGACAATCAATGATAAACGAACATTAATCGATATTTATAGTTTAATATTTTCTTTATATTCTTATCGATTTTCTTCATTAGACGATAAAAAATTCATCAGACAGGAAAATTAGAAAATTAGAAAAAATTTCTGTAATTAGTGGAAAAAATAGTGAATGAAAAAGGGAAAGAGGAAATGAAATAAATTTGTATAAGGAAATTATATTTGATAAAAAAAAACTGTTAAAAAATTATATTTTATTTTAAACAGAAGTTCAATAAAAGGGTGCAGCCAACCTATAATCAAAACGACGGTTAAATAAGAGATTAGAAAATATTAAAAGAATGAAAAAATTAAAATGAAAATTAAAATATTATCAAAAAAGTGAATATATAGAAGAAGAAGAAGAAGAAGTAGAGTATAAATGATAATGACAATGATGATAATGATGATGATGATATGCGATGAGAATAATATAAACTTCTAAATGTTTACATGTATACCTGTATGTATATATGTACGTATGTACGTATGTTTGGTTCTTATTTTATGTAATACATAAATACATACCTACATAATATATTTATATATATATATATATATATATATATATATATATAATGTGGGATGATACAAGCACGCGCGCAACAAATGATTTTTGTGTACAATCATCCCCATTGTCACACTCACTTTTGTGTATTATATTCTTTAACGCCCCAATCTATCGTCATTTTTCCTCCACCACACCTCTTTTTATTTCTTTTACTTTACTTCTTTCACCAATACAATGATAATGGGAAAAATCTATATACATATATATACAAAAACATACACACACACATAGTAAATGTACACTCGTTTAACGTTGTATATTATGTAATGAATATAAACAGAAAAGAAATAAACTGTTTTCAACAATATAATACAAAATATTATCTCTTTCACTCTACAAAGTAATGAAATGAAAAGACGAAGAAGAAGAAAAAATGAAAATAAAAAATCTAAACAATATTTTTAAACAAAAAAAAAGAAATGTTTTTCTAATATTTTCTCTCTGTCGCACAGTAAAAATTCATTCGTCAGTGTAAAAATGTTTTCTTTTTTTTTGTGGCGCCTCCACCTCCTACAAAAAATAAAAAAGTAAACTGAAGAAAAACCTGGCGTCTCCACTTTCACGAAACAAAAACATTATTACTTTTTCTTTCTTGGTCGTTGTTGTTTTTTTTTTTCTTTATTTTTGCTCTTTTGGGTCTGGTGTCTAGTTCATGTAAGAAAATATTGGAGTTGAATTCTTCGATTAAAATTTTGCTTTTGCTAATTTCAATTAATTTTTTTTCATTTGTCATTCTTTGGTGAAACATTTAATGATTTTAATTCTTTATGAAAATTCAATAACACCCAAAAATTTGAAGGTAATCAATTTCCAGTGTATAAGAATAAAGACAATAAATGATTGAGTTATTTTTTACAATAAACAAAAAAATAATATTGAGAAAAGTCTTTAATTTATTTGCTTTTACAACAGTCTTGTAAATCCAAAAGTAAAATATGGATTAAATTGATTTTTCATTAATTTTCTTTTCTTTCTTTTTTTCCTATTTTTTTTTTTTTAATAAAAATGAAAAATATTAATATCAATCGGAAAATTCTTTTCTATTATCGATATTCACATTTTTTTTGTCATAAGGTGTTATAATATGTGTCTGTTCTGTATGTATTGTGTATATAATGGTTGAAATCCGTTGACATTGTATTTATGACATCGTCAAAAAAGAAGCAGAAGAAGAAGTTAAATAAATGAAATAAAATAGAAAAGAAAATAAGACGAATAGAAAATTGTGTTATTGTAAAAGTTGGTTAGGGTGAGGGGGGGTTGAAGTTGGGTTGTAGGTTGTTAAACAGGGATTAGAAGTGTAAATTGTGTACAGGCGGTATAGATTATCATTTTGTTTTTTTTTTTCTTCTGCTTCTCCTTCTCTCTCGCTTTATTTCTTTATTCATAACCCTCTTTCTACTCTTCTCTCTCTCTCTCTCTTTTTGTCTGTATCACTAGTTGTATTTCTCTCTGTCTTTTATCTCTTTATGTCTCGAAAAAGCGCTTATATCATTTGTTCTTCTATTCGAATCCATTCTTTTTTTTTTTTGTTCATTGTGGTATTAAAAAAGGATCTAAGCTTTTCACTGATACTTTTCTCTATTTCCATTCACTAATTCTATATTTGTTTCATTCTCTTTTGTCAGAAAGATTCCTTTTTTTTCCCCTCTCTCTTATGTGTTTTTTTTGTTTCAAATTTCAAATGATTATTTTTTGTCCTTTTTTTTAAATGTTTTTCCTTTCTTTTCTTTTTTTTTTCTTGGCGACAATGTCTAAACAAAAGTCTAAGGAACTCGTCAAAATAGAGAAATAAAAAATGACGGATAAGCGGTTGGTATTTTTTTTTGTATATGTCCACACTCATACATACACACACATCTGTATTATTATTTGTTACATTCAATTATTTCGTTGATCTGATCACGTACGACTTCTTTGTGATAATTTTCATTAAAAAATAATATATAAAATAAGGAAGAAAGAATAAAATTCAGTTTAATACTTTCTTTCAATTTTTTTCAATTTCACCCTATATGGAAGACACTTTTATCTGTCTGTTTCTATTTCTCATTCACACATTTTCATCAAATTTTAATTTCTATATTTTGATTATTTTTATAAGAGAGAATTTCTAGAATAAAAATCCCAATATTTATTTGTATTTGTATTTGTGTAGTAAAAAAACCATAAACAGAAGAGACGTCAAGTGAGATCCTTTTGTTTTTTTTTTATTCATTCTATTATTCTGTGAATTTTGTTTTTGCTGATTTTTTTTTTCTTTCTTTCTTTGGTTCAAAATAAATAAAAACAAAACAAAACTAATTTCAACTTTCACATTCGTAATAAAAGGAATCTTCTCCTCATACCATAATTTACCCTCTACGTACACACTCACAACACACACACATACCTCACACTACTATTAAAACTCACACACTTTGATTTATATTTTGCACCCCTTTTCATCGCCTTTCATCATCATCATCATTCTCGTTCTCGTTATTGTTGTTGTTCTAAGTACAAAATCAGAAAAGAATCTCTTTCGTCATTTTTTTTTTTGTATACATTTTATAAAGGAAGGAAAAAAATGAGAAGAAGAAGAAGAAGAAGAAGAAGAAGAAAGAAAAAAAAACCACCGATCTCGTAAGATAAATTTGTTCTGTTCTGTTTTTATTTATTTATATTTATTTTTTCTTTTCTTTCGTGTGTTATGGAGGAAAAATGAAAATCAAAAACAAAACATCTCGCATATAATATCAAGAGGAGTGTGGTGAAGGCGCGGTTAAAAATAAGTACGTAATCGTGCTATGATGTGGTTTCTTTATGTATGTATGTGTATGTGTGTGTGTGTGAGTGTGGGTGGGTGGGTGGGTTGATGGATGAGTAGGAGAGGGTACCTTTTTGGTTTTTTTGTAACAATTTATTTTCAATGTTTTCTTTTTTATAAAACTTGAAAATAATGGAAGAAAAAGAAGAAAAGAAAGGATTTTTTTTAATGAAAATGAAAAAAGAAAAAAAAAAACAAAAAAATGAAGGGAAAAAAAGTTTCACTTAAAGGTGGCAGAGGTTACCACTTTAAAATATTATTATTTTTTAATCTATTGTTTTCTATGCATAGATGGGAAGTGGTGATTGGGGGTTTAGTTACTTTGATAAGTGCAGCGATCTATATAGGGGGGGTTATGATGACGAGGTATACATTTTTTTTTTTTCAATATAAAGAACAATATAATTAAAATTCTACTGTTTTTTTTCGAGTCTTCCCCATACTTTCCCATTTTTTCTTCTTCTTCATTTATTGTCTATATTTATTTTTTTTTTCTTTCCTTTATTTTTTTTTTTTACACGTTTTTGTATCGAATACGAACATTAATTATTTTTGCTTGTTACAAAAAAAAAAAAGAATTCTCCTTTTTTGTTTTTGTTATTTTTTTTTTTTTTGAGAGAAAAGAAGTAAAGAGAAAAAATATATATAATTTGTAACAAAAGAAAAGGAAGGTCGAAAGGATGAAAAATAAAATACAACAAAAATAAAAGCAGCAGTTCGGAGATTCAAAACGTGAGAGAGAGATTGAATGTAAAGGATAAAGAGTGTGAGAAGGGTAAATAGGGAGAAAACCCTTGAAGATGCAATGATGATGATGATGATGATGATGATGATGATGATAATAATGATTATATATACATGATACAATGGAATGAAATGAAAATAGATGTAGATGGTAAAATTGTCTATTGAAAAAGAAATCGTATCTATATAGAAAATGAATTCGTTGAAAATCAGTGTTCTATTGTTCTAATAAAAAAAATGAAGAAGAAGAAGAAGAAGAAGAAGAAGAGAAATGAGGAGGAGAAGAAGAAATAAAAAGAATAATAGAAAATAATAAATATTTGAGACATGATGTTCCGACAGAATATAATATATAAAAAAAATAATCATAATCTAACATTCTGATCTCATCTCAATCCCAATCTGAATCAATTACAGACAAATAATTATTCCCTTTTATATTTATTTATTTATTTATTTATTTTTGCATTATTGCTTTTAGCCCTTTTTCTCCCTACACCCCCCGCCTTTATACAAAATGATACTCCCACCGCTCCACGATTTTTCATTCAACTTCTTCAATTCATTTATCCTAATAAAAAAAAAAAAAAAATTTTTTCATTCTAATTCGTCCATTGTGATGTGTCAAAACATAAATTTAGATTTGTGATTCTTCAAATAATCATTTTTATATTTTTTGTTTGTTTGTTTGTTTTTTTTTTCTTTTTGCTGAAACTTTGAAATTATTTTCAATAATTAATAATTGATGGTTCAAGGGAAATTTTATTAAAATTTTGTATAATTTTTGAAAATCAATTCAATTAAAATTCTTGAAAATAATAAAATTGGAGAAATAAGAAAATAATTAATAATCGGAAAGTATTCTTCTAATTTATCATATCTTTTTGGTCGACAATTTTATGTTGTGATTATTAAATTATTTTTCGTTTCATAGCAGAAAGATTGTTACATTACATTCTCGCATATGTTACTTTTGTCGGTTATTCTTAATTAATTAGTCAATTAATTAGTTTTTATTTAAGAAAATTGTCAAAAATTAAAGGGGGTCTGAAATGTTGTAGATTTCACTCATCCTCGAATATTGTTCACTTAAAATTTTGTTGTGAAATCAAACTTTATTTGAGTTTCCACACACAAATATGAAACACCCACACACATACATATTCAATTATAATAAAATAATGAAAATTTGTTGTTGTTAAATTCCCTTGTATTTTATTCTTATTCTTATTCAATTGAATAGAAAATTTTCTCTATATAAATATAAATACGCGATTTAGTTTTAGTTGATGAACTGAATTCAATTTTGATATAATACAATAAATAATAATAAACACCCATACACACAGGCACACACACACACACACATATACAGTAATGTTTGTATAGCTTGATGAAAATCTAAAGAAAAAATAATAATCATAATAATATGAAGAAAAAAAAAAGTAAAAAGAAAAGAGAATAAAAAGAATATTATTTAGGAATAGAAGAAAGAAAAGAAAAGAAGAGGAAAATCATAAATAAAAGAAGATTATTCCTTTTTGTGATTTTGTTGGTGTGGGTATGTCGAGGGATGAGAGTACATTATATCTATATAATGTACGTGTGTGGGTGTTTTTATTTGTGTATTCGGATTATATATGATGTGTTACAAAAGGTTATGTCTCTATTATTTTATTTTATGTTTTTGTAAGAAGACAATATGATCTCATCAGCAACATTTTCTGTCATCAGAATTTTCTTTTTGCAATTTCATAACAAAAACAAAAACTGTGTAACACACAACAAGTTCATAAGCATTAAATTCAATCATTTTTATTTCTTCTTTCCCTAATTTTTCTTCTCTTTTTTCCCCCTCAAATGCATGTGTGTGTGTGTGTTTCTGTATTTATTATTTAGGTGAAACGTTGTTTCACTTGTAATTCTAAATAGGTCAAGTATGCAAGGTAATTGCATAATTCAGTAATGAAGAAATTAAATCGTAAAGGTAACAAACTGATACAAAAATAAAATCAATACAGCTTTTTAAACTTGTGCATCTAATTTAGATATCATATATGTGTACGGGTCTTCTATTTGAATCTGCTATACTTAAAAAAATCAGTTAAATTTTTCCTTTAAAATATAATTATTTCTAACACTTCACTTGACCTAAATTTGTTCTTTACCTTAATTCTCTTTTTATTTCTACCCTTAAATAGGCGTGTATAGTTTATATTAGACTGTGGACTGTAGATTTTAGGCTTTAGACTGTATAAATAAAACTTTTACTATTTTAAATTAAATCATTGAAGATTGCTCACAAACATATTCTGAATATATATTATCGGAGAATATAATTAATTAGAGGAAATATACCTATTACAATTATTCTTTAGTAAAGGAAATATATTGAGTGAAAATAGTGTAGTGTAAGTATTAGGAAAATTTCTAATAAAACTATAAAGATAATTACAAACATCACCAACGTCTCACAGTTTAAGAACTCATTTAAAGGACAATTGTAATTATAATTTAGTGAATGATTGTATGTTACTCTTTTAATAAATATATATTCACTCTCTCTCTCTCTCTCTGTCTAAAGATTTTTTCATGTTCATATATAATTATCGGTCAAATGTCAAATATTTGTTCAACATTATTATATATTTTATTATTTATTTTAAGGGGGAATTTTCCTTTTCATCTTTTTTCTCCTTTCAGTCATTCATAAATATTTTTACTTATTACTGTTTTTTTTTTGTTTTGTTCATATGCAAATTTCTTGTCTTTATTTGTGTATACGTGGAAACATAAAAAGTATTTTAACGTTGTTGTTTTTTTTTTGTTCCCCATTTTTTTCTATTTGTTGTTGTTGTTCTCATTTTAAAGGTTTTCTTTTTTGTTTGTTTGTTTGTTTAGTTTTTTTTTTTGTATTGTTGCGATTACAAACTACAAAGAATTAAACTAAAAAAGAAATAAAATGGATCAAATGTAAATGGAATAGAGAGAAAGATTTCTTCTTTTCTTATTTCTTTCTCTCCTCTCTCTCTCTCTCTCTCTCTCTCTCCCTCTCTCTATACACTTTTCTATTATATCTTTTCATTTTTCCATTTTTCTTGTTGTTTTTGTTGCTGTTGTTGTTGTTATTATTATTGTTGTATTTGTTATTCTTTGTGTTCAGTATATAAAGATTGCTTTTCTTCTTCGATCCAACAGAAAAAATACAAAAATAAAAATAAAATAAAAAAAAAAAAAAAAAGAAATATTTATTCTGGATTCTGATTCTGCTATTACAGAAAACGGAAACAATGATTAAGTGTTTGTATTGTGTACATTCAATGAGCCGATTTTCTTCGTTTCATTTCTTTTATTTTTTTTTTTTATTGTCGTCATTTTTGTCGTTATTGTTGTCATCGTCGGCGTGTTTCTTTTTTTCTTGAATCTTTTTCTTTTCTTATTTTGTTGTTGTTGTTGTTGTTTATTTGTTTGTTTTGTTGTTGTTATATTTTTTTTTTGTACTGTTCTTTTTCTTTAAATCTTTTCTTCTGTTATTGGTTTCTTATTGTTATTCATCTGTTATTTATTTCTCTTTCTCACTCTACTTATATTTTCTACATAAATTTTATTATTCTCATACATTATGTGTGTGTGTGTGTATGTGTGTGTAAACATAGAGTACAGTATGAATTATCCCAATACTTTATTCTTATATTATTTATTATTTTGAATATCACTCAACTTTTTATTATTATATTCGAGTGAGTCCATCATATAGAGAGAATCTGTTTATGTTATAATAAATGAATAAATTGAGAGGAAATTATAATAGAGGTGAAAGAAAAAGGGAAGTAGAGGATGGGTGGTGTGTGGGATAAATAAAATAAATAACATTCTTGTTTCTTGTCGGTTTCTTTTTTTTTTTTTTGTTTTTGTTTTCCCTTCGTTGACATCGGTATAGTCATTAAATGTAGGTACTTGTCTTTTGTTATAAATTCTTTGGAGTAAGAACTGAAAATTTTGAAAATTCAAATTGAAAATGTATTAGAGGAGAAAATGTTTAAAACAAATAAAATAATATAAAAAATCAAAAGAAAAATGAAAATTCATTTTATAAAAATGAAATGAAAAAATAAACAAAAAAAAATTACACTTACAAAGTTAAAAAAAAAAAATTAACCGGCACGTTTTGACTCCGTTTTCTTTTCTTTTTTTATCTCTCTCTCTCTTGTTATTATTGTTTTGTTTGTTGTTGTATTTCAATTACTCTATTTTGTGTGTGTGTGTGTTTTATTATTTCAATCATTTAATTATTTATTAATATAGTTGAGAAAACGAAAAGAAACAAAAAAAAAACAAAAAAAAAAAACGAATAAAGTAAAATAATACATAGATCCATTTTATGACCTCAATCCCTCGATTTACTCAATAATAACACAACAAAAAATAATTAATAAATAATCAATAAATAAATGATAGAAAAATTGATAGAAAAATATAAAGAAGAAAAAAATCAACTCTTTCAATAACGAGAAAAAATAAGAAGTAAGAAGGGAAAAAATGAAAAATTCAAGAATATTATCATAATAATGAAAACTTAACAATAATAATAATAATAATAATAATCAAATTGATTTAAAAAAAAAAAGAAGGAAAATCAAATCACATAATCACAAAACTAGATTACTTCATTTTTTCTTTCTTTGTTTTATCTCTGTTGCTAGTTGTTAATTATTGCTATAAATCGTTGTTGTTATAGTTGTTACTATTTTCTAGTATAGAGACTATACTAGTCTACTACTACTAAAGGCTACAAAATTTGTAAGTGTTTCTTAAGCACACTAAAGACAAAGAAAGGAAAAATTATATGATTGAAAGGAATCATGCATTTAAGTTAATCTAAAATATTTGTGTCTTTAAGTTTATATTGTAAAGACCAAAAAAAAAATATACGTCTTAATCTTGTATGTTATATCGTTTATAATTTAGGTGAAGATCGGTAATTTTATATATTTTATTGGAACATACGTCTATAGTGTGTCATCCATTTACTTTCTGTGTGTCTGGGGGTTTTTTTTTTTTATTTTTTATTTTTCATATTTATTTTGTTGTTGTTTTTTTAATATTACAAATATTGATTTTAATATTTCTAAAAAGGCCAATAATAATAATAATAATAATAATAATAATCATTACAATAATAATAATAATTGTTTAGAATAACAATATTTTCCATTTGAAGGACAAAAAAATGATCAATATTTATGCGCCGATTGATTTATTATAGTTATTTTTATTTTTTTTTTTTTCTTTTCTAAATCATCTATAAAAGTTAATTTTCATTTCTTGTTTTTCTCTTCTTCTTATTATTATTATTATTATTGTAAGAATTTGAAAAGATTAAAGATTAATAAATATAAAAAGATTTAATATTTATTTTATTTTATTTTAATGATTTTTGATGATGTTTGATGATGCATCTTCTGGGATGATGTAATTTTATATATATATATGAATTTGTGTTAGAGCAGGAATAATGAAGGGGGGGAAATAGATAAAAAAAAAAATATAAATAATAATTATTATTAATAATTAAGAATGAAGAAGAAACATTATGATAATTATGGAATATAATTAAAATAAATTTAAATCTTGTTTTTGTTTTGTATTAATGGTGATAATTTTATTTTGTTTTTCTAAAGATGAATTGATAAGATTCTCTTTATTAATCTTATTAAATATAAATAAAATGTTGATAATTTTGGATGTGGAAATTTATATACATTTACAATGTAGAATTGAAGTAATGTCCATGTAATTGATGAATCGGTAACATTGTATACTCTAATATTTATTGAAGTCTTCAAGATTAGTGTATTCTTTCCATTTCACTAATTTGTATTGTCCCTACTAAATCTTAGTAAATTTCACATTACAGCTTTCAATCATAAAGTTACGAGTGATAGAGCAAAAAATTTGTTTTAAATTCTATATTCATGTATTGTTAAAGATATACAGAAAATCATACTGATTAACTATTGTGTGACATACCAACATAATTAACATACAATTCTTTACTTTCTCTATATGGTTTTTCACAAATGTTACAACCCCCTCTCACCTACACCCACTTTACATTAAAATTATGTATTTTATTTTTTATTAAGAAAAAAATTGTTTCATCATAATAAATAAGAAGTATTGATGTTATGTAATTACGTGTGTGTGTGTTTAATGTGAATGTAAATATATTTTTATGCTTATGCGTGTTACTTTTTATAATTACAAAAAAGGAGATTATTTTTATTAAATTAAATGTGTAGGCATATCGTCGTTATTTAAAATTTTAAATACGATAATACTCTTTCCTCTCTCTTCTCTCTCTCTCTCTCTCTCTCTCTCTCTCTCTCTAACTCTTTTTTTTCCTGCCTAAATATTTTTTATTTTCTATATTTTGAATTTTCTTCACTAAAACATCCTTTTATTTTTGTTGTTTGTTTGTTGTTTCTTTTTCTCTTGCAATTACTACTGCTGTTGTTTTTATATATTTCACCTACAAAATCTCACCAACACTTTTTCTCTTTGAACATTGTAGTATTTTATAGATAGAGTTTATTCGCTATAAATTTTAGTATAAAATTTAGTAATGTGTCCTCTATATACGCATATGTGTATGTGTGTGTGTGTGTGTGTTTGCATGTGTTTTATTAAATAAAAAAGACATAGTAACAACACAGTAAAATATAAAAAATACAAAAAAAAAAATACCTATACCTATGTAATAATTATTAAAACAAATAAAAAAAGAAGAAAATGTAAAATGTACAAAAAAAAAAAACACTTTTCTTTTTTTATTTTTATGTTAATAGAAGAGGAGAAGACATTTTATTTTTTCATGTACTCACAACTCATATACTATCTCTATCTTTTAAGTATCTCCTTTAACTCCTTCTTATACTTTTCGTTTATCTCTTTTTCTGTTTGTACTGCTATGTGTGTATTATTATAACGTTTCATTTAGATAAATTTTGTCGCCATGTTTTTTTTTTTTTTTTGTGTTAGTTATATTTTGTTGTTGTTTGTTTGTTTATTTGTTTGTTTTATTTATTTATTTATTTATTTAAGATCAAAGAAAATTAAAATCTCTCCCTTTACACTGTATTTAAATCTCATACTTCCTTTCTCATACCCCCAAACAATTAATGTCTTTTTTTTCTTTCTTTCTTTTTATATTTCACTGTGTTTCTTCTACATAGCTTACACACAACCATATATACACAATACACACACCTTTGTATATTTAGCGCTAAAAATTTATCTGATCGTTTTCTCCTTTTTTTTTTTTATTCCTCTCATCATCAAATACATCAATTTGTATTCATTTGTTTCTGTTTTGTTTTGTTGTTTTTTTTTGTGTTTTATCACCACACCGTACTGAATATTGTACTTTATATATATGGCTATATATACAACAGATAAATGAAAAGTCTGTGAAAAATAGAGAAAATGAAATTAAATAATAAAAACAAAGCAAAAAAAAAACAATTAAATAAAAAAATTTGTAAATCTCTTTTAAGGATGAAAACCGTTGAAAACTATACAAAAGAAGAAACAGATAGATTCGTTACTTAATTCAAATTATACATTGAATTTATTATTAATTTAATTTTCAAGAAAATCCGTAACTCAATTCACAATCGAAGGTAAAATTTTCAAAATTGTCGTATTATCAGTTGACTTGTTTAAAAATTTTATGTTGATTTTGTTCTTCATTAAAACTTATTGTAAAACGTAATATTCTCTCTCTCGTTGAAGCAACATTTTATATTAAGAATATTATTACAATTCTGAATCTCTTCTCCCTTTGGAAATGAAATTTATAAGTTGTATATTGATCGACATCACTTACACACAGCGGACTATAAACTTTGACAAACTTCAAATACTCTCATCACATATTCCAAATTCCGAGTTAATAGAAATTATTTGGATTACATTATAATAGATCCAGTGTCTTTACATTAATTTACGTTACGTTAATAAACCAAATATTATGTTTTCTTACTTTACTTAAGACTGACAATTATTCATCATTTAGTATTTCCATAATTGAATAAATAAAAAGTACACAAAGTCTTTATAAAATCACATTAATAATAAATTAATGGATAGACAAAAATCTCTTGTATCTAAAGAAATCTTATTAAAGATGTTTTTCGGTATAAATAATTTGGAATAATTAATTGGACAAATTAATTATATTAATTCATTTTTCTTTTACATGTTGATAAGAATTTTATTCAAAGTGCTATCAAATATAGTACAACAAATGATTGTATGAATCCAATTTAATCTATTAACTTTGTTATGATAACTCTGTTCAATATAAAATATAAACAATGTATTGGCAAAAAGGATATTCATTAATTAGGAATGAATTAGGAATAAAAGAAAAATAAAAAAATAGGGCGTTTCCACGATTTTGTTTTTACCTTTTTTTTTTTTTTTGATTACCGACGTTTCTGTTGTTGCTTTTAATTACGCACTAATTTCTTAAACACAACAACGAATATTTCTAAAACACAAAAATATAATGAAGTTAATTACTAAATTAATTTCCACACATAAAATACAATAACAAAAAACAACAGAAAAGAAAGCAAAGAAAAAGACAAAAATACAGAAAAAAAAAAACGGAAAAAAAGAAATTTTAAATGAAAAAGAAAAAAACTCGGCGCCTCCATCAAGGAAAAAAAATATTTATATTAAACGATTAATGTCACCTGACGCCAATATTATATTTTGTTTTTTCTTTCTTTCTTTCTTTTTCTTTGCTTTCGTTGTCTTTCTGTTGTGTCGTCTATTATTGGATTTAACTTTAGTTCCAGTGTGTGGTCGGTTGAATTTCTTTACTTTTATATACCTTACTCCTCTCACTTCTTTCACTCCCAGCCACCAAATATTCCAAAGTTAACTATTTTTTTTTTATTTTCAGGTCATTTTATCTTTTTCTCTCTTTCTCTCTCTGACGTTCTCTCTTTCTCTCTCTCTCTCTCTCTCTGATGTTCTCCTTTTGAAAAGAAAAAAAAAACAACAAATAATCTTTTATAAACAATTTTGTTTCTTCTTCTTCTTCTTTTTTTCGTCTTATTTTTTGTTGTTTGTTTTGTTTGTCACAAATATTAAAAAATATAAATCAAAAAAATGAAAATCAAAAAAAAAAAGTAGAAAATGAAAATTAAAATGAGAAAAAATAAGAAAAAGAAAATGAAGCAAACAAAAAAAAAAAAGAAAATGAAAAAGAGAAAAAAAAAAAAGAAAGAAGAAAGAGGAATATGTGAATTTTTTTTTATTAAATTTTCATTGAAAAATTATGATTATTAATATTTAATTTTTCACACGCATGAAATTTGTTTTTCTTCAGTTTTTCTTTTTTTTTTCTGATTGGAATTTTCTTTTCTTGTTACTGTCATCTATATTCATACGTCCATTCTATACGAATAAATAATAAATAATAAAATAGAAAGAATTTATATATACGAATAAATATTTGGCGTCTTCACTTTAATTGTGACGTCTGTTGTTACATTTGGTGTTTTTTATCCAATTGAGAAATTGTCCTGAAAAGAAATAAAGTGAAATTTACATTACAATTGTTCGTCGTTATATTCTCATTTTATTTATCCTTTTCTTAATTTCATTTTTTCTTCTTGATCATTTTCTGTTTTTTTTTTGTTCTCTTCTTGTTCTTTCCTCAAAACAAATTTTCTTTACCATGTTCTCAATAAAAGGGAAAAATTTTATAATTAATATTCATCTAATTTGCAGTTTTCTTTGTAGATATTGTATAAAATTTTTGTTTTATAATTTTCAAAATGATTTAAATATTACAGTTAGTTGGCTAGGGTGGGGGGGATTGGTGGGATGTGGTGTAAGTGAATTATATAAATGTTTGATGCAATACAATTAAATAGAATATTTTATTTTGTAATTTTAAATTATGTGGATAATTAAACATTGAAATTATTTTAAAAATTCCTTTACAAACATTACTGAAATTATATAATTAAGTAGAAAGTGATATCAACCATATACTATCTCCCTCTTGCACCTGCATCACTTAAAATACATAACATAATTTTATGAAATCAATATTTTATTGTTGTTGCGTGTGTGTGTGTGATTTTAGGGTTGTGTTTTTTCTTTTTTTTTTTGTATTTTGTTATTTATAAATATTTTTTCGCTGATTCTAATTAATCTTTTCGGTTCATAATTCCTAATAAAGCAATAATAATAACCAACAACCAATTATAATTAAATATCAAATAATATCCAACAACAAAATTTATAGACAAATACGTCATATCTGTCACCATCATCCAGCATCACAATAAATAATAACAAAAATAATAAAGTGTGTTCTTGAATAAATATAAAAAAGAAGAAGAAGAAGAAGATGAAGATGACGAAGAAGATATAAAAAAAATGGTTTATAAGTGAGTGTTGGATAAAAGATGGAGAAGAGGAAGGGGGACGAGGTAGTTTTTATTTTATTTTTATTTGTAAATTTTTATCAAGGAGGATGAAGAGCAATAGAGTGAGAGAGTGAATAAAAGGGTGAGTGAGAAAGAGGCAGGAGAAGTAAGAGAATCATCAAAAACAAAAAACAAAAAAAAAGGAAATAAAACAAATATTATTTAAATGATGTTTGATGATGAGATTATGAATGTAGGAATGAATAAGATATACGTACATATTATTTGCTCTTCATTTGTATGTATGTATGTATTTATGATTTATGTGTGTGTGTATATATTAGTTGTATGCATATGTTATTATTATTGATGTTTTTGAAAAGAGGAGAATAAAATTGTTTAACATTTTATTCTTCTTGTTTTTTCCTCCCTTCACCCTCTTCCCTACATTCATTCCAAATATATATATTTTATTTGTTTTCTATCTCTTTCTTTTACTGTCTCTGTATTCTGTTGATAGTCTTTTCACTTTGATCTAATAATTTTTTTTTATATGAATATTATGTGTGTGTGTGTGTTTATGTATTTATGGAATAAATGTATTTGCACATGTGTTTGTGCGGATTTTATAATAATGAATTGAAATAATAATATTATTGAAAATAAATTATGTTTGTTTTTCTTTTGAAAAAACAAAAACAAAAACCAAAATAAAAAATACAAGAAAAATCAAAACGAATATAAAAAAAGAATCTATGTGTGTGTGTGTGTGTATGTGTTTAAAAAATGAAGTACTTATAGGAAAGAAAATATAAGCAAAAGAAAAATTAAAATAAAATAAAAGAAAACGGAAATTGTTATTAAGATTAAAAAAAAGGAAAAAAAAATGAACGCACTGAAAAAAAATTCTTATTTTTTTTTTTTTGATTGAAAAAAAGAAAACAGAAAAAATTTTCCGTAATTTTCTTTTAGGTAACATTACTTTATTTTGTCTATATAAAATTATTTTCCTCTCCAGTTGATGACGCCATTTTTATTTGCTTTTATTTAAAATACATTTTATATTTATTTGTTTGCTTACTTTTCTCTCATTCTCTTTTACTGTCTTTTTCTCTTTGTCTTTCTGTTCTTCTTTAGTTTTTTTCTTCCGTATTTTCGTTTTTCCACTTTGATCTTATTTATACAAAAAAAAAAAATAATTTTTTTCTTTTTTAAATCAAAAAGAAAATTAAAAGAAAACGTTACAAATGACGATCATATTTATGTTGTTGTTGTTACTGCTGCTGCTGTTGTTGTTTTTGTTTATCTTATTATTATTACCTAAAATATCCCCCCACCTACTATACGACAACGTGCGCTTGTGCTAATACTTATGAGTGTTTGCCATATTTCACATTTTTCGTTAATTTTCTGGATTTCAATATTTCCGGTTCTCATTTCATAATCATATTTTATAGTCATACTTAAATAGATTTTCCTTAAATAAAATTTTCATATAAATATTTATTGTTGTTGTTGTTGTTGTTTTTTTTTTTGCTCTACGTAA
>OY720156.1:2928668-2949929 GCA_963082725.1 Pedicia rivosa | reverse complement strand
TGGACATTAATAAATAAATAAATTAAATTTTTACTTTATTAATTTTAAGGAAAACATAAAAATCATTGCGTTTGTCTTGTCCTATTTTTGTTTTTCCTTCTTTTCTCTATATTTAATTTTATTGTTATGCTGTTCCTTGTACCTTAGTAATTGGATATGTAACTAGATTAAATAATAATTAAATATAATATAATTATTTCAACTATAAAATAATTTGTACATTTAATGTTTCCTAATTTTCATTAAAAAAAAACACAAGAAGAAGAAGAAGAAGAAGAAAATAAAAACCTCTTTTCATTTTGAATATTTAAAAAGCACACTCTTGAATATATTTGAAATTAGAAATTAGATTCTCTATTTAAAATGAAAAAAAAGGACACAATATTTTATACAACTTGTCCACAATACATTATCATCATAGAATATTCTAGTATCTTCTATATATGGGAGGGAGTTCCTGTGGGGGAGGGCGTCGTGGAAAGAGTGAGATGAAAAAAAAAAGATATAAGGAAAAAGGAAAAATAACAATTTACTCATCTACTTTATTTTTTTTGGTTTTGGTTTTGGTTTTGTTGGACTCTTTATTTATCTGTTTTCTTTATTATATTATTTAGATCAGAATAACATACTCCTCCTCCTCCTCGTTCTCCTTTCTTCATTCCGTTTTTGTTCATTCTATATCACTCTAACCCAAAATAAAAATTTCCTATTCTGAATATTCTTCTTCTTTTTTTTTTTTTGTTGGTATCCAACAATCACTCCATATTTGACTTATGTAAAAGCAAAACCGCTCAACTCCCAAACCACCCCACAAAAGCTTTTTATTAACAAACGACCTCATTCCTTTGCTATATTTTCTTCTTTTTTTTTTCATAGAATCTACATAAAAGGATATTTTCGTAGTTTTTTTTTTGCTGTCGTTGCTCGCTTTGCTTTTTATTTTTTTTTTGCCTCTTTCCCTCACTCAGTCTCTCTCTCTTTCTCTCTTTCTCACTCGTCCAACCTGTATAGATGTATGAATATGTGTGCTGTATTTCACTTCTTCTTCTTGTATTATTCAGTTTTTTTTTTGTATTCGTCCCCATCTCATATTTTATTTTTTTTTGGTTTGTTTGAAGTTTGAAATATATTTTCATGATGTTTTTGTTGTTGTTGTTGTGTATATCTGTGTGTGTGTGCTCATATGTTTTATTTGTACTTTTTTTTTCCAAATACAAATACAAAATAATGTTCAAAATACAAATTGCATAATCTCTTATCTAAAGTTAGGAGAATCTGATGAGTTCCAATCTATATTATTCTCTTTCAGTGTAATTTATTTCTGGCGTGCTACAGTACTTGTTCGTATGTATGATCGTATGTATTTATCTCATTTATTTGTATTCACCATTGTCTTACAATTATTATCTAAAAACAATATGATGAACTGAAATTAATTTTAAACAAAAAAAAAAAGAAGAAAATATTTTTGTCCCTTATTGAAATTTTTTGGTTGGTATATAAATATGAGGGAGAAAAGGAAGGGATTGTGTTGTATGTACAGACCACAAAGTATTCAAAGTGCTTTTGGCATTTGTTCACGTGTACACTGTGGACAATTTAATAATTATTATTATATACATTATACAAACACACACACACACACACACACATATATATACAAATGTAATGTATACACATTTTCAATATTCATTAATAATTAATAAAAATGAGCAGACAGAAGCCATTTCTAGTCATATTCTACCCACTTAAAATTCATATATAATACTTGCATCCCTATATTTTAGTTCTTACGTCCTTGACGTGTATTTTTATTGAACGTGCCGTGCCATTTTCTTTTTTTTTTTCATTTCATTTTGTATTTATGGTCGACGGTCTTTTTTTTTTTTTTGTATTTATTACAATTGTTGTTGTGCGGTTGCTGATGCTTCTGTTTGTTGTTTTTTTTTTTTTTTGTTTAATAAAAATGTAGGAAAATCGAGAGAATACAAAAAAAAAAATGGGAAAAAAAGATGAAAATAAATTATACGTTGAGGAAGAAACGTTCTCTCTGAATGAATAGGAAAATATGTTTTGAGAATAAAAAAGGAAGAAGATGAAGAAGAAATCTTTTATTCTCTCGTTACGTATTTTGTTTTTTCCTTTTTTTCTTTTCTTTTCTCTTCTTTCTTCTTATTTTACTTGTTAATATTACTTATTATTATATATATATATATATTTTTTCCTTTTGACATGGAAAATGGAAAATAGAAAAGAAAGAAAAAAAAAGAAAAGAAAGAAAAGAAAAAAAAAAAAACAGAATATATTTTTTTTCGTTTGATGGAAAGAAAAATACGTCAGTACCTTACTTCTTCTTCTTCTTCTTCTTCTTCTTCTTCTTCTTCTTCTTCTTCTTCTTCTTCTTCTTCTTCTTCTTCTTCATCTTTTTCTTTTTATGAATAAAAAGGATGAATTTTTTTTTCTGTTTTCCTTCTTTTTTTTTTTTGTTCTTTTCTTTTATTTCTTTTTGTGCAGAATAAAAAAGGAAAAAAAAAACTATAAAAAAAAACATAAACACAAAAGGCGAAAAGAGAAAAAAGAAATGAAAATGAAAAAAAAAAGAAGAAGAAGAAGTAGAAAAGTCTTTTGATTATGGTCAAATGGTGATTGAGTTGAATTTGTAAAAGAGTATGTACCTGCATATACTCATATTAATCCATCCATACCAACATTACCAACCTTATACCACCCTTACCCATACGCCCACTCTGTAGTATACTCTATAGACGTTTTACTTTTAAAGCAATTTTCTATTTTGTTGTTTTGTATTTCTATATTAAAGTATATATGTGTTTGTGTATTATAAGAATATAACAACTGCAATAAACACAATAATAATTTTTTTTTTGTAAAGAAAATCATCGAAACCTATTTAATCAAATAAATGGAGGAATAACAACAACAATAAGAACAGATAATAAACTAAAGTCTTTATAAAATATTCAATGTTCAGAAATCTTATTCGATTAAAGAAAAGTAATATTATAAAATAAATTAGGAACGAAATCAACAATTAAGAATCTTTAGTTATTTGAGTGTAGCTGTGAGTAGTTAAGTAGTTGAATAATAAAATATAAGATGTTATATTTAGTAAAATAAAATTATAAAAGTCAATTCTTCTACAAAATGTTAAAACAAAGAATGAATTGTTTTAGTTGAAAGAAATCTTTATACAATGATAAATGGCACATTTATATTTAAATAAATAAAAATAAATAATCCTTCTCCTTTCCATTATTTGATTTGATTTTCTAAGAAAAAATTATGAGACAATTCTCACCTATTTTTTTATTTTTTTATTTTTTCAAACCTTTCATGTTCAATTTAATTTGTGTTAGGATTTTTGTTTGTTTTTTTTTCAAAAGACGATCATTGATTTTGTCTCTTATTGTCTGGGTAATCTGTTTATTGTATTAAATAAATGCTAAAAAGAAAAGAAGAGAAAAAAATCGATTCTTTAGAATACATTTATTCTTTGTATTAGGACATACAATTATTTTATCTCAATTAAAATTCTTTTGAGATTTATATTTAAACTATTGCATATACACACATACATACATACATACATACATACAAACATACATACATACATATATAATATATGTAATATTATTCTTTATATGTTATTCTGTTCTGTCTTTGATTTATAAACATAATTCACATAAATATTATAATAAAACAGATTAGACATTAGACCATTTGTATATGACGTCAGAGAAGAATAGTAATAATATAAATAAACAATAAAAACAATAAAATATTAACAATAAAGAACATTCATTCAGTCAACGAAAAACCACTTAAGAACATAAGATTAAGACTCTTTTTTTTTTTTTTCTTATAAAAATAAAGTTGAATTAAAAGGAATACAAAATAAAATACAATTCACAGACTGTAAGAAGTAAATATGAGCAGACAGACAATGTGAATAAAAACAAAAAAAAACAGTATATTTTTGTTAAGATTGTGAGTGTGTGTGTGTGTGTGTCAGAGAGAGAAGGAGATAAATGTATGTTCAATGGTATTATTTATAAGAAAAAACAATAAGATTAATTCTAATGTGTGTGTGTGTGTCTTTGCTTGTAATGAATTCTTCTTAAATCATATCTGTAACTCTCCCTGAACCCTATGACTGAATAATTCAGGTTGCTACAAAATAATATTTTTCACATTTTTTTTCTTTTAATAAAATATAATCCAATAAAATCATTTCACATAGATTTAGCCTACCCACCCCCCACCCACCCATACTTCTCATTCACTCTTTCAAACACACTTTTTCTATTTTCATAAATCAATTATTTAAACAATTCTTTCTGGATGGTCCATCAGAACGGAGAAGAAGAAGATACTTCTTCAATTTTTAATTGCTTTTTTTTTATTTTTCTTCTTTTCTTTTTTTTCTGCTGTATAGTCTAGACTTTTTTAACATGTTTTTTACACACATACTCACATACACACATATCACACACTAACATGTAAATATTTTATATTTTAGTCTGATTTATTTTTCTGTATTAAATTGCGTGCACGCGTGTGTACTTTTTTTCTCAATATAATAAGGTAAATTCTTCTAATATGAAAAATAAAATGTACAGAATTATGATGAATTGGTAATTATGACAAAAGGATGATCCTGGTAATGGAAATTCTACAGAACCTTGAACAAAACATTATTTAATTAATCTGACTTATTTCTTTTCAATTATTGTCTTATATTTAATTTTAGGAAACAATTATCTTCATCTCAATCCACTCTACTCAATAAACTTTGGTAGAATTCAGTAAATTTATCTAAAGTTAATTCAATTAAATTTCTTATTATAATTCCATGACTAATATCCAATATCATAGTCTGGACTCAGTATCCAAATGACTCTAACAATTTAACTAAAAGTCAATTATAATTTGTGCCATCAACTTTTATTTAATTATAAAAATAAAAACCAATAGCAATCGAAGATAACACACACTAATTCATTGACTTTTCTTAATTTTCAAAAGAAAATAATTTTTTCATTAGACTTTTACATAAAATAAAAATGGCAGAATTAAACAATTATGGAATCAGACAATTAAAAATCAAACACCAGACATTATTCACTTATTATTCATTTCTATAAATGTAAATGAAAATTTAATAATGTGTTGACATATTCTAAGCAGATATATTCAATGTTTTTGTTTCTCTCTTTTTTTTCTTTCTTTATTTCTTAAATTTTTATTCGTTTTATTTTCAAATGACTTCTTTTTTTTGTTTCTTTACACTTGATCAAATGTGTTTGTGTTATGTGTGTGTGTGTGTTTGTGTGTATGTGTATTTGTATAATTTATATTTTCCGTTTATTTACATTATTTACCAAGTACAACTCATAATTATGTTAGATGTTAGAGGTAAGAATATTAGTAAATATTTAAGTAAATTGTATATACGGTAACATTTAAGTCTAGTAAATAAAACATGAGTGTGTATTCAATACAATGCGTTAATTGTAAATGTGTATCATATATAACACTTTAACTCCCTTATGGTACCAGGCACTATCATATAATTTTTGATTTGTTTATAAATTTGATGTTCACAATTTCAAACAAAAAAAATATAGAAAATAGTAACCGGGTGTTACCAATCATATCCTGTTGAGGTGACATCAAATTAATATTAATTATTTATTTATTATTATTTTTTGTTTCTGTTGACTTTTATGAAAAATCAATAAATTGTGTCAGTATAGAATTTATTCATAGTGGTTGGTAATCTTAAAACTGTTCTACTAAAACAGAAAGATAATTGTCGTCATATTTAATTTCTATGTAACAATTATTTTTTGTAACAATTATTTTCGATAATTTTCCATCAAAAAAAAAAAAAAAAGAAAATGAAAATGAAAAGATGCTTTAATTTTAATTCATTTTCATTTTGTATTGATTGATGGCCGATAATCGTTTATTTATATTTTCTTTACAAAAAAAAAATTAAATTCAAAATGATTGAATTATTTTTCACGTGCACAAATATTTTTTTTTTATAATTTTCTGTTTTATGGTCTGTATTCTGTTCTTAGTGTGGCGCAAATAGAGAAAATGATTACATGATTAAAAATTATGACGTATATCGACATAATTAATAATTTTCTTTTTATTATGAAAATTAAAAAAAAAAATAAAATAATTTTTTTTTTATTTCTGCTTTTTTTTTATTAAGAAAATTCAATCAAAGAAAAATAATAATAAAAATGAAAATGAAAGGAATTAAAACAAAACTCAAAAGCATCACTGTGATTATTTATTTTACTAACGTACACACACACACACATAGACACACACACAGACAGTAATCTATTGATATTTCCGTTTGATTAATTGGAAACTTTGAATATGTATCTGATTATTTGTCTCTGCGTGTCTGTGTGTGTGAGTGTGTGTGTAGTCATCAATTAAAGATGAGGCAAAAAAAAAAATATCTATATAAACGAAAAGCAGTCATAAACACCTCATAATAAATTCTGGTTCTTTTTTTTTTTTTTTTTTAAGTAAAATAATATAGAAAGAAAGAAGAAGAAGAAAACGAAAAAGATGATGATGAAGAATAAGAAGAAGAAGAATACGTTAACGGTTAACGTCTTACTTTATAGAAAATTGGCAAACATATAAAAAAAAATACCAAAATAATATAAATCGATTATTATTGGAGTTGAAATTTTTGTTTTTTACTTTTTATTTGATTTAATTTTCTGCACCCACTGAATTTTTGGTTGGATGGGGAAAACTATTATTAAGTGAAAATGTTCCTTTGAACTTTTCTGTTCTCTTTTTTTTTTTTTTTCTTTTTTTGTTTCAAAATTAATTTATTCGTTTATTGGAAAACATAAATTTTGACGGATTTTGATGATTGATGATGTAAATTTTGTAGACAAAAAGAAATAAAAAAAAAAATAATCAAGGAAAATCTTCTGTTTTTTTTACAATAAAATAAAAATTGATTTTTCTCGGGAAATCTTTTTTTTTTTTTGTTTTTTTGTTTTGATTTAATTTTTTCAAACTTAACTTTTTTTTATTGTACAATAAAAATTTTATATGAATTTCATAATTTTTTGGGCGTACGTGTGTATTGTGTGTGTGTAGTTATTAGTAAATATTTAAATTTACATATACAGAAAAAGACAAAAAGAGTTTTATATTTTTTTCTTTGCAAGAAAGAAAAAAAAAAGTTTTTTTGTTAAAATAAAATTAAAAAGTTTGAAAAAAAACAAAAAAAAAAGAAGAAGAAGAAGAAGAAGAATTATTGAAGACTAAAAAAAAACGGAAATAATATTTGTGCCTACAATTAGAATAAAGAAATAAAGAAGAAGAAGAAGAAAGAAAGGAATTAAAAGAATTAAAAAGAATTTAAAGAGAGAAGAAGAATTGAATTTATTAAACAAAACAAATACACACACACGTACTTACACACACACACACTTAGAAATAAATAAAATAATAATAAAGTACAGTAGATTTTTGTTGTTGTTGTGTTATTATTTCTAAATTTTAAATTTATTATCTTCTTTTCTGTTTCTTTCTGCTTTATATTTTTTTCTTTCTTTCTGTGTTTTTTTTTTTTTTGTTTTGTTCGTGTAAGTTTTGTTATAGAAACCAGATGTGAAAAGAATTACTATATAGTTAAGATCATAATGAATAAAAAGAAATAAGAAGAAGAAGAAGAAGAAGAAGAAGAAGTAAGAAGATGAGGAACAAGAGGAGGATAATAAGTAAAAAAAATGTTAAAGTAACGCGCAAGCGGACACGGATATACAAATAAACTCCTTCGATCATAACCGAACGGATGTATTGAAATTTATTTATTGATAATTTTGTTTGTTGTTACATTTTACTGAATTTACTTCGTCTCTCTCTTCGCCTCTCTTGGATGTTTATTTCTTTCCATTTATTAATTTCTTGTTGTTGTTGTGTTTTATCCACTGAAAATTGGAAAATTATTATTTTTTTAATCCTTGTAATTTTTTCTCTTTATCTTCTCTGCTTCTATATTTTTTGTTTCTTTTCCTCTTCTTCTTCTTCTTCTTTTTTCTCTCTCTCTCTCTCTCTTCATTTTCATTTTTCCTTCGTTGATATTCTCTCTCTGTGTTTTTTTTTGTCTTTTTTATTTGGTATATCGAAAACAGGTGCGTCAGTTTTTTTTTTGTTTCTTAAAAATAAAACAAAAACAAAAAACGAAAAAAAAAAATTTTTTAAATGAAAAACTGAAAAATTAAATCGTTATCGATTCTAAAAATAGGGAAAAAATTCTGACATTATAAATCATAATTTAAAATTTTTCATCTTAAAATATTCTTCTTTATTTTTTTTCCTCTTGTTTTTTTTTTTTCTTGTTTTTTATTTTTATGTGAAAAAAAATTATTATTTTTTTATCGTTTTTCTTTATTTTTCTTTTCTGTTTTTTTTTTTTAATATTTCCTATCGTTGTTGTTGTTTTTTTTTTGCTTGTTTGTTGCAAAATAACAAGAGGATAGATTACTATCTACCTTTTTATTCTTTAATCGTCATCGTTCTTAGATTTAAAAAAAAATGGGATTAAAATTTTTTTTTAAAACAAAAACAAAAGAAGAAGAAGAAGAAGAAAAATGAATTTAATTTTAATTTTTTCTCCCTCTTTTGTGATTTTCATTATTTTTCTTTACGCTTTTGATATTGTGTGTGTGTGTGTGTATATAAAATGATTGATTGCAAACATGTCAACTGTGTTGTATACTGTAATTGTTCCACAAAAAACTTTCAATAGTTTTTAATCGGAATGAATTTATTTTGAAACTTTTATTCGATAATCGACAATTTTATTATTATTGGGGTGGTGGAGTGGTTGATTGAGTATGAGAGGGAATTTAAGTGTGTTTTTTTTTTTGAAAGAATTGAATTGAATTTGTGATGCAATATAATGTGTAAGAAAATCGTCTTACATACAATTGAAACAATCCACTCCCCAATCATCATTCAAATTAATTCCAATTCAATTAATTCATTCTTCTTTTTTTTCTCAACATTTTCTTTATTCATTTAATTCCGTTCACTTTGTATTCACGATTACGAAAAATTGTCCCATCATGATTGTAAAAATTCTAATTGTAACAATGAAACATTTTTTTTCTTTCAATTGTTAAGAATTTTCATTTTTATTCATTACAATTCTTAACTTATTTCTTGTTTTCTTTCTTTAATAAAATTTCCTGTTTTTTATTACAAAAATTTTAATTTTCATTTTTTTCTTAATTAATACTTTCAGTTTATTTTCTTTTCTTTTCACTTCTTTTATTGTTGCTGTTGTTTTGTTCTTGTTCTTTAATAAAAAGAAAACTAAAATCAAAAATATATATTGTACTGATATGTTGTGGATATTAATCAACACACAAAACATTTTTGTAACAAATTCTGATTAGACGGAAAAAGAGAAAAGAAAAATTAAAAATCAACAAAAAAACAACAACAACAACCACAACAATAATAAAAAAATAAAAAAATAAATAAAAAACCAAAAAAAAAAAAAACACTAAATGGTTAAAAGCTTTTAAGAATTATAAAAGAAGAAGAAGAAGAAGCAGAAGAAAAAAAGTAAAATAAGAAAAATATTTTTAATATTGCTTCTTCTTGTTCTTCTTAAATTTTATTGCTTCGTATATCATATTTATATTTTGACAGCAGAACAAGATGATGACGAAGAAAAAAGATGAAGAGCAAACAAAAAAAAAAAAAAAATCAACAAAGACAAACAAAAATGTCGATTTCACTCTTGGGTGTTTTTTTATTCATTCTATTTTCCCAATTTATCTATCTATCACACACACACACAATTTCCCAATAAATTCTTCTATATATTTTTTTTCTTATTTGTTTATTTTTTTTGTTTATTTATTTATTTATTTTTTTTTTTCAATTTTCGTCACAATCAATAAAATTTAATATTTTCATTTTCTTCATTTTCATATTTTTCATATTTTATAATTTACGAATGTATTTATGGAAACACGTAAAATATATTTCTACGTCCATACACAACATTTTTCTATACAATTTTTATCTAATATCTCTACCCTCTTCCCCTGCCCCAACGTTAAATATTTTACTATGACAAGTTTATATCTATAAATGTTCCTCTGTTCTACGTCACGTCAACCTTTAACACGTATTCCTATAAACACTCGCACACGTAAATGATTTTAAACCAAAAGAAAAATAAACCAAAAGAAAAATAGAAGAAAAAGAAGAAGAGGAAGCTGAAAAATTCTTTTAAAAATTTTAATCGAACAAAAATAAACTATTAAAATTAAATTTAAAAATTTTCCATAAAGCATATAAAGAAAAAATTTAAAAAAGACAAATATAATCATTTGTTTTTAAGTCTCTGAATATTTATCAGATCTACGAATGATGAGAATTGAAGTATTTTGTGCTGTGACATAAAAAGAGTTTTTCTTTTTTCTGGTATGTCCTCTTTTGTCCTCCTCTGTATGGCTGCTTACAACACTTATGATGATTCATTATCTTTTCTTCTCTAACACTCAGGTGTAGACAATCTGATGATTTAATTTCTTATCATTTTTACATACATGCATAATTTATTCTAATTAATAAAATACCTGTAAATGGTTTGTGTGGATGTTTTATTATTGATGGATTTGTTTAGAGGAGAAGTAGAAACGCATTTTTTAACGCATTTTTTTAGATTTAGTTAAGCAAATTACAGGGGGTAGTGGAGAGTTAGATTTTTCTTTTACTCTGTTCTCACATGAGAACAGGTGAAAGACAATTATATAAAAGTCATAATAATTTTTACTTTATTGTTTTTCCACAATTTTTCCATCATTCATTGAATTAGAAAAATATTAAGATAAAACGTCGTCGTTTCAATAATACAAATGACTTCCTGTCTTCCTCTTATGATGATCGAAAGAACTTTAAATAAATCTCTTCCTTTAATATCCTTCAATTCTTTTCTTCATATTTTATTTGTTTATTTTTCTCGTTAAGTTTTTTTTGTTTCTTCTCGCTCTATTTTCTTCCTTTTTTTTTATTTATTTATTTATTTTGTCTATTTTATAGTTAAAATGAAAGAGAGAGAGAGAGAGAGAGTGGATATAAGTGAGACAAAGATAACAGAAAAAAAAAGAAATAATAAAAGAAACTAAAATAAACTAAACTAAACTATATACTGAATAGAATTGTACAAGAGAGTTAGGGTGAATAGTCAGTCTATATACAAAAAAAAAAAAAAACAGAAAAATAGGGGGGATGTTTTTAAGGATATTAAAGTGAGTGAATTTTTACTAGAGACGATTGTATAATATTATTGTCAATATAGAGTATATATAGTCAAGATCGCTTTCTGATCCATTAGAATTGAATGAATGAATAATAAATGTCTATTGGTTCCTTCCGTTTCGTATCCTTTTCTCCTTTATTTCTTTTTCTTTTTCTTTTCTTTCTTCCTTCTCCTCACACCACACCTTTCTTTTCTCTTCTATTCACTTGTTTTTCTTTCTTTTTATTTTATTTTATTTATTTATCGATTACCCTCTGTGTGTGTTTTTTTTTTATTGACAGAAATCAATTGATCTTGTGTTATTTGGATAGAAAATTATAAAATGAAAATCCCCTTTAAATAGAAACAATTTTTCTTTTTGATTAATTTAATTTGTTTCTTCCTTTTGTTTTGTTACGCTTATAAATAATTGAACATATATAGTTTTATCATTTCCTTTAATACATAAATCCAATTCATAAAGTGGACCCGCCAATTTAATAATTAATTATTTTAAAGAATTTTCAAATTTAACGAAGGTAAATTAGATGAATTTTCTAAATTTTCATAAAATCAATTCAATATGAAATCTTTTTATTTTTTAAGTTATCCAACTTTTCAACCATAACTTGTATGTTGTATATATGTATGTGTATTTGTGTGTATGTCAGTGTACGTGTATATATCTTCATCAATCTTATTTTTGCCCACACCTTTTGTTGTTATTATTTATTTAAGACTCTTTTCAATAGAACAATTAATAAAATATGGATCAAAGTAATAAATGATAGGATCAAATATTCTAAATTAATTTAATTTCACTATGACATCATATTTGATTTTCTTTACATAAAATATTCTCATTTTCATTTATATTTTTATTTTAACAAAAAGTACAATTCAATTAGGGATTAAAAATAATGGATTATATCAAAGGTGAAATTATGGTTGTGTTTGTTGTTGTTGTTTTTATTGTTCGTTGTTGTTCTTGTTTCTTTGTTGTTGTTTTTATTTGCATATTATGTTTAATAATTCATTAAAAAAAAAAGATTTTAAACATATTCATAGGGTTTAGTAATGGTATACAGTAGGGGTGAAATGGGTTGTGCAATAGAGGGGTGGGGCCGTGTATGTGTTGGTAGAGGTTAGGTTAGTAAAGGGAAGTTAGGTTATAAATATAGAGGAGGGTTGATTATGATGATTGATCATATATAATATCTGTATTAATCACCGCACAATAATATTTCAATGTGTTTTTTTTCCTCCCTTTTTTTTTTATTTATTTGGTGTTGCGCTTCTGATTATTATGTTGCTGCTTCTGTTGCTGTTGTTTTATATTTTTTTTATTTTATATTGAAGATGTTGTTGTTGTTGTTTTGTACTTAAACATTTTTATTCTATCTGTGTGTGTATGCGTGTGTTTTTCTTCCCCTGTTATATTCCTTCACCCTATATACGTAATTCAAACAATAAAAAAAGGTCAGTTCTCCTTTTACTTCTTATTTTTTTTGTCTTCACTGGATTTAGAACATATTTTCTGGCTTTATTGTTTATTTAGTTTTTATTGTTGTTATTGCTATTTTAAGATCAGAGGAAAAAAAAGAAAAGTAAATTATTATTTGTAGGGAGTGGGGGGTGGGGGTTGATATAGATGTGAACAATTGGAACGGATGGTTTAATATTTATTTGAGGTTAAATTATTATTATTTAGTTGTTTATTTTATTTTTTAACAGTAGTAACATCTTCATTTTATTCTTCTTTTTCTTCTTTGAACAGAATAATATTAAAATGTCATTTGCTGCGCTTGTATTGTGTATTTGTCTATATGTTGTTGTTGTTGTTGTTATTATTGTCTGAATTGTCTGTAGAATATTTAGGGGTGTTTATTGTATATACACGGTCTTTAAATATAAACAATTCTCATCTTGCACATAACAGTATACATATGTGGAGATATAAAGAAAACAATTTTAAAATAAAAGAGATAAACAACAACAACAACTAATTGTAAATTGTTTTTAGTGTGACCGATTTTAGTAGTTAGAAATGATGTCGTTATTTCGTGTTTGTCACGTGAAAAGAAGGGGGAGGGGGATGAATAATAAATATGAAAATATTTAAAAAGCAAAACGTCTAAAGTGTAGAAATTTTCGTGTAAAATTATTTTTTTCTGTATTTTCAATGAAAATCGTTTTGAGATTAGGATTAGGACACTGGGTATTTACTGTAAATCTACTTAATAAAATACATAAGGAGGGGAAGACGATAAAAATGAATTAAATAAGAAAATGTAATTTTCTCAATTTTTGGTTGGTTCTTTTATTTGTTTTCTTTCAAAAAAATTCACAACCGAAAAAAAAAACGAAAAAAAAAGTAAAACTGAGTACATTATGTATTCACTCCCTAATCCTTATTCTTTTATTCTGGCTACATCCTTTATTGTATCAGAAAAAAAAAGAAACACAATTCATCACCATATCCTAACCCCCTCAAACCTCTTTTATTGAACTTGTTGAATATTTAATGACAATTGTGTTAACCTCTTCTACCTTCCTTCCTATCCACTCAAATTCTCTCAATACCCATTTTTCTCTCACTCATTTTATTTTACTTTCTATCTCTTTCTCTGTCTGACTATATGCCTATAGATAGAAAAAAAGAAGAAGAAACAGGAAAACCTTTATAGATGTTTGTTCCTTTATAATACGACGACAAATGTTTGAAGAATGATAATAAAAAAAAAAAAAGAACACAAAAAAAAGGGGTGACCATCCCTTTGACTTATACACCCCTATATTTCCGCAATATTATTATTGTGTTGTTTGCTATGTTGTTATATTGTGTTGCTGTTGTTAACTACTTACGGAATGTTACCCTATGCACTTTTCTATACTTCTACTGTTACTGATGTTATTTTCTTTTTTCTTCTTTTTCTTTTTATTGTTTTCATTTATTTTCTATTTTCTTATTTTCCTATTTCTTAACTATTTATCCCTGAGTTTATTAAACATCATCAGTATAACAGTATACTGTTACACTGACAAAACTATTGAGATTATAATAATTTGTTAGTGAATTGCTTATTAAAAATATTACTACTTACACACACAAAAATAAATAATGAATGATCTCTGATGGTAACTTATTTTTCTTTTATTTTTCTGAATACAAAATAAATATTTCACTGAATTTTTTTTTACAAGATACAAGTAAACGAAGAAATAAGTATAAGAATAAGAATAAGAATAAAATGTGTTGAAGATATGAAGAAGAATGGGTTATAGGATGAGACCAGAATAAATCGTCACAAGTCAAAATGAAGAAGAAGAAGAAAAAGAATAAAGAAAAAAAAAATTTTTTTTTGGTTAGATGTAAATGTGTTTGTGGTATAGGAGAAGAGGGTAGAGTGTTAGATGAGGAAAATTGCATTTTCTATTTTATTTTATTCTCTTTATTTTTATTTTTTTTCTTCTTTTTGTTTTTCTTTTTTTTTTTTTCCTTGTTTTTGTTGTTGTTGTTGTTTCTATTTTTTTCTATTTTATTTGCATTAGAATTCCCATAAGAGAATTGTTTGATGTTACCGATGAATGACGGTTTTTTTTATTTTCTCTCTGAGTTTTGAGTATGAATTTGAGGGAAATGTTTTTCTGTTCTGTGTACATTTCACATTTATATATATTGTCGTATATGAATGGAATAACAAAGCCAAAGATAGAAACGATTTTTTTTTTTGTTTTTATTTTTGTATAAATCAAGATAGACAGGGAGAGAGAGTAGGAGAGACAAAAAAAAAAGAGAGTGAGAGAGAGAGAGCAAAAGCAATTGAAGTTGTTTATTTTATTTTTATTTTGTCATTTTTGGATAGAAAATTATTGTCGGAAAATACAGTAAAAAAAAAATATTTGTGTCCTTTTTTTTTTGTTATTTATTTATTAATTTATTTTGTGTCAATTTTTCCTTTTTTGTTGTTGTTGTTGTTGTTGTTGTTTCTATTTAAATTCAAAATAAATAATTAGAAACACATCAAATAGTTACATTTAATATTTAATTTTATTTAATTCGTTTGTTTTTCTTTTGTTTTTCTTTTGTTTTTCTCGGTGCATAATTTTTGTTGTTTCCCAATATTTAATATTGGACCAAATAATTTATGTTCTTTTGTATTGACTGATGATCATATTGATGATGATTACATTGATGATGATGATGATAATATTTTCATTTGGTTTTTTATGCAAAAGAATAATACACACAGGGTATATATTTGTATTTATTTTTTTCCTCTTTCCCCCCCAAAACCCATTATTTTTTTGTTGTTACTGTTGTTGTTGTTGTTGTTGCCTATTTATATCTATTTTTTATTTTAATTATTTTTTTTCCAACATAAATAATATATTCCTGTAGAATTCTACTTACCCAAAATATCTATCTAATTTCAAAGTATGAAGAAGAAAAAACGTATGATAAAGGATTATTATATGTCGATAATGTTATACTATTTATATTTACATATGTATGTTTGTATGTATGTATGTATGTGTATATGCATATATTTGTGTATGCATATAGAAGAGGGTGATTGATGTGATTCTGATTAGACAAGAAAAATGTACACAAACAAACAAACAAACAAAAAATAACGTAAAAACTTTACAAATAAAAAATTTTTAATGTTCATAAAGGAAAGAAAAAAATAAAATAAAAAAACGAGTAACAGCAACAAATAACAACAACAATATAATAACAAAAAGTAACAACGAAAATAAAAATAAAATGATGTTCTTCTTTTTGAACGTTGACATTTATAGTCAGTGGAAATTATATATTTAGTTTTATTTGTTGTATATACATATAATGTACCGTTAATAAGGGAGGTTATTGAGGTATACGATGACTGTGAAATATATAGACGTTCTATAGGGTATTCGGAGAGGGATGATGAAATAAATGTATAACACAAAAAGGAATCGTAACAATATACGTATTTAGAAGGTTAGAGAGAATTTAGAAGGGAATATTAAAATATTTTTGTTTAAAGTTTAAATTGATTTAAATAACAGATGTTATTGTTTTTTTTTTTTATCTCTTCTGATGATATTTTTCTTCTGTCTTTTTCTTTTTTTTCTCCCCTCCACACCCCTACCAACACTCACCGACCTATTATAGTCTCTTTGTTATAATAATATATTATTCTTCTATACATTTTTTTTTTCCATGTTTTTTTTTTTTTTTTTTTGAATAGTAGAAGCAGAATAATTCTATTTTTATATATAGAAAGAAAAAAAATTAGAAAATTAGAGAGAAAAAGAAAAACATTTCTTTTTATATTAAAAACATTTTCATTTGTATCCACTTTCTCTGTCACACTTGACTCTTATAAAATATTATAATAAATTGTCAGTTTTTATACTTCGTTTTTTTTTTTTTTGTACACTTGCACACTTGGTGTATTTGTGTATTTATGTGTGTATGTGTGTAAGTGTGTGTGTATGCAGATATTTGTATATTATTGTTGTTATTGTGTTTTAGTTGTTGCTGCACTATACAAATATATAAAGTTGCGTTATCCCCTCATTTTTGTATTTATATAAATTATATTTTAATTCTACTTCTTCTTCTTCTTATTCTTATTCTTATTCTTATTCTTATTCTTATTTTCTTTTCTTTTTTCTTTTACACATTCTCTTGTGTCAAACAAAAAGTTGACATTCTCCAAAAATATTATATGTATTTCAAAAGAAAGAAAGAAAAGAAAAATGAAAAATAGAAAATGGGAAAAAAGAGAAAATATTTTAAGGAAGAAGTCACAGTTGGTACATATGCTTATGTTAACAATTATGACAATAATAACTAATAATATTGTAATTTTTTGACGTCTATCAAAAATTTCATTATTTCTTATTTAATAAAATTTGTAACTTTCCATTTTTTAATTTGTGTATATATGAAGATACATATATAAGACTAGTTATAGTCTTATCATATATAATAAATAATACGAAATTTTTTCTAAATATTATCCGAAGTTAATTTAAATATACAATAATAATTTTATGATCACATTATAAATTATTTTTTTTTTTAAAAAAAATAAACAAACAGCTGAGAAAAATTTATAAACTATCACACTATAAACATATATGTGTATACGTATATGTAATGAATCTACAATTTCATCTTCTCCTTATATTATTTTCTCTTTGATACAAAATTTAATAATAAAAATAACAGAGGAACGAATATCATTTTTCTGTTGTTGTTGTTGTTCTTGTTGTTGTTTTTTGGATACAAAAATATAAATGTATCTAACACACACACACACACCGCACACACACACACTCACAATATTTCATATTTTCTCATATATGCACGCGGGGATATAAGAGAAGACAAATAACAACAACAACAACAACAAATGCCCACATATTTTAATTTTTCATTCACATTTTCCAGTGTTTCACAAAAAAAAAAAAAAAAGATCAAAAAAAAAAAGCAAAAATCAAGAAGAAAAAAGAAAATAAAAGAAAATATAAGGAAACCGGGAAAAATTGTCATTTCACATATAATGTATATGAGTGTATGTGTTACTGTGTGTAAGAATATATATTAGAAAGAAAAGAATAAAAACAACATAGAACAATAAAGGAAAAAAAAAAAAGGGAAAGAAAAGAAAAATTAAAACAAAAAAGAAATTCGTTTCAATTCTTAAAATAAACTTAAAAATTTTCATAATTTTCCATTTTTCATTTTTCTTAACATATTTATTTATATTCATTTTAATATATTCAGTTATGAATTTTATTATCATATAAGTACAACAATTTTTCTTTTTATTTCTGTTTGCATGTGAATTTTTAAATGGAACTTTTTTATTTAGAAAAAAAAAAAAAAAACTGATACAACCTTTTAATTTTATTCTTATTCTTGAATTTTGTTTTATACAATATTTTTTCCCCCCTTACACACTTTCACAATTTTTACTGTGTGAAAATTTTTAATAATATAGAATTTGTAAAATTGAAAGAATATTTTTCACTAAGACAAATAAATCGTTTAAAAAGAGGGTTTTAGTCTATTAGTTGGTCATTTTTTTTTTTAAATAAAACAATTCAATCTTTTATTTATACATAGACAAAAAATGTGATTACAAAAAAATAAAATCCATTATTAGGACAATGCCATAATATTTATCTTCATTCTAAAGCTAACACTTTTTTTTTTGTTGTTGTTATTATTGGTTGTTTTTTGCTTGTATGTAAAATAATAAACGTGATCATCTCAGAACAATTATTTGTCATCATAATTATAAGCACATTTCTTCTTCCTTTTTTTTTTCTAAATTTGTCTTTTTCATTTCATCTGTTCAATGTTTTTCCCTCTTATACATTTGTTGTTGTTGTTGTTGTTCTTTTTTCACATATATCAGTGAATGTATGTGTGTGTGTGTGTGTGTTTGGTATTATTTTGTTTTTGAATTAATTGTTGTTGTTTTTTAACGTATGCTTAAAAAACAAAAATTCTTGTTACAAGTTATAAAGAAAGAAAGAACAAATAAAAAATAAACACTATCAACTAATAATTCACGTGTCCCTTCAATAAATTATCAAAAAACATAACCAAAATGTGATTATACATATTATACATACAAACACAAAAAAAATATACATACATATAAGTGAGACATACATACAAGTGAGACATATATATGTACAGACGACACTACATAGATTATTATTAAAAACAGAACAGAAAAGAACAGAATTATATTGCATGCGATCATATTATAAGAGATGAACAAAAAAAAAAAAAGAAAAAAGAAAAAAGAAGTAAATTTAACAACAACAAAAACAACAACAAAAAAAGATGAAAACGAAAACCAAACAGACATTCATTATATTTATACATAACTGAAAATGAAAAAGGAAGAATACAAAAACAACAACTACAATAATAATAATAATAACAGCAACAACAACAATAACAACAGCAACAACAAAAATAATGGTAAAATGTTAAAACAAAAAAAAAAAAATAAGAATCAAAAAACATGTGAAGAGAAATACAATATTAATTTGAATTTAAAAATAAATTATTAACTGATTAATATCACATTATTTATTGGTTAAGTATACCAAATGTATATATATATATATATATATATATATATATATATATATGTGTGTGTGTGTGTGTTTGTATGTAACAGAGAGAGAGAGAGAGAGAGAGAGAGAGAGAAAAGGGAAATAGAGATAGAGAGAGTGCAGAGAATAAAGTGAAAGAACATAAAAAAAAAACAGAAATTGTTAAGAATAAGAATACGATCAATTAAAGATGACAATATACGACCAATTACAAGAAAATTTATATATACAAAGATCAAAAAAAAACACTTTGAAAGGGTCAAGTTGAAAATATTTTCTGTCCATTTACTTCTTTATACTTTAATCCCTGAATAAAAATTTCTTGGTGACGTTTCATTAGTGAAGAGAAATATGAGTTCTTTTTATTTGTTTGTTTGTTTGTTTTTATTAAATCACTTCTTATTTTTTGTTTCAATCTATAATCATAAATTTTCACTTGATTTAAAATTTCGACTGTAAACGAAATTAAAAGAGAAAAAAAATGTAATGTTGGGGGGGGGAAAGAAGGGGTAAAGTACTCAGAGAATAATATTGCTTAGTAATGGTTGATTTAGGGAGTCCGGGATTAAAATTCAAACATAGTCACAATATTAGATAATTTTTCCATTGTCCTAAATTAGATTCTGATTTCAGAATTTAAATATCCTGAGCCTAATTTAACAAAAAGCCTTCGGCTCAAGTATGATAATCATGTCATTAATTTATGATTATTATTAATTCCACTATTTATCGTTTTATTTTTGTGTATGTAACGCCATTACTAAACATTGCACTCCATAATTTTTCTATATAAATTTTTGCTGTCAGATGTTAGATACTTTTATATTTCTTGTAATCATTGTTTATTAGTTGTTGTTGTTTTTCTATTTTTTCTATTTTTTTTTTTTTTTTGTTTTTCATTTTTAAAGTGAAGTACACTGAACACATTGAACATCTGAACATCCATAAAAAGTATATATATATATATATAAATATAAATCACGTCAGTGGTCAATTGTATAAATAAATTATTTGAAATTTATTTAATATTATATCTTTATATGTTTATCTCACTCTTTCACATTAACTATTGATCTTCTCTCATTTTATTCTATCTATGATCATAAAATTTATCTCTTAATTTTCTCTTCATCCACCTAAAGCCGTTAACTTTCATTAATTTTTCTTTTTTCTCTATGGTTCCAAAATAATTTACACTCTCTCTCTCTATCTCTCTCTCTCTCTCTCTCTCTCTCTTTGTCTCTAGTTCCCAATAATTCCCATAAAATTTAATAAAAACACAATTTTATAAAATCTTGTTAAACCGGTAAAACATGCCTAAATGAAATAAAAGCTGAACGTTTGGCTTCCTAGAAATTAATGTTGCTTCTTTTGTTTTTTTTTCTCTCTCTCTTTTCTTTTTATTTTTTATGCATTATTTATTTTTCAAAATAAAAACAAAAAAATAAATAAATAAATAAATAAATGAAAAATAAAACTTTAAAATTTTCATCAAATGAATAATTTAGAAAAAATATCAATAAAAATGACAAAAATTCTAAAGAATCATCTAAATTAAAATTCAGAATAATTTATTTCTTCTTCTTCTTCTTTTTCTTCTTCTTCTTCTTTTTCTTCTTCTTCTTCTTTTTCTTCTTCTTCTTTTTTATTTTTAATTATTTAGAAATTTATGAAAAATTAAAAAAAAAAATTAAAAAGGGAAATTGTGTCCAAAATTTAAACGAAAAAGAAAAAAATCAGAAATCGTTTATTTTGAAATTATTCTTAAATGTAGAAATTTTCCGTTT
>OY720156.1:2916168-2926168 GCA_963082725.1 Pedicia rivosa | reverse complement strand
TTCACAAGGTTATTATTATCCTCCAGATAGTTTATCACCATCAGGCTTTTCATCAGAAGGTGGTAATGCAACCAGTTTTGATTCACGTGATGATGACTGAGGTGAGGTTTTTAGATGACAAATAATGTCATCTAATAATATGATGGGATTTTGGTAAATTAAAAATTAAATCAAAAATCAAAAACTGGAAGAAAAAGCTAAAGAAAAAATCAATAATAATAATTTTTATTCAAGACACACACACCAAAAACTTTTTCCTAAAATTTAATTATGTTCGTGTGTGTCCGCAATATTCATGTTTTTAGTCTAGACATGAACAAAAACAAAAATCATTGAAATAAAACGCCATCTTTTTAATGTTCTTTATACTAATCATAGTGTAGACGGATTCTTGTCCTCATTTAGAAAATAAACTTAAAAATTAAAAAAAAAATTGGGAAAATTTTGTAACATTGCAAATTTTTCTTTTATAAGAAAATCAAGTTATTTATATTGATGATATATATTATTTATTTATATTGATGAATATGATAAAAAAAAATCAGAAAGAAAGAAAGAAGGAAAGATAGATAAAACTACAGCATAGAGGCAGGTTTGTGATATAATTAAGTTTTTTTTTTATTGTTTAAATAAGAATACAATTATATATATACACATGCATACATGCATACATATATGTATATTCTATTTTAATTTAATCGAAAAATTATTATTAATTTTAATTAACTCTTGGCCATGAAAATTAATAAAATTTAAAGAAGAAGAAAAAGGAGAGGAAATGAAACAAAAACAAAATTATAAAAAAAATTTATTGAAAAGAGAAGAGAGAGAGAGAACAACAAATTAATCATAATTTTTTTTTTTGTTATTTCTCCGTTTATCCTTCAATAGTCTTTTATTTATTTTGTGTTGTTGTTTTTTTTTTTTTTTTGTACTGTTATCGTTTCTTCTCTTTTCATTTATTCATTTAAATTTTAAACTAAATAAAAGTGACGCTAGTTTTGCATTTGTTGTGTGCCATTTATAAAACAAAAACAAAAAAAGGAAAAAAAAGAAAATTATAGAAAAAATAATATCGTCTAGTTTTAAAATAAGAAAAATTTAATTAATTAAAATTAAAAATTAATTATTAATAATTAAGTAAGAAAATTACAGATAATCATAATTAGTTATGTGTGAATGATTTTTTTTTCCTATTTTCTATTTTACCAATTTATAAAATATTGATCATGACAATTTATATGAAAATTATATGGAAAATTTTCATAAAGAATTAAGAAAAGTAAAAAATATGTTGTAAATTTTAGAACAAAAAAAAATAATTATAAAATCCAGACTAATAGTCACCCAGTCATGAGAGTGTACCGTTATTTTTTTTATTATTTTTAATATTACACACACACACACAACACAACACATACACACACACACATCTGCACTCAAATACAACACATCCATGCATGCACCGCCAGTAAAAGGCGATTATAAAGTCGATTTCTAAACAAGTATGCCTGTATTGTGTGATAGGCTGTGTGAACTTAGTATGGACAAAAAGAAGGAAAATTAGTTGGAGATAATCCGCAAAACGAGGATGTTCAATTGTGCTTTTTTTTGATAAAGTTTTCCATTTGTTTTTTTTTTTGCTGTATATGAAAAAAATTCTCTTTCTAATTTAATTTTTGTGTTTTTGCAAAATTTAGTTTAAATTATTTTCGTTTTTATATTTGTGCATCTATCTGTCTCTTTCTAATTTAAAGAGAAAGTTAATTAATTATTATTACAAAGGAAAATGCCAAATTTAAAAAAAAAGAGTGTGAAAGAGTGAAAGAGAGAAATAAGAAATGTTGAGAAGTAGTTACAAAATGAAATTAAAAATTGAATTCTTTTTTTTAGTAGAAGAAGAGAAAATTCAAAAGAAAATTATATGTGTGCCATTTTTTGTTTTTTTTTTTGTTTAACAAAACAAGAAAAGAAAAATTCTAATTTTAAATTTAAGCTTCAAACAAAACGAACGAACAAACAAACAGAAGAAAATTTGCTTTTTAATTTGTGCCATTTTTAAAAATTGATTCCAATTGATTTTTATTACAACAAAACAACAACATTTTTTGTTTTGTTTTTTTTATTTTTTTTGACTCTTGTGCCAATATTAACGTATTTCTACTTTATTTTAGATTTTAGATATATGTATTTAAGAAAATCTCGTTCACTCTTATTAATTAAAAAATACTTTCATCGGTTGTTCCGTTTTCGTCGTTCTTTTAATTTACGGCAACAGCCACTTCTAGCTCATGTATGTACATAAGTATTTTTATTTAATTTGGCAATTAAAAACTTTCTTTGTTTTTTTTACATTCGAAGAAATTTTACAGAGTTTAAGGTATTTTGAAAGCAATCTTTAAACGGAGCTATATTAACAAACATGATGTTTTGTGAATTCTTTCCAAAACATGGCATTAACAAATGTGTCAGTTTAGAGTTCCTGTAGGGAACATACTTTTTATTATGTTCTACAGCATATAGAACATTATTCAATGCGGCAAGAGACTTATTTATGTTTTTAGTTTCCTCCATTGATTTGCTGGTCTTCGGGCTTTCAGATCCAGCGAGGTCTAAAAGGTTAATGCTCCCTGCAAGTCTGTTTTCTTTATTTTGGCCAATTATTTTAATTTTTACGTATACGTGCGAGGGAGAAGATTTATGATTTTTTCAGTTGTGGCGGTAATACGTTTCTGTAATGCTTTTTCATTAGGTTTTCTAGAATAAACCTAGAATTTGCCTTTGCTGTTCCTAAATTCCTCACTCGCACGTCTCCGGCGCAGCTTGCGATTTCTAGTTTTTTCTTATTGGAACCTATCAAATCTATTAGTTCTTCATTATATATTTCAATTGTATTCATCAATGGATCTAAATATATAATCCACGGTACTTGGGATAATACCGGAATTATTATCTACCCCTTCCATCGTGAATGTTTTTCCATTGCCCGTTTGGCCGTACGTAAATATCCCATCGCTTTGCCCCTCAAATGCAGATTTTAAATGTGGACAAATCGATCGAAAAATACTCTCTTGGTTGCTATTCGCGTCCCAGAACTTATCCACTTTAAATTGGTATTTTGTATTATTTCCATCGATAATCTGCATAGTATTCTCCGTATGGCAGCATTTATACAGTAATTTGTTCCCTTCTGTATCAAGCGCTGGTCGAATCCTAATTAAAACTTTGATTTTTCCTCTGACATCAACCATTTTGTGTATAGGTCCGCCTAGTTCTATTTGGCCCAGTTTTTTTTTTATTTCAATAATTTCCGCTTCTAGCACCTGCACCCGCAATAAAAGCTGAACTTCTGAGAAAAGATATACAAATTTATTATTAATTTCTGATAAATGTAAAAGTTAAGCATAAATTTTTGAGTCACTACTTTTGAAAAAAAAAAAAACTTAAAATAAATAAATAAATTTAAACTTACTAAACAAGCGGCTATTTATAAGAATTATTTTACCACTAGCATAATTATTTAACTTAACTTTTACGGTTTTTATTTTTATTTTTTATTTTTTATTTTGTTTTTTATTTTGTACAAATTTAGAGAAAAATTTACAAAAAATAATATGAAAGAAAGAGATAATTATAAAATTTCCCCTCATTGACTTTTGGTCATCCTTTTCATTTTGGTAGCGTGGTAAAAAATCAAAGAAATAACCAATTTTGGTTGAAAATGATCTAATTCCATAGGTTGGAATGCAAAGGAGAAGTAAGACAAACAGGGTCATGAAAATAGTTTTATAAATTTTTTTCACAAAATGTAAGTCATCTTAATCTTTCTCTATTTTAATTTCACATTTTCTTTTTTTTTTAAATTTTTTTTTAAATTTCCTTTCGAAGTCAATTTTACAGATTTGAAACTTTGTCTTAGGAATTTTTTAGAAGATATTCAAACTTATTTTGAGTTCAAACTTGCCATAAAAAAAACAACAAGAAATCAATTCACCCCTAACCCCCCACCCCTTAATTATCATCAAATTAAAAAAAAACAGTTCAGTTTTACATTAAAAAAATTTCCAATCAAATTTTCATAATCATTTTCATAATCAAATGTAAGTCAAATAGAAACCAACGTAAAATGGTTTTATGTGCCATAGTTGAATATTTTTAGTGTTACACAACACAAATAATTTTTATTTTAATTATTTTATTGTTGTATTAAATGTGTTTTATTTTTTCTCTCTCTCTTTCTCTCTTTCACCCTGTTTACTGATCTGTAAAAATTTTTATTAAAAATCTAATTAAAACGTAAATCCATGACAATTATTTTTTTTCTCTATAGAAAAAAAAAAATTCTAAAACATTTTTCTTTTATGAATTTTCCTCTTTCTTCTTTCTTTTCTTTTGTTGCTTTCTTTATTTAGTTAATTAATTGTTGTTTATTATTATTATTATTATTATTGTAATTAGTATACTGTTGTTGTTCTTGTAATTATAATTTATTTAATTAATTTTAAAAAGCAAAAACAAAAAAAAAAAAAAAAAACACCAAAATATAGAAAACAAACACGAAAGAAATTAAATTGAAAGAAAAGTTAATTTAATTCACAAATACAATGAAAATTTTTCTCAAATTTGTAAAGATTTAAGATTTAAGATTTAATCATTTTCTTTACTTAACTAATACCACCCACTACCACTACGTTTTCTAAAACAAAAAGAACAACGGAAAACATAAAAACGGAAATATTTACTCTCAGTTTCCCCACTTCAAACCCCAACCCCACCCCACCCCATCAGTCATCAAACTTTTTCACTACTTTTCCTTCAACTACAACTATTTTCCAACTGAGTTCATGTATGTGTGTGAGTGTGTGTGTGCACGTATGTGTGTGCTGTGTTTGTATGTGTGTGTGTGTGTAATAAATAACAAAATATTTCAATAAAAGTAAATATTTAAGAAATTTTAATGAAAATAATTTAATAATGGAATTAATTAATTGATGTGAATAAGAAGAAGAATAAAAAGAATAAGAAAAAATGTTGATTGTGTGAAAAAAACAAAAAACAAACAAACAAACAAACAAAGAAACAAAAAGATTAAAATTGAAAATTAGAAAATAGAACATAAAAATTTAGTAAGATTAGTAATTTAGTAGGATTAGTAATTTAAGAAATTAAGAATAAGAAATTAGGAATAAGAAATTAGGAAAAATAATTGAAAAAAGAAAAGAAAATTTGATTCTACGATTTGCCATAAAGAAAAGAAAGAAAAGAGAAAAATAAGAATTGAAAGAATTGAAAAAATTTGAAAGAAAAGAAAAAGAAAAAGGAAATGAAAGATTTATGAAAGGAATACAAATTTATTGTTTTGTGTTTTTGTTTTTCTTTTCTTTTCTTTTCTTTTCTTTAAATTTTGTGTTGACAAGAGAAAATAATTTTTAAGCGAAAAAATTAATTTTAAGGGATTAAAGAAAAAAAAATTACTATCACTCAATTACACTATTACAATCCTCACATCACAATTACACCTCTAAATACCAACCACCACCACCCCCCGCCCCCCCTTCCCCCCAACCAACCCATTCATAATAATATTTATATTTAACCTACTCTGATTAGCTTTTAGGGAAATTTCTCTCTTGTGTTAATTTTTGTTGTTGTTGTTTGGTGATTGTTGTTGTTGTTGTGATTGTTGTTGTCATTTCTAATTAAATTGAATAAAAAAAAAAAAAACAAGCAAAGAAAAGAAACAAAATTAAACAAATAAAAAAATATAATGATATTCTTCCCCTAATCATCCCCTAAATGTGTCTAATTATTTATATTTGTGTGTGCGTATGTGCATATTTGTGTATGTATGTGTGTGTGTGTGTGTGTGTGTATGTGTGTGTGTGTGTGTGTGTGTGTGTAAAACTCATGTAAATTAACGTAAGTGTTTTAAAATTAAAAAGAAAAAATAACGTAAACGTAAAAAAAAAATAAAATGTAAAAAAAGAAAATTTAAAAAATAAGAAATTTAAACAAGAAAAACAAAAAAAAAAAAAACAAAGAATGAAAGAAAATTAAAATTAAAAAAATAAGTAAAAAAAAATGTAATTTAATTAAAAAGCTAAACGTACACATAAAAGAGTAAAGAGTAAAGAGCGGAGAGTAAAAAATAAAATGAAGAATTATTTATTATTGTTAAAAGAGAAAACAAAAAAATAAAACGTGACGAAGACGACAACCGACAATGACGACTATTAAGACAAAAGATGAAGAAAACTTAAATGATAAAGTCAAATTAATAATTTTTATTACTTATATTTCCCCCCCTCCGCACACCTCACCAACTTCTTCATTGTATATCAGCTAATTACTGATTTTCATTCAATCTCAATCAACATCCCCAAATTAATAAATAAAATGAGAGAAAAAAAAGAAAGAGAGAGAGAGAGAGAGAGAGAAATAAAGAAACAGTAAATTAATAATAATAATAATAATTAAAGGAATAAGAATTAATAAATTTAGGATGCGCGAATTGTACCAATTAAATATTAAAACATTTTTATTAAGTTTTGTGGTAAAATTAAATCACAAGAAAAACAGAAAATTTCCGTGAAAATTGATTTTCCACAAATTTGTGAGACAAAAAAAAATAGAAGTTTTTAAAAATTAAAATTATTAGCATTGGGGTTGTGAGAGGGTGGCGGTGGCGGTAGTCGTGAAAAAAAAATATTTTAAAGAAAAAAAAATTAAATTGTAAATAAAGTTAAAATTTGTGTTGGAGAAAACAAAAAAAATAAGTGGAAATGAAATGATGGCAAAATAATTGAAAATAATGGAAAATTTTAATTAAATGAAATTTATTGTGATTCATTGTTGCTGTTGTTGTTGTTGTTGTTGTTGTTGTTGTTGTTGTTGTTGTTGTTGTTGTTGTTGTTGTTGTTCTTTCTTTCTTTCTTTACTTTAAACGAAAATAATATAAATGTGATGAAATTTTCATTTCATTTGCAAAAATTCATTTCTTCCACTATTTTCTTCCGATCAAAAGAAAAAGAAGAACAAACAAACAAACAAAGAAAAATGACAGAAATTTGAAACAAAAGAAAAAGAAGAAGAAGAAGAAGAAGAACGATTTTTTTTTTATTCTTTCACGTGAAATTCTTTGTGAAATTCAAAAAAAGTTTTCTCAATCATTTTCTATTGTTTATTTCTTTCTTCTTCTTTTCTTTTCCCATTATTTTTCTGCTGCTTTTCTAATAATGAAAATTTTATATTGATAATAACTAAATGAAAAACGATAAATAAAATAAAGGGTTTGTGAGAGAGGGATGGTAGGGTAGGAAAGGCGGATTATATGTTGTGGGATATTTTTAAAAATTAAAAGAAAAAAATGAATAATTAAATCTTTGTGTTTATTGTAATTAATTGTAATGAAAATAACAGACAAACAAAACAAACACACAAAACAACAGAATAAACAAAACAAACACAAAAACATGAAGAGAAAAAAACAAAAATATAGAAAATATTTTTCTAATTCAAAAAGAGAAAAATAATTATTTCTTTCTGTTAGAAAATTAATAAATGAAAATTGAAAAGTTCAGTTAAATATTTGAATTAAAAAAATGAAAAATATTTTCTATATTTTTGTTTATGGGTAGATGATGTGATGATGTGATGATGTGATTGGATGAGAGGATTTTAGAAAAGGTGTCAGTGCATTTTTAGTGCATTTGTACAATTTAATTAATTTCTATTTTTCTCTTTTTTTTTACTCTCTCTCTCTCTCTGTCTCTCTATCTCTCTCTTTCTCTCTATCTCTTTGCCGTAGGTACTTTATTCTTTTTTACAAAAAGAATTTCCTTAAATACAAATCTTAATTGTTTATAGAGAGAATGAAAAAAACAGACAGAAAGAGAAAGAAAGAGAATAAACGACAGAAAGTGACATAATTATTGTTTTGAAGGAATTAATCAAATTTCTTATTTTTTCTTTTTTTTTTTTTTTGTACAAATTATATACACACACACAAACACACACATACATGCTCCACACTCACACGACAGAAAAAACAAAAACAAAACTTTATGGAAAAATAAAAAAAAAATTAAAAATAAACAAAAAAAAAAAAAAAAAATTAAAAAAAAAAATAGAAAATAGAAAAAAAAAAAAGAAAAGAAAATTAGAAAATAGAAAAACATGAATATTATTATTGTTATAAATTTGTAGAATAAAAAGGAAAAACATAAAAAAGGGGATAAAGAAAAAGAAGAAGAAGAAGAAAAAATTATAGAAAAATACAAAAAAAAAAAAAAAAAAATGGAAAAACAAAAAAAAAGTTTAAGAGAAAAAAAAAATTAATTAATTAATTAATTAAAACGTAATTTTAAGGATTTTAGATTTAAGAGAAAAAGATGAAAATTAAAAAATAAGAAGAAGAAAGAAGAAGAAGAAGAAGATGAAGATGAAGATGAAGTAGAAAAACTTTCAAAATAAAAAAAAAAAATCTAACAAAGAATGAGAAAAAATAACACTTAAAAAAAATGGGGAAAAAAAAAAACTAAAAATCTAAAACTAACAACAAAAAAAAAATACCTAAGTTCAGATTTTTTAATAATTAACGTAAAGTTTAAAAATTTTAAAGTTTTTAAAGTAAATTTTAAAATTAATTAAAATTGGCATTTTTTTTTTTTTTGTCTTTCCTTCTTTCTTTCTTTCTTTTCGTTCATTCGTTCCGTTCTATCGTTCGTTTATTTTTAATTGTATGTTTTTCATCCATTTCCTCCTTAATTCCTATTCACACACACATACACGAACACGATTAGAAGAACAGAATATTTGTAGTTTTTTTTTTCTATAATTTTTAATTTGTTTTGTTTTAATTAATTTTTGTTGTTGTTGTTGTTGTTGTTGTTGTTGTTAAGGAGAAAAAGAAAATTTAATTTGAAACAAACAAACAAAAAAAAAAAAGAGCAACAAAAGAACTTTTAATATTTTCATGGGTGACGTCATTAATGAAAATTTTTTACAAAAGTTTTTCGAAAGTTTAAAAGTTCAAAAAAAAGAAAAAAAGGAAAATGGAAAAAAATGAAAAGAAAGAAAGAAAAGAAAAATAGGAAGAAGAAGAAGAAAAAAAAAAACGTAATTTTAAACGCGTACAATTAAAAAATATATAAAAATGAAACGTGCAATTTAGTTTGATTTTAATTCTTAAATTTTAATTTTTAATTTTAGAAAATAGAAAAAAAAATGTAAAAGAAAAAACGAAAATGGGAAAAGTGTGAGAACAAAAATAAAATGTAAACGATAATTTATTTCTTTTTGTCTCTCACTCCATTTTTTTTTTTGTTCGTCATTTCTTATTTGTTCTTCTTTTTTTTTTTTTGAACAAAAACAAAAAAACAAACAAATAAGAAAATCATAAAAAGGGAGAAAAATAAAGAAGAAGAAAATGAGATGGAAGATTTTATTTTGTATATATAAGGACATTCTGTTTTTCACACACGTATTTCGTGCTCATTTTTTTTTGTATTTATTTTATTTCTTATGATATCCACTTCCCGCAACTCCCCCTTCCCTCCATCCTAACCTTAAATATTTATAAACACAAAAATTATCTCTTTTAATTTGAATTTTAAACTGATTTTAGTTTATTCATTTATATTTTTTTTTTCTTTGCCAGTAATAAACTCATCATCCATCCCACCCACCACCTTTCCATCCCTTATAACAGTTACCACCTTTCATCATATTTACATCATTTAACGTACCATTAACCAAATCTCCTTAGAATATACCCCAATCCAACTGTTTACTCCATTTAATCCACTATATCCAGTATGTCCTCCAACCCCCCCAACCTTCACCCAATGTGTCCAATTTTCTTAATTATCTTAATTTAAAATGAAAATGAAAATATTTCCACATTTATTATTAATTAGTTATTTAATTACAATTAATTACTATAGACTTTAGTAATATTAACTCTATCTATTCACCTCCTCCCCCCCATCCCCATCACAAC